>VZQC01013780.1:175694-341691 GCA_009823505.1 Rhizomys pruinosus | reverse complement strand
AAAAAAAAAAAAAAAAAAGACCCTTACTGGCATCTTCAGCCACTGACCACGGTGGAACCAGAGACATCTCTGGATTAAATAGTTCTGGGATGGCTAGCCTCAGGTAGGGACAAACTTGCTGACAGAGCCAAGGAATTTCAGCTCTCGGCTGGGAGAAATACTGGCCTTTGTTGTTCTTTTGGGTTCTTTACCGTAGGTTACCTAGTCATTTTCTGCCTCCTGCTCTTATCAAGTGTACAACACAGGTGTACTTATATACATGCAGGCAATACACTCATTATAAAAATAAAATATACTGGGTTGGAGAGATGGCCTAGTGGTTAAGAGCGCCAACCACTCTTACAGAGGACCCGGGTTCGATCCCCAGCACCCACATGGCGGCCGAAAACCGTCTGAAACTCCAGTTCCAGGAGAATTCCAGTTCCAGGGGAATCCGACACCCTCTTCTGACCTCCGCGGCATTGCACGACACGGGTGCACAAACTTGCATGCAGACAGTACATTCATATACATACAGAAATAAATAAAAATTAATAAATTTTTTTAAAAAAATAAAATATACTAAAATAAAAAAGCCATGTCTCCCTTCACTACACTGTGAGTGTCCCAGAGGGACACTGGGCCTGTTGTCTTGGGGGTTTCAGAATCATAGAACAAGTCAACTAGTATTATAGACAGACGGGGCTGGAGAGACGCTCAGTGGTTAGGAGAACTGGCTGCTCTTGCAGAGGACCCAAGTGCAGTTCCTACTACCCACATGGCAGCTAACAACTGTCTGTAACTCCAGTTCCAGGGGATCTGACGTCCTCTTCTGACCTCCACAGCCATTGCATAACACAGGTGCACTTATATTCATGCATGAAATATTAAATGCATGAATATAAGTGCAAATTAAAACCACTTTAAGATATCATCACACTCCAATAAGACTGGCTAGGATCAAGTAAACAAATGACACCAAGTGCTAGAAAGGTTGTGGGGAAAGGGGAACACTCATTCACTGCTGGTGAGAATGTCAACTCGTACAACTGCTATGGAAAGCAGTGTGGAGAACCCTTAAAAGACTCAAAATGAGCTTACCACCTGACCCAGTCATACCACTCCTGGGTATATACCCACAAGACTCATCCTACCAGTAGCCTACCTCCTGACCCAGTCATACCTCTACTGCAAAGATACATGCACATCCATGTTTATTGCAACTCTCTTCACAATAGCGAAGAGCTGGAACCAACCCAAGTGCCCCTCAACTGACGAGTAGATAGAGAAAATGTGGTACATCTACACAATGGAGTTCTATGCAGTGGTAAAGAAAGATGACATCATGAATTTTGCAGGGTGGAACTAGAAGATATTATGTTAAGTGAAGTAACACAGTCCCAGAAAAACAAATGATGAATGGTATCCCTCATCTGAGGGTGCTAGGACAAAGTACCTAGTTGTAAGGCAAACTGAACAATATTAATGTTATATTCCTCATTATCTGCAAACAACTGTGTTCTTATATTATGAATCCCTTAACAGGTTCTAGAATTAAGCTACCATTTATTTTCAGACCTAGGAATTTTTAGCATATGGGTGGAGGGTATGTATGCATCTTTTAGAGTAATAGAAAATCAAAAGAATGAGAAAAAAACTAGTTTGTCATGACATTATGTCTAACCACAGTATTTATTTTATGGGAGGGATTCTTAGTATTTCTTATACAAGTCTGCTTGAGCTTTTGTCCAAGCCATTTCTAAAATATTATACAGTAGTTAAAAGTATCAAGCTGGTGTAACTTAGCCTTTCTGGATGCTTAATGACCATACTTAATGCCCATACCAATTTGGCCAAGGGACTTAAGGGATAACTTTGTTTCTTATCCTCAGAAGTCAACTAAGTCCCAAGGGACTATGCATGGGGGCATCTCTTGAAATGTCCTGCAAATGTGAGTCACCAGTCTTCCTGTGCAGGGAGGTCTTGGAGATCCACTAATGGGACTTCAGCCAGTGTCCAGTCTATAAAGAGGAAAGTCTGCTCGTGCTTCAAAAAGGGAAGCCTGGTCTAATAAGACCCGACTTTGTCCTGGAGTGGATGGAACTGGTAAATGAAGAGGCAAAAGGAGCCAGGGGCTCCCTCCCCTCCTAATAAATAAAATAATTTTTAAAAGATACCTGAGCCAGTCGTGGTGGCACATGCCTTTAATCCTAGCACTCAGAGGCAGAGGCAGGCAGATCTTTGTGAGTTCAAGGCCAGCCTGCTCTACAGAGCGAGTTCAAGGACAGCTGGGGCTACAGGGAGACCCTGTCTCAAAAAGAAAAAAAAAAAAAAAAGATACCTGAAATACTGAATTCACTAGAAGCAAACATAAGAAATAGCCTTCCAGATATTAGGGTGGCCAAGAACTTTCTAAACAGAACTACAATAGCACTGATAATAGCCCAGAATCAACAGATGGGACTATCTGAAATTAAAAAGTTTCTGCACAGCCAAAGAAATTATCAGCAGAGCAAACAGGCAGCCCACAGAATGGGAGAAAATATTTTTATATAATGCTTTTATTGACGTTTTGTGTATTTCAGACATCATTTCTCAGTTCAATTTAGGCATATTCCCCTTTCCCTTCCCTCCCCACCCCACCCCACCCCAGATCATGCACTCAGCCATAACTATCCTGTATCTTTCTCTGTCTTTTTTCTTATGTTTAGGAATTCACATTTTCCTCCTTTAATTTTATATTACTCTAAAATATGCATACGTACTTTCCACTCATATACAGTAATTACAGAGTCTGAAAGTAAGTGGTGGATCAATTCTAGAGCCTGTTAAGAGATTTACATTATAACAAAATAGTTGCTTTCAGATAAACTTTACCAGCTGTACTTCAGGCAGGGAAAAAATACCTACAAATTACAAAGACCTATGAAAATTAAACACTAAGTAAACAAAACTACCAGTCAACAAATGAGCTAACAGAATGAACAGACAGTTCTCAAAAGAAGACACACAGATAACCAACAACTTTTTGTTCAGGTCTTTTAAAAAAAATTTTTTTTAATGTATGTGAGTGTACTGTCTGCATGTAGGTTGGTGCACCCGTGTCGTGCAACGCCTCAGAGGTCAGCAGAGGGCGTCAGATTCCCCCTGGAACTGGAGTTAAAAACGGTTCTTAGCTGCCATGTGGGTGCTGGGAATTGAACCCGGGTCCTCTGTAAGAGCAGTCAACACTCTTAACCACTGAGCTATCTCTCCAGCCCCAATTTTGGTCTTTTTTGAGACAGTCTCCCTGTAGCCCCAGCTGACCTGGAACTCACTATGTAGACAAGGCTGGTCTTGAACTCAGAGCGATCCACCTGCTTCTGCCTCCTGAGTGCTGGAATTAAAAGTGGGCACCACCATGCCTGGCCCAATAACTTTTTTTTTTTTTTGGTCTTTTCAAGACAGGGTCCCCCTGGAACCTCAGCCATCCGGGAACTCACTCTGTAGACCAGGTTGGCCTTGAACTCATAGAGATCCGCCTGCCTCGGCCTCCCGAGTGCTAGGATTAAAGGCTTGTGCCACGACACCCAGCCCAATAACTATTTTTTTAAGTGCTCAATATCTCTAGTCATCAGAGAAATGCAAATTAAAACTGCTTTGAAATACCACTTTACCCAGTCAGAATAATTGTCATCAGGAAATCTGACAACTTCTGGTGGAGAGGATGTGGAGAGGAAACTGGCTCACTGCTGGTGGGCGTGCAAATGAACACAGCCATATGGAAATCAGTGTGCACAGTCCTCCAAATGTTAAAAATAGGACTATCGCTGCATGACCCAGTGATTCCACTCCTGGGCATATTCTCAAAGAACTCCACAAATATCCAAATATCCTCCCTCAGAGCATGACAGCAGGGAGATGGACCCAGCCTGGATGTCCACAGGAGGATGAACAGACAGGGAAAATTCGGTACAGATAACACTGGAGCGTCGGTCATTCAGCTGTAAAGAAAAATGAAGCTGGCAGGAAAATAAAAGGGCCTGGAAGGTATAAAGTGCGTGAAATGGCTCAAGGCCAGGAGGAAGAAAATGCCATGCTCTCCCTCAGATGTGGAATCTAGCCCACAACGTATACATGTAAACAGGTGTGTTTAGAAAGGAGACCGAGAGAGGGTGAAGTAGATGACGAGGAAGGCTGGAATGCAGACAGGAAAAAAGAGTCATGAAAGATGATTATGAGGCTAATTTTTTTTAGGTTTTTTTTTATTAATTTTATTTATTTCTGTATGTGTATGAATGTACTGTCTGCGTGCAAGTTTGTGCACCCGTGTCGTGCAATGCCCCGGAGGTCGGAAGAGGGCGTCAGATTCCCCTGGAACTGGAGTTCTCCTGGAATTGGAGTTTCAGACGGTTCTCAGCCGCCATGTGGGTGCTGGGGATCGAACCCGGGTCCTCTGCAAGAGCGGTCGGCGCTCTTAACTGCTAAGCCATCTCTCCAGCCCATGAGGCTAATTTTTTAAGATGTTTTTGTCATTTTTATTTCAATATTAGGCAAATTGATGTAGCAACCTCTCCTTGCATTTTATTTTATTATTTACTTATTTTTTTGTTGTTCTTTTTGAGACAGGGTCTCCCTGTGACCCCAGCTGTCCTGGAACTCACTCTGTACACCAGGCTGGCCTTGAACTCACAAAGATCCGCCTGCCTCTGCCTCCCAAGTGCTAGGATTAAAGGCATGTGCCACCACGCCCAGCGAGGCTAATTTTTATAGCTTCAACTCTATCATAGCCCTCCCTTCCCCATGGAAGATATGGGAACTCAACTTTCTGGGTTGTGTATTGAAGTAGCAAAAACCATTTTTACATTCGAAAAGACACCAGCATGTGTTATTATTTGAGACCATCATTGTGAAAGTTGGGCTTTCTTTTTAATTCTATAGACCACTAGTAAAATAGGAGCTAGACGTAACTAGTCATTGAATACGTTTTTTCACACTGAGCCACTTAGAAAAGGTGATTTTTAAGAAATTGTTCTGCTGGGCATGGTGGCACACGCCTTTAATCCCAGCACTCAAGAGGCAGAGGCAGGTGGATCTCTGTGAGTTCAAGGCCAGCCTGCTCTAAATAGCAATCTCCAGCCAGTCCAGATGGGACCAAAAGGAGACCCTGACTCAAAAAGAACAAAAAAAAAAAAAAAAAAAAAAAGAAGAAAAAGAAAGAAATTGTTCTGGGCTAGAGAGATGGCTCAGTGGTTAAGCACACTGGCTGCTCTTGCAGAGAACTTGGGTTCAATTCCCAGCACACATGGCAGCTAACAACCATCCATAACTCCAGTTCCAGGGAAATCCGATACCCTCTAACCTCTGTAGGCATTGCACGACATGGGCACACTTACATACATGCGGGCATAATACTCATACATATAAGTTTTTTTAACAATAATAACAATAATAATACATAAAATATTTTTTTTAATTTGTTCTGAGGAGATTGTAATTTGAATCCCCTCCTTTTTTTCTTTTGTTTGAAACCATATCACGTCATTCCATTAGTATTTTATTTAATATGTAAACTGGACATTAAAATGCATGGTTTTAAATTTTAAAAAGAAAAAAAAACATCCAGGGCTGGAGAGATGGCTCAGCAGTTAAGAGCACTGGCTGCTTTTGCAGAGGATCCCTGCTCAGTTTCCAGCACTGATGCCCTCTTCTGGCCTCCACAGGCATTGCACAACATTGGTGTGTTTGCATATATACAGGCAAAACACTCTCATGCACATAATTGAAAACAAATTTAAAATTTTTTAAGTCCATTCTTCAGTTATATCAGTTGTAATCAGTTTACCCCAATTCCAACCCTATAAATAAAATTTCTAAAGTAAGAACGAAGACCTAGGAACAACAATGAACATAGCCAATCACAAGAGAAAGACTATTTTTGCCTACAAAGATTATTATGTTTAATTAAAATAGATACTTTTCTGAAACAGAAAAATAGTCATGATCCAGGCTTGGAGAATGGTTCAGTTAGTAAAGTGCTCGTTTTGCAAGCACAGGACCTGATTTAATCCCCAGATCCCAATTTTTTATTTATTTATTTATTTATTTTTGGTCTTTTGAGACAGAGTGTCCCTTTAGTCCCAGCTGGCCTGGAGCTCCCTATGTAGACAGGCTGGCCTTGAACCCACAGAGATCTGCCTACCTCTTCCTCCAAGTGCTGGGATTAAAGGTGTGCCACCACATCCAACAATTCTTTAAAATCTTAAAAACTGGCTTTGCAGGCCGGGTCCCCAGGTCTCCACCTTGACTGCCACTGTCCTGCTTCCCAGGTGCCTCTAAGGAACAGTCTCTCCCTCTTCTCCTTGCTGAGAGAGGCCTGTGAGTGTTGGCTCCACAGTCCCCCTCCTCCACTTACAGCTCTGCTAACCTTGTCCAAACTGCAGTTGATGAGCCCAGCCGCTCCCTGGAGAGCGGTACGATGTAAGCAGAGCACAAACACCTATCTTGGTCCCATGGAGGGATTTGAAGGAAGATCCTTACCACCACCAGAGTGCTGGGCACAAGCGTGTTCTCCATCCACTAAAGAACCCAGGCTAATACTGGAATTGTCTGTGTGACAATGTCTCCATGGACAAGATGGAACAACTGCGGGCCATCCCACTGCCACTCCTACTCATGAAAGCTGAAAGAGCTATTATTGCACACTCCAAAATGACTGGCTTATGTCTTAGTCATTCATGAAGCCTGCTGGTTGACTGAGAAGGTGGGGGAGAGGGTGTCCCATATAGTCCACGTTGTCCTGGGACTTGCTATGCAGCTGAGATGACCTTGAACTTCTGATCCTCCTGCCCTCATTTCCTGAGTGCTGGCATTAACATGTGACATCATGTCTGTTTATACAGTACTTGGGACTGAACCCAGGACTTTATACATGCTAGCCAACCATGCTCCAACTGAGCTACATCTCCAGACCCATAATGAAAGCCCCTTAATATAGTCAGGCATCACATAACGATTTAGTCAACGGTGTATAGGATGGGAAGCCTGTTAGATTAGAGTGAAGCTGAAAATTCCTATTCCCTAGTGTTCTTAGCAGATCTTTTCTATGTTTTTACGTTTAGACATACAAACACCATTATATTGCAACTGTAGCCAGTATTCAGGATAGTAAAATGCTAGACAGCTTTGTAGCCTAAGGAACATGCCTAAGGAACATAGCTTAAGGAACATATCATATGGACCAGGCCTGCAATGGGCTGTGTCATACAGGTTTGTGTAAGTGCACTCTGATATTTGCACAATGACAGAACTGCCTGGTGACGTTGTTTCTCGAGTGTACCCATGGTTCAGGGACATGTTAATGTGTGCTCATAGATGTCACTGTAATCATAGTAGCCACCCCAGGGACACTGGGAGAATCATAGCAACAGACATATAACATATAGCAGGTATCAGTAATAAGCAGGTAGTAAGATACATTACGCTGAGAACGTGTGCCAGGTAGGAACAGTGGAGCCATAGGCGGCATCTGTCCCTGCAGCGCGCAATTCTTCCCACCATTGCCAATACACTTTACCATTAGGATTTTCACTCCTGAGATGAACAGGAAACTATTTTTATAGCTTCCAATCAGTACTACCTCTAGAACAAGAACTGCTCAGGGGGATGGCTCGGCAAATAAAGCACTTGCTGCCAAGCTTGACAGCCTCAGTTCAATCCCTGGAATCCTCATGGCTGAAGGTTGTCTCTGACCTACACACACACACACACACACACACACACACACACACCACACAAAAAATAATAAATGAAATTTAAAAATTAAAAGAAATCCAACAACCTGTGGGTAGAGATATGTACCACACTGGATTGTGTCTCCTCAGCCTCCATATTTGCATCCTGCCAGAACCTCTGAGTATGGCCCTATTTAGAAGTCTCCAAAAATGTAATTAAGATGAGGCCATTGGATAGTGTGAGCCCCAAATCCAGTGGCTGGGGTCCTCTTGGAGAGAGGGACATCCTCTCTTCACGAGAGCCCCCAGGCAGAAAAGAAGGCCACTCGGAGAGGGAGGCACAGAGAACTCCAGTTCCCTCTGGTTCCTCCTGATCCATCAGGAGAATATGCCTTCCAGGGCTCAGCAACGCCCAGTCATGGGGCCAATGTAACTTAGGTCTCTGTATCTGTCTCCAGCCTGACCAACCAGGAAGCCCACACATCGCTGCCCACACCGTGAGGAGGCACACACTTACAATAATGTGTGCACAGTAAGGACAGACACTGGTGTACAGTGACGCCCACTGAGGAATCACGGGGATATGCTCCCTCTGACCAGAGCTCCCTCCGTGGGTTTCCTCCCAGGACAATTATGGATCTTCTGAGGACAAGAACCCTCACCCCTGAGCACAGGTAGCGGATGTCCTCAGTGTCATCCAATCCTAGGAGACTGATAACTGAGCATACCTCCATCTTCTCATGGGCCTGGCCAACCCCAATCCTACCTTCCTTTCCTGGCTGCATGGCTTTGTCACACTTTATGCTAGGCAAGTTTGCGTTGTTCCTCCAGTGTGAATGACAAGAACAGGACCTGCCTCCTGGAGGAAGGTGAGGAAGTCTACAGCCTGGGCAGGGACACCCCCCAGCACAGTGCCTGTGACAGGCCGTGCTCAGGCATTAACATGCCAGGGAAACACTGCTAAGCATTAAAGAGCAGCAGGGCAAGCTGTGTAACGCTCACAGGGGAGGGACAGACATCTATACACAGTGCCCTAAGAGCTAAGAATGGGTTTTACAGCTTTAAATAACTGAAAAGACAAACCATGGTATTTCATGGTGCAAATTTACATGAACTTGTAATTTCAGTTCCCAATAAAACTTTATTAGAACACAGACTATTCATTGTCACATTGATAGCTGCTTGTGCTCTACAGCAGAGAGCTGGGTAGTGATGACAGCGACCATGTGACCCAAAAAGCCTAAAATATTTACTGTTTTATGCTCTACAGAGAAAAGTTGCTGCAAGATTCTGGAATCAAATTCTGTAACATTGAATCCTAAATGTACTTTGGCTTTAGATACGTTATCTCCAACTTTCTGCTTCTGTGACCCCAGCCTCAAACAGTCAAGATAGTGTTATCTTAATATTTTTTCATGAGGACTAGACAGATGAACATTAAGTTCTTACAACAATGCCTGTAACACTGGCATGCCATAGATGGTCTTTGTCAGCTTCCTATAACTGTATAAAACACTTAACATAATTAACTTATAAAACGTTTCTCTTGGCTAATGGTTTGGGGGTTCCAGCCCAGGACTGGGCAGACCTTCCTTACGTTTTTGAAGGTTTTTCCAGGTAGAGGACATTACTGCAGGAGCATACCTACTTCATGACAAGGAAGCGAAAGAGACCAAGCATGGGCTGCTGTCCCATCCTCCCTTCAAGGACACACCCTGATGACCTAAGGACGGCTCAGGAGGCTTCACCTCTTATAAGCGCCATCCTTTCCCAACAGCACCAACCTGAGCTGAATGCTTTAACCTGGGGCCTTTGAGAGATGCCTCAGATGCAGGCAGTAGCTGGGTTATGCGACTTTCAAGTCATTATTCATGTCCTCCTTCTCCCAAATCCTTGCCACCACCATCCTTGTCCTCAGAGCAAGCACTGTGAATCCGCAAGCCGCCCCTGCACCTGACGCACAAAAGTTCAAAACTGACTCATCATTTTCTTAACTTTCAGTCACTGCTCCATATGCAAAAGATTCCGGAAACCTTAGCTCAGATTTCTCAAATCCCAGATGGTTTCTAATTTGTTAGTTGGAGGAAAAACTGTATCCCCTGGCAGATGCACAGGGACTGTTTTTTTTGTTTCATCACCGCTTCGTACTTTTCAGCATTAGAAGGATGTTTTCGCAAGTTCTATGGGTCTGGATTCTAAAGCGTAAAGGCAGGATGATGGCGCATGGATTTCCCACTAGCCAAAGCCTTTGCCTCACTGTCTGTGTGGCGTTTACAGGGAACCAAGCTCTGTGGTGTGGGGAGGAGCCTGGAAGAGCTGAAACATGGTGTGCATATTGCTAGCAATCCCTCAAAACCCTGTCTTCCATGTGAATGAACTGGCTGGACTCCACTCTCCAGCCTACTCAGCATGGTCACGTGACAGTGCTTCCCACCACATTTCCCGCTAGAATGCAAATGGAGGTGGCAGGCCCCACTTTCGAGTCTCAAGACCTGAGCATTCGCTCCCGGGAACTGCAGCCACGCAGAGAGGAGATAATCCACGTGTGGGCAACACCGGAAGTAGCCAGGGCCCTGAAGGACCACTGGAGCTGAGGTGTTCCGTACAAAGCCTGTCTTCCGAGGATGCTTATATGAGAGAGAACCGAATTTCCTCTCTCAGATTGGCCTGTGGCCATGTCTGGGGTATATTCGTGATTGTTGAGTGATATGGGAGGGCCCAGCCCACAGTGGGTGGCGCTGCCCCTGGGAAGTGGTCCTGGGCTGTGGAAGAAAGCAGGCTGAGCAGGGGAGACAGCCAGTGAGCAGCGTGCTTCAGCGTGTATTCCTGCTCCGACCCTCAGTGTTGGATTGAGACTTGAGAGCTGTAAGCAGAAGCGCGCCCTTACCTCCCCAAGTGGCCTCTAGTCAAGGCGTTTATCAGAGCAATAAACTACAGCAGGACATCCAGTCACTTTGACAGCAGCTGAATTTTTGCTGTCAATGCAGATTTCCATTATCTACAAGTGAGGACAAAGACTGAGAGGCTTCCACCTCCCAAATCCACACTTACCTGGGATGCCAGTCTCCCACCTCACAGCCCTGAGCTATGTCCACTTACCTTCAGCACTGCCTGCCCTTTGGAGACAGGGCATTGAGGTTTCAGCTCTCTGACCTGTCCATCTTGTGCTGGGGAGCAATGTGTCAGTCTGAGCCCAGCGAAGAGAGAGGAACCATAGCGATAGGAGCAGTGAAGGGTTGATATAAAATACAGTAACTGTAGCAGGCTTGGAGTGTGAATGTCTGGTGAGAAGCAAAGGCTAGCCCAGGGCCAGATGGACAGCAGATGTACGTAGAGCCACCCCCCCCACCCCCCCACCCACCCCACCCCCAGCACTGAAGGAGGCCTGCTGGGGGAAGGGTGGGCTAAGAACTCAGTCTCCTCGGAGAAACTGAGAATGTAGCTTCAGGGCTGGAGAGATGGCTCAGCAGTTAAGAGCTCCAACTGCTCTTGCAGAGGACCTGGGTTCAATTCCCAGCACCCACATGGCAGATAAGAACCGTCTTTAACTCTAGTTCCAGGGGAATCCGACGCCCTCTTCTGAACTCTGCGGCATTGCACGACATGGGTGTACCAACCAACATGCAGACAGTACACTCACACACATAAAAATAATAAATAAATAAATAAATAAATAAATAAATAAATTTTAAAAAAGAATGTGGCTTCATCTTGCAAGAAATATGCCCGTTAGGGTAGTGGGGAAAGCTGCCCATGGAAAGACATCTCCCTAGGGATCTGCTCCAACGCCCCTGGAGAGGCTTTTGGGCACTGATGCCCACACAAAGAACGAGCATGTGATTCCTATGGACACCTTGCACATCTATGCACAACCAATGACCAACTTCTGTTCATCTTTTTCTGTATTTTCTTTAGGTGCTTTCAAACTTTTTTTTAGCCAATGTGTGATTCATCTCAAATGATGACTTAAAATATATACATCCATGCTTAATACTGGGTCCTGAAAAGAACACAAGAAGAAAAGCACAGTCACGGTTTAAGCTCACAGCTCCTATGCAGTTACAGTTTGGGAGCCAGATTGACACTGCATGTTATTTGAGACCTTTTTCTAGGTGATGCCCTTGCAGAGCCTTAGGACCCTGTGGAGATCCCTCCAGTAAGGAAGAACATATGTTCTCATCTCAAACCCCAGAACCATGAGCGGAATAAATCTTTGTGCTTTAAAAAATAACCTGGTCTATGTTTACAGTTACAGCAAAGAAAATGGACCAAGACACCGCCCCACACTTTGGTAAGCAGTCTTCCATGAAAGCTTTCTCTCGCTCTACTCAAGGGTTCCTAACAAGTTTCCATTTGAAACACTTCCAAATGGGGAATCAAGAAAGAAATTCTCTCTTCCTCACCCTCCCTTCTCCAAGAGCTGCCTTCTTCCCCTTTGTTCCAGAGGACAGTTCCCCAGACTCCAGAGTCTAATGTTTAATCACATTGTCATTTGACATAAATGACTTTGGACAGGAACTGACTCTCAGACCATAAAATGTGGATAATTGTAGCCGCCTCCTTCTGAGCAGAAGTCGTCAATGGAATGCAAAGTTCTAACGTGACACGGGGGCCAGCCCATAATACATGCTGGGGAAATGCATTTTCATCTAAGGCCAATGTCCTCCAGCTCTGAGCAGCCCTGGCCAGTGTCTGCCAGAGAATGCACATGTGTTTTCTTACCATCCTGGCCTTCTTGCTGCTAACTCTATGTTGACTTGAGCATGGGGCTAAGGCTGGGGTGGCAGCTGACTGGGGATTGAACTCAGGAGAGAAGCAACTCTCTATCAGGTCAGTTGACTCCAAAGCAGAACAGGAAAACACAGGTCCTCTGCCCCCTCCCCATGGGGTGGGTGCATTGCTTTCTAGAGGTCCCTGAAGTACAGAGCACCCCAGGAAGACAGCACACTGACATGTCTCACCACTCTACTTTACCCATTGGGTCTTCTGATGTCACAGCCAGCGCCAAGGCAACAGGGCAGGTACCAGAAATGTTGGCTGGAACACAGAGAATGTAGAGAGACAGACAGGGAAGGTGGGTGAGTCTCAACCAGGGGCAGGAGTCAGGAGTGCCCCCAGAATCCCTGGAAACAGCCTAAATTCTACTGGCGTGCCTCCTGTAGGGCCCTGGGAGGGGTCACTTCCATAATCAAGGAGAAACCAGCTCTGCAGAGCAGCATGATGAAGCTGGGTTTGCCTCGAAGGGCAGTTCTGAACCCATCTCTGCAGATGCTAAGGCAGAGAATTTCAGACCTGCAAGTGGCTCAAAGACCTTTAGTGATGGCTAAGGTTTGAAAAAAATGATTGGCTGCAAATTACAGAAGCAGCAAAATCATTTTCAAAAATGGTTTGTTTATATATTCATTCTTCATTGATTGTTAAATTGAGATAAACATTTGAAAACCATTTGTAAGTCAGATTTTCTTACTTTACAAGAATTCCGAGTGTGAACAATTGCCAGAAAAGAACAGCTGATCAGAAATGAGATGAGTGATTGGATCGAAATCATTTTAAGAACAATGCTTGGTTCTGCCCCCCCTCCTCAGACCTATACTATGTGCCCACCTGTTTTCCACACACCATAAACACCCACAGGAGAAAAAACAGCACTCAATTTTCTTCAGAGACAAAAACCACAGAAGCTAACTATATATGCACAGTTAGGTTGAAACCCAGAAATTCACTGGTGGTGACTGGAGGGGCGAGGACTACTGAAGTGAATGTCAAAGGGTCAGACTACTCCTTAAGGTGTAAAGCCAAAGTCTGCTGCTTTACATTGGTATAGTGCACAGGCCTGTAATCCTAGCATCTAAGTACTCAGGAGGCTGAGGCAGGAGAATTGCCTTGAGTTCAAAAGTCTATAGAGTGAGACCCAATATTAGTTATTTTTTGTGGCTGTGATAAAACACCATGACCAGAAGGGACCAGCGGGAGGAGGTTCCCGAAGGAGAGTCCATAATGGAAGAGGAGGCCACACCGCTTCAGGCAGCTGGAGAAGGAAGCTGAGCAATCACGTCTCAATCACAAGCATGAAGCGAATGCTGGAAGTGTGGCGACACTATGAACTCTCAAAGTTCTGGTAAGAATGTAAAGGCAAGAGCACAGAAAAGAGGGAGAGACCATGTCATCAGGCGAGCCAGAGCAATATCAGACCAGACTCTCGCAACCCTTCACTCTGTGAAAACTAGCCCAGGATCTCTTCTGAGGGCAACGCGCTCTCACTAGGCTCCATCTCTTAAGGGCTACCTTCTCCCAACACCAGAACGTTGAGGACCAAGATTCTGACACAGGAACCCTCTGGGAACAATCTCAAGCCATATCCAAACCCTGGGGCCACAACTCACAAAGCCAGAGCTGGGTCATTCCAATTCATACCTTCATCCTAATCAGAATTTAACAGGAAAAACCTTCTTTGCCAATAAAAGTGCTAAATCCTCCTCTCCCTCATGTGAGCAGATCCTGGCTCCTCAGAACAGAGCACCTACCAACCCTCTTACGGTCCTGCAGCTCCCAGCCCAGCCTTGCAACAAAGGCCTTGTTCTGGAGCAGAAGAATTCAAATGTATCTGCCACTTGGACAGTTTGTTCTATCCAACTGTGGACTGAGGTCATGATAGTTGCAACACAGCTTGTAGTTATGAGTGCGCACACATGAAGATGATTACTAATCTGATTGAAATCCCAACTTCATGGTTATTTTAACAAGAAATAACTGCAGGACTGTCAGAGGATACAGGTGACAGCTTGTCACAGGAGAGTCACAGTCAGCACAAGGAGAGCAAAGTTCTGTAGGATATGAAGCCCTCAGAGTTTCTGGGGGTGGGAATCAGGTGTATGAAGAGTGGACTGTCTAGTTTGCTTAGAGAGGCAGCGGGCCTTAATTAGGTGTTAGAACAAGATCCTTGGGGCTCCCTGACGTGGAAGTGTCTTCCCTTTATGTGTTACTCATAAAAGCATTTGCTCACCGTCTACCCTTGGAGGAGCTGTCTCCCTGGGCACGTGGGAGCCTAAGGCTGACAGTTGGGATCCTTGGGGTTGCTGAGATGAGTGCTGGAGCCAGAGAAAGACAACTGTAGAGCCAGGGTTGGGGACGGAATGTCGGGGTGGAGCCCTGCTTGCTGTACCCTCCCATCTAAGGGGGATAGCCCTGTGGTCTTGTTGGAATAACCAGGAACCAGCATCAAAAGCACAGCAGTGGCCAGGGAGGTGGCACACAACTTTAATCCCAGTACTTGGGAGGCACAGACAGATGGATCTCTGTGAGTCCCAGACCAGCCTGGTCTGCAGAGTGAGAACCTGAGAAAAAAATAAAAAAGAGAGAACAAGAGTGCAGTAGACATCCACTCATAACTCTGCTTCAGACCAGAGTCTAGAAAGCAACTATGGGGGCTGGAGAGGTTGCTCGGTGGTTAAGACTGCCAACTGCTCTTGCAGAGGACCCAGGTTCGATTCCCAGCACCCACATGATGGCTAAGAACCATCTTTAACTCCAGTTCCAGAGGAATCTGACACCCTCTTCTGACTTCTGCAGCATTACACGACATGGGGGTGCACCATCCTATATGCAGACGGTATGTTCATACACATAAAAAATAAAAAAATTAAAGAAAGTAACTATGGAAATGAGCATTGACCCTCAGAGTCAGTTTGCATGCTGGTCACCATTTGGATGATGTGTTCAGGTGGGGTCAACTGAAGGCCAGTTTTGTGTCTAGCTCTTTTTATTTGAAAGTCAGGACCCTCATTTTCCATGTTAGGCAAAACAATTTGGGGGACAAAAATAAAGGAACATGATCCAGGCTCATTTGTGCCATTTTCCAGATTCATGTGATGCCAGTTCTAATCCCAAATCCACAGAACATGACTCTATGTGGATATAAGATATCAAAAAGGTGAGTGAGTTCAAATGAGTCCATTGGGATGGGCCCTGTTGTGATGGGGTAATTTCACCACAGAAGACCACTCAGACACAAAATGAACCCAAAAGAAAATCTTCAGTCTGCCGACGACTACACACCAAACCCTAAGTGGAGGGTGTGGAGGACCCGAGTCACAGCTGGGTGGTGTTTATATAGGAAAAATCATATCCAGGGGTAAAATAAGTTTCCAAGCTTAGGGGTAATAAGCCAGCCCCTCTAACAATTCCTATTCTTTTTTTAAATTTATGCTTTGTATATTTCATACATCATTTTCCAATTCAGTTCAGGCATATTTCCCCTTCCCTTTCCCCCACCTCACCCCACCCCATCCCAGATCATGCATTCAGCCATAACTGTCCTGCATCTTTCTCTCAGTTTTTTTTCCAATTTTTTAGCAATAAGTGATAATTTATGAGTACAAGCATCCTTCATGTAAAACCAATTTGCAAGCAGTTGTGTCCAAACCCACACAGCCCCTTGGTCCCACCATCCAGCAGGGGGGGCTTGTATGTTCAATCAAGTTGATCAAATGAGTGTCCAGGCTATATTGCTGTAGTTTCACCATTCACCCCAATCGCAACCCTTACATTCTACCATTCCCCCTCTTCCGCAGATTGTTCCCTAGGCTTAGAAAAGGGGCACAGGTGGATGAGAAGCAAAACAGTCTACTTTCTCTGGAGCTGTTGTCTTGGACTCTGGTCAATTCTGGCTGTTTTCTTTCATGGGCTGACAGTTTGTCCAGGAATAACCTTTCGATCCTACTAATGAAGCACAAGCAATTAGATATATAGGTATTTAAACAGTACTAATTGTTATGGTAGGTTACTTTGGTACAGACACAGATGTTTGGATGGTATGTTAATCCATGAATTACATTTTTTTCTGTTGAATATGACAGGGTCTTACTGTGGCTTATAACATCTCCTGACCATTAGAGGGTGTAAGCTTGTGGCATCAGCTGTGGGTTATTCCTCCAAGGAGAGAGCCAATAGCCAATTAGATTTGGGATATACAGGCATATGGCTGCCTCTGCTGCACAGTATTTCCAGGCAGGTGAGGTGTAGCTGGTGCTGACGGAGGAGTCTTGCTTGACTCAAGGAGACCCATATTTGCTTTATTGGTATAGTGGCCTTTGGTAACACTCTCTGGTATTCCAGAGACCATCTGTACACTTGCATGTGTGGTCTCAATACATCTTTCCCATGTTAACGTCAGGTCTTCGACAGCAGGGCCTTATTGCCTCTCTTCCTGCAGGTATCCCAGTTTAGAGGCAAGGAGCCTTTACCTTTTGTGGGGGCTTGGATCCCCTGGCCAACATCTGCTTGGTAGAATAATCCATTGTTGATGTCAGAGCTCCTGCATTAATATATTTTGCTTAAGTGCATAGCTTAAGGAGACTTTAGTCAATTCCTATTCTTTAAAAGCAAGCCAAGCACAAAGTACAGAAGACATGCAAAATGAGTTTGTTTCTAAGCAACCAGGTACGTGCTGACCTGATCTCAGACTCCTACCCCAGTTCAGTTGAATTAAACTTTTCTTTTATTCCCATACTTTGAGTTAAGTTTTAACTTCTGGGCTCAGCAGGAGCTTATAACATGGTGTAGCCATGGGCAATTTATTTATTTATTTATTTATTTATTTATTTATTTATTTATTGGTCTTTTCAAGACAGGGTCTCCCTGTATCTCAAGCTGTCCTGGAACTCACTCCGTAGACCAGGATGGCCTTGAACTCACAAAGATCCTCCTGCCTCTGCCTCCTGAGTGCTAGGATCAAAGCGCCACCACACCCCGCCCATGAGCAATCTTTTTTTAATTTTATTTATTTTTGTATGTGTATGAATGTACTGTCTGCATGCAGGTCTGTGCACCCATGTCGTGCAATGCCGCGGAGGTCAGAAGAGGGTGTCGGATTCCCCTGGAACTGGAGTTCTCCTGGAATTGGAGTTACAGACAGTTCTCAGCCGCCACATGGGTGCTGGGGATCGAACCCAGTTCCTCTGCAAAAGCAGTCGGGGCTCTTAACCACTAGGCTATCTCTCCAGGCCCCATAAGCAATCTTATAATATGGCATAGCCATGGGCAATCTTGGGGTGCCTCACCTCACTGACTAGCATCTTGTAAAGAGAAAATTAGGACAGAGGTGCTCAAAGGAAAGACACAAGAAGACAGTAACTACAAGCCAAGGGGTTGCATAATTATGTCCTCAGAGTGGAAACATCATTCACCCAGGCTCAGGAGGCTCCTGAAGGTTACAAGGCTCCCAAGACCCCCCCCCCAAGTTACATAAGTAGTAACAACTGCCAGAAGAGGAGGCTCCCTTTGGCCAAGCAGCCTGCATGCCATGAAAAAACCTCTGTGGATGCAGCTTCCAGAGCTATCATCCATGCTGGGGTGGACTTTTGAATGCTGCTGCTGCCTGAGTCAGCCATGCTCATGCAAGTGACCCCTCACCCATGGGCCTGTAATTAAAGCCCAGTAAAATTCACTGGCTCACTAAACTGAACCTGAGTGGTCTGTCATCAGTCAATGTCCTAGCTGGGATCAACAGACATTCATTCACAGCTTCCCAGAAAAAGTCACATGGGACAATGAAAACCATCCCTGCCCACACCCTGATCTGGGACAGCTGCCTGGCCTCTAGACTTAGGACATGTTTCGGTTTTACATGCCACTTAGGCTATGGCTGCCCAAGCAAACAGAGAATTCCATGTCCAGCTTGACAGCCATAACTAAGACCCACCTTTACAGGCAAAGCCAATGGAAGATACAAATGCCAGGGCCTGGCTTGGCCACACCCACATCCAAGTATTGATTGGCACTTCTTCCTCATCACTCAAACAGCACATCTCTCATGGATGAATGCCCCCCTGGCTTTGAGGAGTTCTCAAATTCAAATCTGGCTCCCCAGCCCAGTGACACGGGGCAAGGTGACCTGAGCTCGTGTGGCTGCTCAGCAGTTTGATGGGCTCTTTCTGGAGCTGTAGCAGCCTCTGTGGTGAAGAGAGGTGGGGGTCTGTGTTGTCTCCACCATTAACTTCCTACACTACAAATGCAATGAAAGCAACTCTGCTTCCAGACTCAGCCAAACAGAACGTATCTGACAACAGGCCCTGTGAGTGTCTTGTAACCTGTGCCACTGGGGTGGGCGGTGTGGTCCTCAGCCCTGACAATCCCTGAGTGAGGAGCTCTCCCTGAGGTGCACTCTGTTAATTCTCATGACCAGAGCAGCCTGCCTCTACCTGTCTCTCCCTCTCTCCCTCTCTCCCCCTCTCCCTTTCTTCCTCTCTCCCTCTCCCCAGCCAAGCCAGAGCCCACACCTCCAACATCTGCTTACTAACTCACCCATCAGCCCCTGTCCTCTGCCCTCTATCTCTTCAGCTCCAGGGATCACATACCTAGAGACCACCCTTCAACCCCAGGGCTCACTGATGTTACGGGGTTGCAACAGAGAGGCCACTCACTGGACCACATAGAGTTTAAAGCAAGGTTCATTATGGCCAGGCCTGACAGTATGGGAAGAATGTGGCCCCAAGAAGTGGGTTACACAGCTTTTATAGGTACAATAGCCAATCAGAGTTTAACATGATAGTTAAAGTCACCAATCAAGGGGTAGCACGCAAAGCAAGCAAGCCAATCACAGAAACAAGAGTCAGCAGTTAGAGCCAAGCTTTCAGGAATACTTAGGTACTTCCTAGTATGACTCAGGGAAAATGAAACTTATCACAAAATGAAGTTAGGTCTAGGATATATAAATGCCACCTGAGAGCACTATCCCTGAGTTCTTATAACCCTTCATCTCACCCCCCCCATTACTGTGAGATCTTCAAATCCTTGAAGGAAGTTCATAAGAGTTCACCTCCGTTCATACTTCCAAGAGGGAATACTCTACACTAGGAAGTGTGTGTGTATGTGGGGGGGGGGATTGGGTCATTAGCACCATGAGTTTAATAGAATTTACCTGCTGGTTAATGAATCTGACAAGTGAGTTACGGATGCACGAACCACAGATTAGGCCAAGAAGAAGGGTAACTAGGGGTCCTGCTAGGGCACTGAGGAGGGTGGTCAACCAGTGAGAATAATGATTCACACCAGTTAGTGTTTTCATTTCTTGCCTCTTCCCTTTCCTGCAGTTGTCGTTTTACTAGGGCTAAGCTTCACTTAATGACCCCAGAGTTGACATAGAAACAGCACTGTTCTCCCAAGGCCATACATAGTCCCCCTTGCTGGAGGAATAGAAGATCAAAGCCTCTACAGTTCTATAGAACCATGACCCACCTGAATACAAAGTTCCCTGTAATTCATGTCTGATTTAACAAGGGCAGCTGTCCTGAGTCCTGCGGACTCAGCTATCCCAGTTCCTACCAGTAGGGGCACAAGGACAGAGGCAGTAATGAGCTCCTGCTGGGTTCTGATATGGGATTTGAGAGGCATAAATTGTTCTCTACTGCCCTCTCCTGAGTAATAGTAAATTTGGGGAAGTACATGTACCAAGACACAAAAATCAGATTGGGCTAAGGCAGGGTGTCAGGCTGGATAGACAGACAAACCAAGTACCCTGAGAGGGACCATGTACGTGGTACAATCCAGGGGCCCAAGAACAGTGGAATCACAGTATTCCCCATGAGGTCTGGAGACAGAGGACTGATTAGTGGCAGTGAAGCAAGTACCCTGTCTGGAGAGGTCTCTCAATGTTAATAGGGGTTTTGTACCCCACAAGCATAGGTGGAGGGTGTCTGAGGTAGAGAGGTTTCTGACCTGAGTCTCCAAAGGTCCCATCTGAGCAGTGGTACCTATACCTGAGTAATAGGGTAGCCTGCGGTCAAGGCAGAGCCAACAGTCCTTCAGGAGCCCAAGACTAGATTTGTTAAGGAACTGGAAGCCATAAGTTACAATTTGCATAGGAGCCTGGCATAGTAGGTGGGCCGGCTTTTTGGGTCACTGGTGATGTTAAAGGGACAGGTTGAACCTACCTTACCTCTGCTGCACATGGAGGGGTTTAGGACCTGGTTGGGGCCTGTACAGATTGAGGGCTTTCCTGAAGATTCAAATCTCTGGATGGTAAAAAGTGCCCCTGGGTTGTATCCAGACTTGTAAAGGCAGATACACCAAGTCTTCCGCATGGACCAGCTGGGTGCAAGGCTGCTGGGGCCAGGGGACAGTGCAGCCGGGTGGATGGGGTTCTTCTCTGGCTCAGTATCTCTTTTAAAGGTTACAAAGTCCTTGCCCCTTTCCTGAGTCTCAGCCCCATGTCCCCATATAGACTCACATCCCCATTTTGGGCAATAATACTCACTAATGTCATAGCATCCCTGGTCCCCTGCTGGGCATAGGTAAAAGGAATATGTAGCTAATTGGTTTTGGAGATAGTCTTCCTGGCATCCGAAGCCTACACTATCTCCTCCAGTGGGAGCCTCTATGCTGGTCTTCCATGGCCTCCCTCTGGGGTAGGGAGCCCGGTCCCAGTCATCCAGTCATTTTTCAGTAGATCACAAAGGTAAATAGGAAAGAAGGTGTCTCTGTAGTCAGTGTGTTTCCCACAAGGGTGATATTCTTGATGAGTTGCCCATCAAGGGTCCTGGTTAGAGTCCAAGTTACTCACCTAACCTGGTGCAGGGTTGAAGACACATAGAAAGAGGAGAAAAATATGAGGATTAAAAGTCCCTTCTTAGTTTCATTCTTAAGGGATCATCAGTCTTCTCGAGATGCCATCGTTCTGGGATGTGGTCCTGGTGAGCCTTCTTAGTCTGGGACCCATGTATCCAGTGGTTCTTCCCTGCTGCCTTGCAGCAGTCAGGGTGGTCAGGATCACCACGAAGGGGCTGGTCCACTTGGGTTCAAGAGAAGCCACGTGGAATTTGTGGATCGACATCCAATCACCTGGTTCAGGTGTTGGTAAGGGGCTTGTGGAGTCCTGATCAGGGCCCAGACAATGAGTTTGCCGGACCAGTTGGTAGATTTCTTTCAAGGCACTTTGTAGGCCCTGTATGGATCTGAGAAGATCTGTATTAGAAATTTGAGCTAGACATTCATCCCCTATTTTAGGCATGAGGGGTGGGGGGTGGGGTCTTCCAAACATGACTTCATAAGGTGTTGTGCCTTGCACATAAGGGCAACATCTTACTCAGAGGAGAGAAAAGGAAGAAGACTTACCCAGTTTCCGCCAGTCTCTGCCATGAACTTAGTTAATGTTTCCTTTAATATTATATTCATTCTTTCTACCTGTCCTGAGCTTTAGGGGTGATATATACAATGAAACTTCCAACCTATGTTTAATGCCTGCACCACCATCTGGGATACTGAGGACATGAGCCCCAGCCCACTCTCTGAACCTAAGCCTAAGGGGAGGCCAAATCTGGACACTAATTCCTGTAGTAATTTCTTTGAGATTATTTGGGCAGTCTTCCCTTTGGTGGGGAATGCTTCAACCGACCCTGAAAAGTGTCTACAAACATGACTAGGTAGGGGTAGCTGCCTGGACCCATTTTCATTTTGGTAAAGTCTACTTCCCATAGTTCACCAGGTTTCACCCCCTTAGACTTTTACCATATGGGATGTTGAACTAAAGTAGTCAATTGGGGTATGAAGACCTCTCTCTGAGCTAACTCAGTTGGTTTGGTTGTTCTGAGGTACATAGCAGCACATGTCTCCAGGAGCCACTGGCACTCCAGGCGTTGTGGGAAGAGAAGTCTCCCATCCTCTAGGATAAACCATCTGTCCCTCCTTTTAGCTCATAAGCTTCAGGCCTATGCGATCTCCTGTGTGTAGGTGGGCTTCTCTGGCAGTGAGAGGAGAGGGAAGTTAGGCAGGATGGCGAGCTTCAGACACAGCATCTGGGTCTCTGGCTGCTTCCTTTGCCTTCCGGTCAGCCAGAGGATGTCCTCTAGCTTCCGTATGGGTTTTGCAGCAGGTGATGGCCAGTCCTATAGGCAGCCAGAGAGTACCAGTAGAGCCAAGATTTCTTCTTTATTTTTAATGTCCTTTCCAGCTGAGGTGAGCAGCCCTCTTTCCTTATAGAGTGCCCCATGGACATGAGTGATGGCAAAGCCATGCCTGCCATCAGTGTAGAGGGTAGCAGTCTTTCTTTGAGCTAACCACAGTGCTTGGGTCAGGGCTATGAGTTCCGCCTTCTGGGCAGATGTTCCTGGTTTTAGTCCCTTGGCCTGAATTGTTTCCTGTTGGTGACTACTGCAGCCCCCATTGTCTGGACTCCTTCCTGCAAGAAACTGCTTCCCTCTGTGTAAAGGGTCATTTCAGCATTTGGTAAGGACAAGTCTTTGAGATCTCCTCCTCCCCCCACCAATTCCCATTAAAGCAAAGAGGACATCCAGGTAAGGGTGTTGAACTTCAATAGGGGAGAAAAGTGGCAGGGTTTAAGATTACAGTCTTGGGGCTGGAGAGATGGCTCAGCAGTTAAGAGCTCCAACTGCTCTTGTAGAGGACCCAGGTTCTATCCCCAGCACCCACATGGCGGATAAGAACCGTCTTTAACTCCAGTTCCAGGGGAATCCAACGCCCTCTTCTGACCTCCGCAGCATTGCACGACATGGGTACACCAACCTACATGCAGACAGTACACTCATACACATTAAAAAAAAAAAAAGGAGCCGGGCGTAGTGGTGCATACCTTTAATCCTAGCACTTGGGAGGCAGAGGCAGGCGGATCTTTGTGAGTTCAAGGCCAGCCTGGTCTACAGAGTGAGTTCCAGGACAGCTGGGGCTACAGGGAGACCCTGTCTGGAAGACCAAAAAAAAAAAAAGATGCTGCCATGTTATTATAGGCTGTTTAAAGTTAGAAAACTGAATAGAAATACTGAATATTGTAGAAATGCACTTTGCTCAGTAATACTTGAGTTTTTGCAATATTAGATTATCCATTGGTTGTTACAGAAAATCCTTAACTTGTAATTGATGGTTGTTGCTGTAGTAGTACATTGCCTATATTTCTACCTCTAGTAATGGGCTTTATGTGCTAGATTTCAATATCCTTGAGGCTGGGCAAGTGCACAAGTCTTTTAAAAAGAAAGCGGATGTGTTACTGCTGCACAAAACTAAACAGATTTGAGAGATCTTTAATGCCCTCGAAGTGGGGTTTTTGTGGGTATGAACAAATGGTGAGAATTTGAATTGTTCCCTTATTATAGTATTGAAATTAATTCTACTCAATCTATCAAATCTGTTCATGCCCTGATTTTTATATACTTGTATCTATCAATAACATAAAAAAAAAGATTACAGCTTTGAGAAAGTTATCCTGGGTGAGTCCAGGAGTAAGCCCTGACATTGAGTGATACAAGCAGTGGAGACCCATCTGTCAGGTGGTGTCCTTAGGAGGCTCTTGACCGAGTGGGGACAGGTGATGGCTAAGTTCTGTCCCGGGGTCAGCTTTGAGGCCTCCTCCTTTAACAGAATGGCAGTCGCTGCAATCGCTCCCAGGCAGCTTGGCCACCCTGCTGCTTCCGCTCCAGGCTCTTTGATAAGTATGCCACAGCTCTTTTCCATGGTCTGAGATTTTCAGTTAATACTCCTTTGGCAGTCTTCTGGGCCTCATGGACAAACAGATGAAAAGGTTTAGATATCTCTGGGAGTGCCAAGGCAGGGGCTGACATGAGAACAGTCTTAAGAGATTCAAAGGCCTTCTGTTCCTTTTCTCTCCATTGAAAGGGTATGTTTGCCTTACCTGTGCCTACAGACAGAAGGGCAGCTAGTTCGGCAAATCCTGGAATCCAGAGCCTACAGCATCCAGCTGTTCCCAGAAATTCTCTGAGCAACCACCTGTTGCTAGGAGTCAGGATGTTTAGTATGGCCTGGATTCTCTCTTTTCTCAGGGACCTCTGGCAGTCCTGGATCTGATAGCCTAGGTATGTAATGGTGGGTGACCATACCTGGGCTTTTTTGGTAGATATCTTTATCTGAGTCTCGCCAGTTCCTCCAGTAGATCCTCACATTCCCTAGCATCTCAGGTGGCCAGTAGAAGATCATGCACATACTGGAGGAGTGTGACCCTGGGTGAAACTCCCTGTATGCCTATAGGTATCTGCAAAGGGCCTCATTGAACAGTGGATGAATTTTTAACCCCTGCGGAAGGCACGTCCAGGTATTGCCCATGAACCCTCCATCAGGGTCAGCCCATTTGAAAGCAAAAATAGGCGGGCTTATCTTTGCAACTGGGAGGGCAAAGAAGGTATCCTTGAGGTCAAAGGCAGAATAGATTTTTCCTTCAGGATCCAGCTCACTAAGGACTGTGTATGGGACAGCAGGATGAATAGTCTCCACACACTTGACTTCCTGGCTAGAATTCAGCTGACCCAGGTGTGGGCAGGGAGAAGAGGAATATTCCAGGCAGAATGGCCCAGAACCAAAATTCCAAATTCCTTGAGATGGTTGCTGTGTTTGTGCATGCCTTCCTAGCCTTCAGGCTTGTAGGTCCTGTGGGCCTGAGTAGGTTGGGCCATGGCTTTAGTTCAGTCACAGGGGGCTCTGGTTTGTTGCTAGCTCTGGAGGATTGGTCTCTGCCCAAATGAGAGGAATCTCTTGCTTCCAGATCCCTAAGAGTTTCAGATCCTCTGTCTCAACTGGGTTTGAGTGAGTCTCGAGGAGTTGATATTCCTCCAAGAGGAGACCANAAAAAAAAAAGGAGCCGGGCGTAGTGGTGCATACCTTTAATCCTAGCACTTGGGAGGCAGAGGCAGGCGGATCTTTGTGAGTTCAAGGCCAGCCTGGTCTACAGAGTGAGTTCCAGGACAGCTGGGGCTACAGGGAGACCCTGTCTGGAAAAGACCAAAAAAAAAAAAAGATTGCTGCCAGTTATTATAGGCTGTTTAAAGTTAGAAAACTGAATAGAAATACTGAATATTGTAGAAATGCACTTTGCTCAGTAATACTTGAGTTGTTGCAATATTAGATTATCCATTGGTTGTTACAGAAAATCCTTAACTTTAATTGATGGTTGTTGCTGTAGTAGTACATTGCCTATATTTCTACCTCTAGTAATGGGCTTTATGTGCTAGATTTCAATATCCTTGAGGCTGGGCAAGTGCACAAGTCTTTTTAAAAAGAAACATGGTTTACTTGCACAAAACTAAACAGATTTGAGAGATCGTTAATGCCCTCGAAGTGGTTTTTGTGGGTATGAAACAAATGGTGAGAATTTGAATTGTTCCCTTATTATAGTATTGAAATTAAGTCTACTCAATCTATCAAATCGTGTTCATGCCCTGATTTTATATACTTGTATCTATCAATAACATAAAAAAAAAGATTACAGCCTTTGAGAAAGTTATCCTGGGTGAGTCCAGGAGTAAGCCCTGACATTGAGTGATACAAGCAGTGGAGACCCATCTGTCAGGTGGTGTCCTTAGGAGGCTCTTGACCGAGTGGGGACAGGTGATGGCTAAGTTCTGTCCCGGGGTCAGCTTTGAGGCCTCCTCCTTTAACAGAATGGCAGTCGCTGCAATCGCTCCCAGGCAGCTTGGCCACCCTGCTGCTTCCGCTCCAGGCTCTTTGATAAGTATGCCACAGCTCTTTTCCATGGTCTGAGATTTTCAGTTAATACTCCTTTGGCAGTCTTCTGGGCCTCATGGACAAACAGATGAAAAGGTTTAGATATCTCTGGGAGTGCCAAGGCAGGGGCTGACATGAGAACAGTCTTAAGAGATTCAAAGGCCTTCTGTTCCTTTTCTCTCCATTGAAAGGGTATGTTTGCCTTACCTGTGCCTACAGACAGAAGGGCAGCTAGTTCGGCAAATCCTGGAATCCAGAGCCTACAGCATCCAGCTGTTCCCAGAAATTCTCTGAGCAACCACCTGTTGCTAGGAGTCAGGATGTTTAGTATGGCCTGGATTCTCTCTTTTCTCAGGGACCTCTGGCAGTCCTGGATCTGATAGCCTAGGTATGTAATGGTGGGTGACCATACCTGGGCTTTTTTGGTAGATATCTTTATCTGAGTCTCGCCAGTTCCTCCAGTAGATCCTCACATTCCCTAGCATCTCAGGTGGCCAGTAGAAGATCATGCACATACTGGAGGAGTGTGACCCCTGGGTGAAACTCCCTGTATGCCTATAGGTATCTGCAAAGGGCCTCATTGAACAGTGGATGAATTTTTAAACCCCTGCGGAAGGCACGTCCAGGTAATTTGGCCATTGAACCCTCCATCCGGGTCAGCCCATTTGAAAGCAAAAATAGGCGGGCTTATCTTTGCAACTGGGAGGGCAAAGAAGGTATCCTTGAGGTCAAAGGCAGAATAGATTTTTCCTTCAGGATCCAGCTCACTAAGGACTGTGTATGGGACAGCAGGATGAATAGTCTCCACACACTTGACTTCCTAGCTAGAATTCAGCTGACCCAGGTGTGGGCAGGGAGAAGAGGAATATTCCAGGCAGAATGGCCCAGAACCAAAATTCCAAATTCCTTGAGATGGTTGCTGTGTTTGTGCATGCCTTCCTAGCCTTCAGGCTTGTAGGTCCTGTGGGCCTGAGTAGGTTGGGCCATGGCTTTAGTTCAGTCACAGGGGGCTCTGGTTTGTTGCTAGCTCTGGAGGATTGGTCTCTGCCCAAATGAGAGGAATCTCTTGCTTCCAGATCCCTAAGAGTTTCAGATCCTCTGTCTCAACTGGGTTTGAGTGAGTCTCGAGGAGTTGATATTCCTCCAAGAGGAGACCAGGACCCCCGAAGGGGGCTGTAATTTTAAGTCTGTTGGTCCATTAGTAAGTTCAATTTTTTTTCTCTAATTTTGTGGAGCAGGTCAGTTCCCAGCAATGGAAAATGGATCGAGGATAAAAGAGTGAGTGACTGTAGCTGTAGTCAGGTCAGCAAGGCGGGCCTGTACATGGGGGTCCCTGGGTCTTTCCTGCCCTCTCCCCAAGAGTTTCTTTTGGTACAGAGATCGCATCCCCCATGTCCACCAGAAAAGTGGTCTCCTTCCCTTCCACTTTCAGGGGTGCCATCGGCTCACAAGGGCCCAGGGAAAAGCCATGGCCCCGTAAGGCTTCAGTGACCGGGCACCTGTCAGCGTACGGACTGAGGAAGGCTCACCTCAGCTCTTCTTCTCTGGACATTCTCCTTTCCAATGTCCCTTCTCCTTACAAAAGACGCACTGGTCCCTTTCTGGAGGAACTCTCCCTTCAGGCCTCTCACCTCTTTTATTTTGGCCTTCTGAATAAAAGAGGGTTCTAGCCATACAACCGGTACCTTGTGTAGAGCTTTTAATTCCTTTGTCCCTCCGGTGGGGTGTCCCAGTTTATGAACACTTTATTGGCTATTTCCACTAATTTAGATATCGGCTCTCCCTTGAACCCTTCCAGTCTTTGTATTTTTCTTACATCTGGAGCTGACTGCGGCACAAAGGCAATGATGATTCGCCTGTTCTCAGGGGGCTCCAGACACAGGGAGTACGAGCAATAGGCTTGATATGACCTTTCTAGGAATGACCCGGGTGCTTCTTCAGGGCCCTGCACTATCTGACTTACCTTTGAAAGGTTAGTGGGCCTCCTAGCAGCTGCTCTAAGCCTGAAGCAGAGTCTGGAGGTACCCGACAAGACAGTCACATCTTGTGTGAGAGCTGTGGTCCCAGTCAGGGTGTCAGAGGGAACACCTCCTCCACTGTGTCTGGGTCAGTACTGGGAAGACTGTCTGTGCCTAAGCTGCCTTTAAGACCTGAAAGACCCAGAGACCCGTGATCTCTCCTCCGTTGTGAACAAGACCTGCAGAAGCTGGTGGTAATCCTCCCATGTGGGCTGGTGGGTAATAAAAATAGAACTGCTAAGATTAGAGAGAGATCAGCATTGTCTGAGAAGGCAGGGTTCTGCGCTTTCTAATTATAGAGGTCAGTGGTTGAAAAGGGGGCATACACAAACAGTGGTTGTTCCTTGCCACAAGGCCCCAGCCATTTGCCTCAGCGGGCATATGGGAGTTGGGCTGGTTGAATAGCCCACCCCAGACCTAGTGTGGGGGGCCTAGCTAGCTCATAAATTGTCTCCGTTTGAGGAGGCTCAAAGGGTGGCGGTTTCCTTTCCTCCATTCTGTAAGGGGGAGGTTCCCTTTCTTCTTCCATAGCCTGCAGTACTGGATACAGAGTCTCACATGGGTGGGGGCCACGGGGAGTCTCAGAACTGCCAGGACAGGAGTTGGGCTCGGTGGCCAAGGGCTCCTGAGCCAAGGTAGAGGTTGAATCAGGAGACCCAGCCAATTTACTACATAAGGAATCTGGTTGGATGGTGTCTCTCACATACTAAACAGAATGCTTCTGCCTGTCGGAGCCCCAGAGATACCTCTGGGGGCCACCCCACCCCAAGGAAGACCGGCCACTCAGGTTCACATAGAGTCCTGAGGCGATTGGGCTTCACTTTGATGAAGCCAAATCCTTGGGCCTTCACCTTCAACTCTGGAAGTGAGAGAGCGTGAGACCCAGAGAGGTAGTTACCTGGGATGTTCCTTGTCTCGTATTTTAAACAGCACGAACACTTAAGGAAAAGTACAATCCAGAAAACAAAGGAAACAAGAATGAACAAAACACAAGGACAAAGAGACTCAGGACACATATAGGTACTTCCTAGTATGACTCAGGGAAAATGAAACATCACAAAATGGAGTTAGGTCTGGGATATATAAAAATGGTATCTGAGAGCACTGTCCTTGAGTTCTTATAATCCTTTACCTAAACTAAAGCATTCGGACTCTCTCATACTAAGTGGCCTTGGTGCCCCTACACAGCCTCACCCTGTCCTTCAAGGACAGGCCCCGCTCTACCCTGCCCTCCACTCTTTGCTTCTTGGTGGTCCCCATGATGCTAATCTTGTCAGTTTGACACACCTGGGAAGAGACAACCTCAACTGAGGAATCTCCTCCATCAGATCAGCCTGTAGGCAGGTCTGTGGGTGTTCTTAGTTGCTAATGGTTGCAGGAGGGCCTAGCCCTCCACAGGCGGTGCTGCCCTGGAGCAAGTGGACCTGGGACTGAGAAGAACGGGAGCTGAGCAGGTCAAGGCAGCAAGATGGTGAGCACTGTTCTTCCATGCCCCTGCTTCAGCTCCTGCCTACAGGAACCTTCAGGGCCTGTCTCAGCTTCTCCTGATGGGCTGTAACCTGTAAGCCAGATAAACCCTTCACGTTCCCAAGCTGCTTTTGGCCATGGTGTTTATCCGAACAACAGAAAACAAACTGGGACAGTCCCTGATTCTTCCTGTGTGCTTGCTGTGTCTCGGGTTTCTAGCAACGTGCTGTTTTGCACAGTCACTTCTTCTGCTGCCTTACTGTGCCCAGTTACAGCTCATCCTGGCTACACTTTTAGCACACTCCCCGGGGCACAGTTCTGCAGAGCAGAAGGGAGAAGATGGAGTGGCCTAGGGCACCCAGACAGCATGCATGGCTCCCTTACAGACAGCATGAGGGGATCCCCAACAGGCAGGGCTCCTGAGAGGACCAAATGCTTCAGGCTGGATGAAGGGAGACTGGGGGGATTGCTATTACCTAGGTGGTTTAAGGATAGTTATGGAGGAACATGAAGGGTTGAAGGGCATCCCCCACAAAGATGAGCAACCAACCTGACCCCTGTAGCCTATGACTGTGATCCCAGCACTCAGGAGGCAGAGATGGATCTCTATGAGTTCAAGGCCAGCCTGGTCTTCATACTGAGTTCCAGGGCAGCTGGGGCTACAGGGAGACCCTGTCTCAAAAAGACAGGAGAGAGATAGGGAGGGAGGGAGAGGGAGAGGGAGAGGGAGAGAGAGAGAGAGGGAGAGGGAGAGAGAGAGAGAGAGAGAGAGAGAGAAAGAGGATTCAATGGGGAAAAATGCTTGCCACCAGTCCTAACAACCTGAGTTCTATCCCTGAGACCCACATGATGGAAGGAGGAAACTGACTCAGAGCTGTCATCTGACCTCCATTCGTGTGTACCCAGAGCTCGTCATGTGACCTCCATTCGTGTGTACCCAGAGCTCGTCATCTGACCTCCATTCCTGTGTACCCACAGCTCGTCATGTGACCTCCATTCGTGTGTACCCAGAGCTCGTCATGTGACCTCCATTCGTGTGTGCCCAGAGCTCATCATCTGACCTCCATTCATGTGTACCCAGAGCTCGTCATGTGACCTCCATTCGTGTGTGCCCAGAGCTCATCTTGTGACCTCCATTCGTGTATACCGAGCTCGTCATCTGACCTCCATTTGTGTGTACCCAGAGCTCGTCATGTGACCTCCATTTGTGTGTACCCAGAGCTCATCTGACCTCCATTCGTGTGTACCCAGAGCTAGTCATCTGACCCCCATTCATATGTAACCACATACACAAAACAATGTAATTGATCTTTTGACATTTTTAACATTTTTAAAAGGAGATACCCCACATGACCCAGATGGGGTCCTAAATCCCACAGCAAGGGTCTTTGTCAGAGAGAGGGAAGACAAAGGGTGATATGAGGTGAAGGCAGAGGCGGAAAACCCAGGTAGGCTGGAGCCACCAGCAGCTGCCAAGACAAGGACTCTCAGCGTCATCTTCAGAGGGCACGTGGCCCCTAAAGCAGCGTGAGGATAAGCCCCTCTTACTTCAAACCTCCTTGATGATTTGCTACAGCAGCCATGGGAAACCAGAGGGAGCCAGCAGGTACCACGGAGCAGGTACCACGGAGAAGGTATCACGGAGAAGGTACCATGGAGAAGGTACCACGGAGAAGGTACCATGGAGAAGGTACCACAGAAGGTACCACAGAAAGGTACCATGGAGAAGGTACCATGGAGAAGGTACCACGGAGAAGGTACCATGGAGAAGGTACCACAGAAGGTACCATGGAGAAGGTACCACAGAAGGTAGCCTCTCCATTCTGCTGTGTGCTCCCTGCCCAGCAGCTCTCCAGAAAGTACTGACTGAAACTGAGCTTCCAGGCAACGGCTACTGTGCTGGGTAGCTTTGGTTGTCAACCTGACACACCTGGGTGGAGGGAGCCTCAACTCAGGAGTTGTCTCCATTGGACTGACCTATGGCCGTGTCTGTGGGGGATTTTCCTGACTGTTGAGTGATGTGGAAGGCCCAGTCCACTATGGGCAGTGCCATCCCTGGGCAGCTATTCTGTGTTGTACAAGAAAGCAGGCAGGGCTGGAGAGATGGCTCAGTGGTTAAGAGCACTGACTGCTCTTGCAAAGGACCCTGGTTCAATTCCCAGCACCCACATGGCAGCTAAGAACGGTCTTGGGCTGGGCCTGGTGGCACATGCCTTTAATCCCAGCACTTGGGAGGCAGAGGCAGGTGAATCTCTGTGAGTTCAAGGCCAGCCTGTCTACAGAGCAGCTGGAACTAAAAGGAGACCCTGTCCCCCAAAAAAAAAAAGGCCAGAGGAGCTGGACTTCATCTCCTGCTTCCTGGTTCCCACCCTGAGTTCCTGATTCCCCTCAGTAATGAACCGTGTCCTGGGAGATGTAAGATGAAATAAACCTTTTGGTCTGTGTTTTTATCACAGCAGTAGAAGGCTAATTAGGACAACTACTTTTGGATTTGTCATTTTTTGTTGCTATAACAAAATGCCTAAAGGTGGATACTTTACTACAGAGAAAAGGTTTTTTTGGTTTATAATTCTGGGTGCTGGCACCCTGGGAAGGGCCCCGCTGGTTTGCCACATGGTGGAAAAGTAGAAAGGGAACTGGCTCTGTGCAGAAGAGGCTGAGCACCAGGCATGGTGACACATGCTTGTAATCCCAGCACTCGGGAGGCAGAGGCAGGTGGATCTCTGTGAGTTCAAGGCCAGTCTGCTCTACAGAGTGAGCTCCGGGCAAGCTGGGACTAAAGAGAGACTTTGTCTCAAAAAGACCCCCCCTAAAAAGAAGAGGCTGAGCATATAAGCTGGCTTCATTTGATGACACCCCCCCCCCAGTCACAAGTGGTACAGCATACCTGTGATCCCAGCAACCAGGTGGTTGATGCAGAAGGATCATGAGTTTGAGACCAGCTATTTATATGACTGCATCTCAAACAAAAACAAAACAAATGACTAACAGTAACTACAGTCTTTTGAGGGTCAATTCTGAGACCATCTATGATGGTTACTTTTGTCAACTTGACACAATCCAGAATCCCCCAGGGAAAAAAACTCATTGAGAAAGTATTAAACCAGCTTGGCCTGTGGGGAGCTTGATGAACTGCTTCGGAAAGACCCAGCCTCAACACAGGCTGAGCCATCCCCTGGGCCTGGGTCCTGAACGGTAAGAAAGCAGAGCTCAGACATGCATGTATCCTCTCTCTGCTCTTGACTGTGGATGTAAGCTGCTTCAAGTTCCTGCTACCCCCGCCATGGTCGACTTCAAGTTCCTCGGCCCCCCATGATGAGGATTTCAAGTTCCGGTTGTCCCCCTAGCTCCCCAAGATGGACCATAACCTGGAACTGTAAGCTCAAAGAAACCCTTTCTCTCCGAAGTTGCTTTGTCACAGCAACAATCAAAACTAAGACACCATCATTCCCAGGGCAGTATTCCAATGACCAAATTCTCTCCTACTAAGCCCCTCCCCCTTTAAGGTCGTCTACCTCACCACCACCACACTGAGGCCAAAGTCTAGCACCTGCCCCCTTTGTTGAACAACACACTTAAACTATGTACAAGCTATAATCAAGTCTGTCGTTTCTTTTAATGTTTTGTTAAAAGATGGACTTTCCAGGCATGGTGACAAATGTGTTCAAGGCAGAGACAAGATGACTGAAACCAGTTCAAGGTTAGCCCGGTATACATAGCAAGTTGCAGGCTAGCCAGGGCTATATAGAGAGACATCGTCTCAAAAAAAGATGAACAGCTCTCAGTTTCCCTAAGCCTTGAGACTTAAATACAGAAACACTGCTTTATGCTTGTTCCTTGTCTCAGGCTCTGGATTCTCCCTTGGACTCTCTGGGGCCTGGATCAGCTCTCTTGGACACCAGCTCCTCATCCTGTCTGAACAGGCTCTACTTACACTTGGAGGGAACAGGCCCACACCCTGAGGCTTTCTCTTCGGGGCAGCAGAAGTCCAGTCTCTGTCCTCAAAGGTGTTCTCCCAAACGGATAGTTTATGAAACTCACCCGACACCTACTCAGAGCTGTAGTGATTCTGACCAGGTCTTCCTGTCAGGGCTGTCCTTCCTCTGTATATAGATGTCCTCTGAGTCAGGGCTTGTTGTAGTTTAGGGCCAGGCCAGCTTGAGGCTGACATTAGATCTTGAGATGCTCCATCCTAAGTCATTGCTGAGAGAAGAGTCAACTGGAGGAGACCCACAGGAGCATTGGATCCCCAAAAGCTCCAAGACAAGGGGAGGCAGAGTCAGTCACTAGGGCGGCCTGGACCCCAAGCTGGGTTAGTCTGGAAATTTAAGCTACAAAGTGACTCAAACTGGGCAGCCTTGCCTGGAGTCCTGATACCCGGATCATGAGGTCACCTGGAGATGAGCAGACTCGAACTGGGCAGCCTTGCCTGGAGTCCTGATACCCGGATCATGAGGTCACCTGGAGATGAGCAGACTCGAACTGGGCAGCCTTGCCTGGAGTCCTGATACCCGGATCATGAGGTCACCTGGAGATGAGCAGACTCGAACTGGGCAGCCTTGCCTGGAGTCCTGATACCCGGATCATGAGGTCACCTGGAGATGAGCAGACTCGAACTGGGCAGCCTTGCCTGGAGTCCTGATACCCGGATCATGAGGTCACCTGGAGATGAGCAGACTCGAACTGGGCAGCCTTGCCTGGAGTCCTGATACCCGGATCATGAGGTCACCTGGAGATGAGCAGACTCGAACTGGGCAGCCTTGCCTGGAGTCCTGATACCCGGATCATGAGGTCACCTGGAGATGAGCAGACTCGAACTGGGCAGCCTTGCCTGGAGTCCTGATACCCGGATCATGAGGTCACCTGGAGATGAGCAGACTCGAACTGGGCAGCCTTGCCTGGAGTCCTGATACCCGGATCATGAGGTCACCTGGAGATGAGCAGACTCGAACTGGGCAGCCTTGCCTGGAGTCCTGATACCCGGATCATGAGGTCACCTGGAGATGAGCAGACTCGAACTGGGCAGCCTTGCCTGGAGTCCTGATACCCGGATCATGAGGTCACCTGGAGATGAGCAGACTCGAACTGGGCAGCCTTGCCTGGAGTCCTGATACCCGGATCATGAGGTCACCTGGAGATGAGCAGACTCGAACTGGGCAGCCTTGCCTGGAGTCCTGATACCCGGATCATGAGGTCACCTGGAGATGAGCAGACTCGAACTGGGCAGCCTTGCCTGGAGTCCTGATACCCGGATCATGAGGTCACCTGGAGATGAGCAGACTCGAACTGGGCAGCCTTGCCTGGAGTCCTGATACCCGGATCATGAGGTCACCTGGAGATGAGCAGACTCGAACTGGACAGCCTTGCCTGGAGTCCTGATACCCGGATCATGAGGTCACCTGGAGATGAGCAGACTGGAACTGGGCAGCCTTGCCTGGAGTCCTGATACCCGGATCATGACGTCACCTGGAGATGAGCAGACTGGGCCTTGGAGGCCATGGAGGCCACACCTGGTCACAAGAGGGGGAGGGGAGGGGAGGGGCCAGAGCCAGTACTGACAGGAATACAGCAGGCCTGGTATGGACTCCACACATGCTGCCCAGCCGGGGCTTCTGGGGGAGCAAGGCTACACCACCAGTGGCAGAAGGCAGTGTCCTAGGGGAATGGCGGGGAGTGGGGGGGAGGGGAACTGTTGAGGAGGGATCGAGGGAATCTGCCACCACAGCAGGGCCAGACGACAGCTGACAGCGCACGCAAACACACGTGAGAGGCTCATATTCTGCACTTCTCCATTATTTTGCCTTACATTTTAAATTATTTGTTGCTTAGGAGGTGGAAGTCTCAGAACTCAGCTCTTGGCTACGCAGTGCCTTTTGAGACCAGTCTGGGATACCTGTGATCCCCATCTAAAACACAAACCAACCAACCTAAAGTCTTTGTCTGGTTTTGAGAACAAAGACATGCGGGTCTTGCACAATGAGTGGGAATTCTCTCCATCATATGGAAGAGCTTGATTTTATTTTTTTAAGTCATCCACTGGGGCTGGCCAAGGGTTAAGCACGTTAAGCATCTGCTGCTCTGGCAGAAGATTGGAGATTGGTTCCTAGCACCCACATGGTGACTTGCAACTATAACCCCAGCTGCAGGGGATCTGATACCCTCTTCTGTCTTCCACGGGCATTCACACACATGTGTACACACACACAGATGCAAATAAATTTTTAAAAATAAATTTAAAAAATAAATTTTAAAAACATTTGTTCCTTTAACATTTGATAAGACTTGCTTTTAGACTGTGATCTGGTGTTTTCTATGTGAATAGTTTGACCACTGCTTGGATGCTCTCTAAATTAGTGGTGAGATTATTCAACACTTTCTCCTCAGTGCTGAAGGTAGAACCCAGGCCCTTGCCCTTGCTTGTCCAGCACTGGACAGAGTTACACCCCCAACAACTCTGCTGTTTCTTAAGCCAGTTATGGGTAGTTTCATGCTTCAGAATGTATACATTTTATCAAATTTCAAAGACCTTTCCAGTTGTCACTGCACGTGCCACAAAAGACCTGCTTGAGTCTTGGCTACGGGGAAGCAGAGTGCTCTGTGCACTGAGCAACAGTTTTCAACAAGAATCTGGATGGAAGGGGCATGGTGGCACAGGACCTTTGTCCCAGCACTCCAGAGCAAGAGGCAGGCAGATCTCTTGAGTTCAAGGCCCGATCTACATAGTTAGTTCCAGGCCAGCCAGGGTTGCAGAGTCAAACCCTATCTCAAAAATAACAATAGAGGGTCTGGAGAGATGGCTCAGTGGTTAAGAGCACTGGCTGCTCTTGCAAGGGGCTCAGGTTCGATTCCCAGCACCCACATGGTGGCTAACAACCATCCAAAACTCCAGTTCTAAGGGAATCCAACACCTTCTACTGACCTCCACAGGCACTGCAGGACATGGGTGTACTTACATATATGCAGGTAATACACTCTTAAACATAAAAAAAATTTAAAAATAGAAAACATGTTTATAGGCTGGAGAGATGGCTCAGTGTTTAAGAGCACTGGCTGCTCTTGCACAGGACCTGGGTTCAGTTCCCAGCACCCACATGGCAGCTCACAACCATATGTGATTATAGCTCCAGGGGATCTGATAACCTCTTCTAGCCTCTGAAGCCAATGGATGTGTGGACACATGTACATGTAGGGCAAGACACTTGTACACATAAAAAACATTAAAAATTAAAAATGACAGGTACTGTATTAGTCAAGGTTCTCTAAAAAAACAGAATTGGTAGAATGAATATATACATATACACACGCACACACTGGCTTGCTCCCCTGGCCCATGCTCAGCCTGCTTTCTTTTTTTATTTATTTATTATTATTTATTTATTTATTTATTTATTTATATGAATGTACTGTCTGCATGCAGGTTTGTGCACCCGTGCCGTGCAATGTCGTGGAGGTCAGAAGAGGGTGTCGTATTCCACTAGAACTGGAGTTCTCCTGGAATTGGAGTTACAGACGGTTCTCAGCCGCCATATTGGTGCTGGGGATCAAACCTGGGTCCTCTGCAAGAGCAGTTGGCACTCTTAACTGCTAGGCCATCTCTCCAGCCTTCAGCCTGCTTTCTTATACAGTGTACAATAGCCCGCCCAGGGGTGGCATTGCCCACAATGGGGTAGGCCCTCCCACATTACTCAACAATTAAGACAATATTCCACAGGCCTGGCCAGACAGTCCAATGGAGGCAATTCCCCTGGGTTGAAGGAGGCTTAATTGGGAAATTGCTATAAGCAGCATTCCTCTATGGCTTGTGCTTCAGCTCCTGCCTCCAGGTTCCTGCTCTGAGTTCCTATGTTGAGCTCCCTCAGTGATAAACTGTAATCCAGGAAATGTGAGCCAAATAAACCCTTTCCTCCCTAAGCTGGTTTTTTGGTCAGAGTATTTTGTCACAGCAGTTGAAGAGAAACTAGAACAGAAATTGGTACCAGAAGTGGGGTATTGCTGTGACAGATTTGACCTTGGTGTTTTAGGGGGAATTATGAAATTGTTTGGAACTTTGGACTGGAAAAGACATTGAGACCTTAGAGTTTGTTGCTGTGGAACTTGGAACAGTCAAGCTGAGAGCGCTGTAGAGGATGAAGGCCTGGCTTGTGAAGCTTCAAAGGGAAGCAGAGACCATCAGAGCTGTTGGTATATTTCTAACTTGAGAATCTATGGGTTCTGGTCAGCTGGGGGTGAAGGATCAGCTATAAGTACCAAGAGACCAGCTTCATGTGGTAAAATCATCTGGGAAGAATTTCTTCAGGGTCAGCACACAGAAGTTGTGGTCCAGAGGAAGCCCAAGCCTCCATCTCAAGCCAGAAGCAGGTCTTGGTAATGTGTAAGAGGTCTCCTATATGGTTCTGGTGTTGAAATGTGAAGGGGTCACAGAGAGCAGCTGAGGCCTGGCACTATGAGAGGCCAGGAAAGACTACTAGTGAAAAGTGTGGCCTTGATTGCAGTGAAGACTCCCAGGATTTCAGGGGTCTTAGAGAGAAGCTGAGGCTTTGCACTATGAGAGGCCAGAAAAGCCCATTGGTGAAATGCAGCCTCAGTTTCAGCCAAGACCCCAGCATTTTGGAAATGCCAGGACAATGGGATGACTACCAAGAGTAGCAGCAGGTGTGGAATGGAGCTGGCCTGGGCCTGTGAGATGAGCTGGGTGTGCTGTGGACAGCAGAGTCAGAGAAGGGGAGCTGTGTGTGCTGTGGATGGCAGAGTCAGAGAAGGGGAGCTGCCAAAAACCCTTTAGAGCCCAGAAGATTATGAGTGAATCCCAGATGTCCGACCTTGAGCTACTTTGCTGGACTTGGGCTTTGCTTAGGTCTGCCTGATTCTTCCCTTTGAAATAAGACATTACTTGTTTTGGATTTTGCAGGAGCCCACAGTTAAGAGACTTTTAAGAGACTCTGAAGCTTTAAGTGTTTGGATTTTTTTTTTTTAAGGACTGTGGAGCTTTTAAGGTCGTACTCTCTTATGTTATGGAATTAATAGTAACATGGTATCTTTGGAACAAGAAATGGAAATGTGATTTAAGAGTGATGTGTTTTGTGTGTCTAGTGGACAAGGGGTCAACTGTGTTGGATAGCTTTAGTGTCAACTTGACACACCTGGGTTGAGGGAGCCTCAATTGGGGGATTGGCTCCATTGGACTGGCCTGTGGCCACGTCTGTGGAGTATTGTTTTAATTGTTGAGCAATGTGGGAGGGGCCAGATCATTGTGGGCAGTGCCATCCCTGGGCAGAATGTTATATATTGTATAAGCAAGCAGGCTGAGCATGGGCCAGGGGAGCAATCCAGTAAGCAGCATTCCTCTATGGCCTGTGCTTCAGCTCCTGCCTCCAGGTTCCTGCCCTGAGTTCCTATGTTGGGCTCCCTCAGTGATCCAGGAGATGTGAGCTGAATAAACCCTTTCCTCCCCAAGTTTGTTTTGGTCAGAGTGTTTTGTCACAACAGTTGAAGAAAAAGTAGAACAGGTACTTTTAACCCTCCCACCCCCCTTCCTACCATACCATCTCCAAAGAGATTATTTTATTAAGACTATCATCTAGTAAAGAACTTATCACAGTTGGCATCCTCTTCCAGGACACGGTGAGATCAGTAATTAAAGAAGCCCCAGGAAACACCCAGCATTTCATGAAGAGAAACTCAGCCATACATGGAAGTGATCAATGACAAGGTGTATTTGGTGCCAAGGTTTCGGTGCATTAATTTGATGTTAAATGTGTTCCTCTCTGTATTAATGATCCATCTCTTCAGAGCTTTCTCTTTGAGGTTTTCTATAATGACCTTTTTGGAATGAAGAAGTCGGAAAGTCCTATCATGGAACTGCTTCTAAGTTCTCTGGATTAGAAACAAACAGAGATACTATTAGACAGGCAATATGGTTTTACACAACTCCACTAAACAGATGAGAGATAACCTTAAAAAGGATATATGTGCAGTTCTACCATGCACTCTGCCAGCAGCAGGCATCTTGTGTTCTCGTACAACATCACTCATCTCCAGGGACACCAGCGCAGGGGAGCCTCTCCTGCCTTAGGACATAGATGAAAGCCACCCAGAACACCCCGCACCATGGTCCGGGACAGGGCCATGGCAACTTTCGAGTTCAGGACACCGCCCTAGGGGAGCCTCAGAGGAGTTCCCTGCCTCCCACTCAGTCCAGCCTCAGTCGCCCTGGTCGCCCACCCCAGCCCATCTCTCTACTGCACAGGGCAAAAGGAACAAGGACCGTGGCACCCATATGGCTGTGACAGGCATCACTGTCCAGCATCACTGTCCAAGGAGACATAGGTATCAAGAGGCCTGAAGCACTGTGGGAACCAAGCAGGGAGCAAATGAGTGGCCAACTGATGAGCCACGGAGAGCCTAAACGGGGTGAGGTAGAGCAGGCCTGGAAGCATGGCCTCAGCTTCTGGGCACTCGCCACATGCTGTGCTCCTCACCACCAGTGCATTCTGGGCATGAAGAACAAAGCTGGGAGATGCCAACAGCCCAGCTCATGGCTGGACTCTTCTAAGCAGGCAACACAGCTGTGCTCAGTCCCAGGCAGAAGGTGCTTCCTGGAGCCCCTGCACTGGGGGTTCCCATGGGGGTCCCATGAGGCCCTAGTTGGACAAGTTGGCTTTACTGTTCTTATCTTCTGCTGAGCTTTTAGAGGTCACAGCAGTCCCAACCCTACCCATGGGCTCCTCCCAGCCCTCTACCCTATTCCTCCAGGCCCCACCCCACCCCACCCCCTGCAGCCAGGGAAGCCACAGCCTATTTTCATCTTAGTCACTGCCTACTGCAGTCTGTCCCCTCTCCTCAGGGTGTCCACTGACTGCCCATGACAGCAGCCATACTGAGCTCTGCTGCCTCCCATCCACGCCCATGTGACTGTCATGTGATTGTTATGGCATCACCATCTCCGGCGGGAAAAGAGAATGGGACTCCCCACAGGAATGTCCCAGCCTCCCAGACACAGACTGTGTGTGCCTAGGTTGTCAACAGACACCTGGGAAGGGGGGATCCCAACTCGGAAATCTCCTCTACTGGACTGGTCTGCGGGCATGTCTGGGAGGTATTTTCTTGATTCCTATAATGTGGGAAGGCCCAACCCACTTCACGTAGTGCAGACCACAGCCACAAGCCAGCAAGTACCATCTGCCTTTCCGTTTCTACCTCTAGGCTCCTGCCGGAGCCCCTTCAAAAATGAACTGACACATAGAAGCATAAGCTACCATAAACAAACCCTCTCCTCCCCAAGTTGGTTTTGGTCAGAGTATTTTATCACAGCAATAAAAACCAAACTAGGACACAGACCAAAGTGCCCAGGATGTCCCACAGGTTCACAGAGCACAGGTGTGAGCACTCGAGGCCACCTGCTGGATAGGGAAGACACCAGCCCAGACAGCGTGAGGGGAAAAAAGCAAGCAAGGACTTGTTACCTTTTTATCTCCCATCAATGTCAAAAGCAATGTGGTAACTGTAACATGCCAAAGCCAGTTCCTCACGGCAAGAACTGGATAGGTGACGTCAGCTACACTGTCCAGTGTGCAGCAGCACTGCCTCATGGCGGCAGCAGGCTGCGTGTAGGCAGGAACTGCTTCTGTGGTTCACGGTCACGGGGTGAATTCCATCTATCTCCCCTTTTAACGTGCTGTCATTTAAAACTACCTGACACAGCGTATGCCAGAAGCAAGCTGAACCTAGGGAGGGGATCCATTTTCTCTTTCTCAACTCTAAGAAAGTGGACCTGAATGCCTGTGTGAAGCAGAGGAAAGGCTGTGCGAGGGGAGGACATGCAGCTCCCCTGAGACAGTGCTGGGATCCACGCCTGCGTCTCTGCCTTCCACTAAGGGCAGGGGGTGGAAGGAGGAGATTCTCCAACCATCAACAAAGCAAATCCCCGAGAGTGCCATACTTACACCTTGTTTCTTAAACTGGCAAGATAGGATTCCGTTTCCGCGGCAGAGGCTTCCGGGTCCAGTCCAGTCAAGTACTGGTAGATGAAGGCAAAAGTCTCAAATGGGATCCGAGCAGGCCCACCCTCTGGGTCATTAGTGAGGACCTCACAGGCATTCTTCATGGCGCTGCTCAAAGACTAGGCAGGGATGGGGACGGGGGTGGGGTGAGGGGGGTAAAGGTGGGGACATAGTCACTCTTAGAATCAAGATTTAAAACACCAGCAACAAAACACTCAAGCACATGTACAGAAATTCTGTGGATGTGTGCTCCTAGCTAAGAACCAGTTGGAAGGTGAAGTTCCACAACATAAAACAAGGAAACATTTGATCAGCTTCAAAGAAAGTTAAAAATCACAGCTTTTATATTAAAATAGGATTGACTGTCATAGATAAGACAAGCGTCAATGTTTTCAGCCAGGACCCCTTCCCATGGGCTTCTGGGTTAGGATTCCAGGGCCTGGGATCCTAGGCAAGGCCCTACCATGGAGCTGCCCCTTGCCCCTTTAATACCTATGTCACTACAGCCCCACTTGGTCCAGACACATAACCCAGGGCAAGCAGAGGGACTGAGGAACTCTTGCCCCTGCACAGCGTCATGCCCACCAGGAGGCCCTGCACACCTGTTGATGCCCCTGCTGTCCAGGCTCCAACCTCACCACACAGAAGGCTCCAGGCCTCTGGTCAGGTCCTGGAAGCCCCCCCCCCCCACCTGTGAAGTTCTCTCAGACCTTCTTACTTCTCGGCTCCCCACGGTGGCAGCTCAACCCAACCTGTACTCCACCCTCTAGGTGCAGCCCAATGTCCACGCTCAGGGACACGGCCGTCCAGAACGCATGGCCTCTCTTGGAACCCTACGTTTGTTTTGGAGAAAAAAGCCCATAATATTAGACTACTATCTTTCAAAACACACATAGCCCCAGGGTCCTGGCTGGCTTTCTAGTGCTGGGTTAAACACCATGACCAAAAGCAGCTTGGATGGACAGCACGCGGCAGGAGCTCACAGTCCTCCATGGAGGAGCACGCGGCGGGAGCTCACAGTCCTCCATTGAGGAGCACGCGGCGGGAGCTCACAGTCCTCCGTGGAGGAGCACGCGGCGGGAGCTCACAGTCCTCCGTGGAGGAGCACGCGGCNGGGAGCTCACAGTCCTCCGTGGAAGAGCACGCGGCGGGAGCTCACAGTCCTCCGTGGAAGAGCACGGAGGGAGCTCACAGTCCTCCGTGGAAGAGCACGCGGCGGGAGCTCACAGTCCTCCGTGGAAGAGCACGGCGGGAGCTCACAATCCTCCGTGGAAGAGCACGGCGGGAGCTCACAGTCCTCCGTGGAAGAGCACGCGGCGGGAGCTCACAGTCCTCCGTGGAAGAGCACGGAGGGAGCTCACAGTCCTCCGTGGAAGAGCACGCGGCAGGAGCTCACAGTCCTCCGTGGAAGAGCACGCGGCGGGAGCTCACAGTCCTCCGTGGAAGAGCACGCGGCGGGAGCTCACAGTCCTCCGTGGAAGAGCACGGCGGGAGCTCACAGTCCTCCGTGGAAGAGCACGCGGCGGGAGCTCACAGTCCTCCGTGGAAGAGCACGCGGCGGGAGTTCACGGAGGAGCATGTGGCGGGAGCTCACAGTCCTCCGTGGAAGAGCACGCGGCGGGAGCTCATAGTTCTCCGTGGAAGAGCACGGCGGGAGTTCACAGTCCTCCGTGGAAGAGCACGCGGCAGGAGCTCAAGCTTCGACAACTTAGGAGCACAGCTGCTGGCTTGCTCAGCTTCCTTTCTTTTTTTTTTTTAATTTTATTTATGTGTACGAATGTCCTGTCTGCATGTAGGTTTGTGCACCCGTGTTGTGCAATGCCGCGGAGGTCAGAAGAGGGTGTGGTGTCAGAATCCCCTGGAACTGGAGTTCTCCTGGAATTGGAGTTACGGTTTGTTCTCAGCCGCCATGTGGGTGCTGGGGATCGAACCCGGGTCCTCTGCAAGAGCAGTCGGCACTCTTAACCGCTAGGCCATCTCTCCAGCCCCTCAGCTTCCTTTCTTACGCAGCCCAAGCCGCCTGCCTAGGATGGCACCACCCATCAATTAGCAGTTAAGAAAATGTCTCCTAGATCTGGACACAGGTCAGTCCAACGAAGTTAATTCCTCAGTCGACATGCCTTCTTCAGTGTGTCAGAGACAACCAAGGTCAGCATCACACCAAATTACTTTCGTTCTGCAGCAGGACAGCACACTGCACACCCTTTTATATCCTGGGCAGTGGGCAGTGAGGGACAGGTGTTCCAATCCTGAAGGAAGCCTAGGGACCACCTCACCTCCACCCTGGGATCTGCTCGGCACTGGTGTGTTCCTGAGCTACTCTGCTCTGGATGGTGGAGGCAGGCCCACCGCACCTGTTAGGTACGCCCCCCCAACACACACACACAGAAGAACCAGACCCCTATTTGCTCCATAGTCACAAAGTGCCAGCCAGGGACTAAGGACAGGGAAATGGCCACAAACTCTGCCTAACATCAGATACCCTGAAGTCATATCATACCAGGAGAGGTCCATTTAGGTCCCAGCTAGAAGAGGAGGCACTGGGTGGAGGGTCAAAGAAGGCCTGACTGAGGCCAGCTAGCATGATGTGGAAGAAATCCAGGTGCACATCTATGTTCCAGAAACATCCAAGTGGGGTCCTTCAGCCCAAGGAAGGGATGGCTTCCACAGGTATTATGGGAAGCACTGAGAAGCCTGTAAACCAGGATGGAATGACGTGGGGGTGTCTAAAGTCTGGCTGGTGTATGAAAGGCAGCTCTGGTGAGAAGGGTACAAGGAGGTGGATAGGACTGACAGCTGGGGTGCATTCTGGGCTGATGTGAAAGCTGACAGGAACGCAGCATCTGACGGCTGCTGTGCAAAGAGAAGAATGGCGAGGAAGGGCCGGAGTCTGGGGCTGCACAGAGGGAAGAGGCTCCAGGGAGCAGATGAAGGCTGTTCCGGATGATTTCAGGTCTGTGAGGCGCCCGTCTGCAAATGCAGTCCATAGTGGGTATTCAGGCCTAAAGCCCAGGCCAAGACACCCAGCCCAGGGATGTACCACTGGGAGCCCTGCCACGGAGGGTGAAATGGTCAGAACAGAAGGAAAGCACAGAGCATGGGCACACACCACCAAGAGCTGGGAAGATAAGCTACCAGCGAGGAGACCCTCAATGGTGGCCAGGCATGGGATGAAGGAAAAAGGATGGAAGAGTGCTTTAAGATGGAAAGAGTCATCTCCAGTCTCAAGTGATGCTACAGAGGCTGAGAACTACAAGGACACTCTCATCCTGTCGGTGACGACCCAAAAACACTTGGGAGGAGTGATAGGGGACAAAGGGGGACATGGAGTGCACGCACTAATGGAATGCTCCAGCTGGCCCAGGAGCCAGCTGCTCAACTTCCCGACACTCTGTGCTAGATCGTCCTGATAGTTTGAGTTACTGATCAGAGCCTCTGCCCCAGCAGCAGGCTGTGAAATATGACCAGCTGCTACTTCAGCAAGTCTCAGAAGATAGGCACGGCCGCAGAAGGACAGACACAGAGCCCGGCCACAGGACAGACACAGAGCCCAGCCATGGTAGAAGAAGTGACTTTTAATTATTAGCTTCCCTGGATTTAGGACCACGCAGGAGATGGTAAGGTTCCCTATGAGGATGTTTCCAAAGAAGATCAATAAAGAGAAGACCCACCCTGAATGCAGAATGAAAGGGAAGGTAAAGGCTGGCGGGGCTGACGGCCGGCTTCTGCATCTGTGCTTCTGGCCAGAGCCACAGGGAAGGCTTTGCATGGCTCACAGTTCAAGGGCACAGTCCATCACAGCGGGAAAACGTGGTGGCATGCAGGGCATGGTAAGCTCATGCCTTTAACTCGGGCACTGAGGAAGCAGAGGCAGTCAAACCTATGTGAGTTCAAGGCCAGCCTGGTCTACACAGGGAGTTCCAGGCCAATCCATGTTACATGGTAAAACGCCATCTGAAAAGAAAGGGGCAGCTGGTCACACTGCGTGCCGGTCAGGAAGCTGGGAGAGGAACGACTGTGCTCAGCTCACTTCTAATCCAGGCCGACAGGTGTGTCTTCCCAACTAAATAACCCTAATCTAGAAAGTTCCACACACTGGTGAACAGAGAACCACTCCAGGTGATTCAGATCCTGTCGGGGGCGATATAAACCAGCACACCTCATTTGCCAGCAGGAAACCTCTGGGCTAAAATAAAGTGTTCCTCCTTGAAGTTGTTCTGTCACAGTGATGTAAATGTTACCAATACACATGGGTAGAGAGTGGCTCATGGTGGGGTAGGGTCCACCGCTCAGGCCGTTCGGAGCACAGCTGTGGTGGGACAAGAACCAAGACCTGAAGAGAACTCCAATCTCCACCACTGTCAGCAAGCTCTGACTTGACGGGGTCTCCTCCTCTGCTCCCTGGAAGCTTCTTCCAGGGCAGTCGCAGCCCTGGCGGACTGTAAGGTGACGGTGCACAGCAGCAGAGTTCTGACCTTAGTCTAGGCCAGAGGGACCAAGTGACTCTACATGGAGACATTAATGGAGTGCGCTCACTCTGCAGACAGCATCTCTGCACGATAACCACGCAGGCCATTCCTCTGAGAGACGAGGGGCTTTACAGTTCCTGCTCCATGCTTGAAGCTTTCCAAAGCCATATTGTCGTGCCACATGTTGTCATCTACTGTGACATCTGGCACAAATGGAAAGATGTCATTGCTGGGCTTGCAGCACTGCACTGCCTCGCTGAGCCCAAGTCAGGAAGGAAGTACTGGCACCGGCACAGCACGCAGATAAGAGCTGCCCCCGATGCCCAGAGGCTTCTGGGAGAGTTATTTAAGGAAAAACATCACAGGACAGGGCTTTAGCATCAGCGGCTCCTCCAACACCATGACATCGGCCATATCAGTCTCTGACAATAACATCTGTGGTAACTTTTACATCCAAAGGATTCATAATGCAAAGTTGCTTCTACTGGGAGCCGCTGCTCATAGGCGCGTTCTGAAGGGCTTTGGTAGGGCAGTTGCATGCCCCCTAGCCCAAGGACCCACTCCTTGATGGCCAGGCCACCCCACTACTGCCTTCCAGGGCAGAGGTCACAGGCCAGCTGCACTGTTCTGAGCTGAGCATTCATGCCTTACCCATACCCTGCAACAGAAGTGGAGCTGTAGGAGAAGCAGGCGAGGGGAGTTCCTGGCTCCTGGGTGGCTTCCATGCCTCTGCGCCCCTCACTGCTTCTCACCTCCAGCTGCCCTTGAGGTGACAGACAGGGCCTCTGAAGAACATCACCTCACACAGCCAAGAGCAAGCAGTGGAAGGAAAAGTGAGCAGCACCTCACTGTCAGAACAGGGGCCACACCATGGGGCCGGGGCCGCCGAGGCCATCCGTGCCCAGGGCAGCAGCTCTGGGAAGGAAAAGGGCTACTTTACACAGGGTGTCTCTCTCTCTCTCTCTCTCTCTCTCTCTCTCTCTCTCTCTCTCTCTCTCTCGCTTTTGTTTTTAACAGGTCTCATACAGCGTACACTGTCTTTGAACGTGCTGTGAAGCCAGGGCTCGAACTAACTCTTCATCTTCCTGCTCCACCCCCCAGCGCTAGGATTACAGACAAGCACACCAGGCTCAGCTGCACTGCTCACACTCATCAATCCTCACGGGTTTCCAACTTAAAGTCTGGGAGCTTGTGGCAGGGAGGGGAAGGCCCCAACAGGCACACCTCAGTTTTCTACCAGGCCAGGACTGCTGCCCACACACAGTGCAAGAGAGGGATGGAGGGCTTGTGGCCGGCAGGGGCTGACACACGGGGACGGTCTCCTGGGACAGGGCCCAGGCTAGTCAGCAGAGTGTAATAGCACAGGGTGAGGGGCTGCTGCTAGGCCAGGAGCAGGGGCAGGAGTGGCTTTCGATTACTCTGTCCTCCCCGACGGCTGTGGCTGCAAACTAGTAGACTTCTTTGGATAGTTCCAAAAGGCCTGAGAGCCCTCATCAGGAAAACAAAAAGAACAAGGCAGAGCAGAAGCCCAGCGCACAGCCTGGCTACCAGACAGGTTAGTCATAGTGGCCCAGTGTGTGTGTGTGATGGGCACCCAGGCCAACACAGCACAGTACAGCTCTAGGAGGATAGAGACCACCAACTCCAAGGTGCGCTATACAATGCCTCCCGGGTGGTGCCATGTTACGACGGAGGTGGTGTTACTGACAGTCCTTGGAAGTCATCATTCTATGAAACTGGCAATCCCCACAATAACCTCTGAAGACAGGATCCTACCCATGGGCTCACGCTTTGTGTCACTGCAGGCAGTGGGAGAGTCCCTCCATTCCCCACTCACAAGTTACTGGTGTCAGTTATTTAGCTTCTGCCAGCCAGGGCTCATCACACGAAACATTTGGCAGACAGCCATGGTGGATGGGTTCTAAGTGAGCCATGGCAGGAGGAATGCGGAGACCACCACTGGAAAGACGAAACAAAGCACGAAGGACCCCGAGTATGACAGCCATGGTAAGAACCCAGAAGTGGTGTGGATTGTGGAAGGGACAGGGACTGTGGAAGGAGCATGGAGTGTGGAAGGGATATGGACTGTGGAAGGGACATCGACGACTGTGGAAGGGATGTCGACGACTACGGAAGGGATGTGGACTGTGGAAGGGATGTGGACCGTGGAAGGGAAATGGACTGTGGAAGGATGTGGGCTGTGGAAGGGACATGGGCTGTGGAAGGGACGTGGACTGTGTGGAAGGGACGTGGAATGTGGAAGGGACGTGGACTGTGTGGAAGGGATGTGGACTGTGGAAGGGACATGGACTGTGGAAGGGACATGGACTGCATGGAAGACGTGGACTGTGGAAGGATGTGGACTGTGGAAGGGACGTGGACTGTGTGGAAGGGACGTGGACTGTGGAAGGGATGTGGACTGTGGAAGGGACGTGGACTGTGTGGAAGGGACATGGACTGTGGAAGGGACGTGGACTGTGTGGAAGGGACGTGGACCGTGGAAGGGGCCGTGGGCCGTGGAAGGGACGTGGACTGTGTTAGGGACGTGGACTGTGTTAGGGACGTGGACTGTGGAAGGGACGTGGACTGTGGAAGGGACGTGGGCTGTGGAAGGGATGTGGACTGTGGAATGGAGGGCCACTGCGGCAGCAGGTTCACACATGCTTTCCTCTCTAATCCAGACAGAGATGCCTCTGAGGTTAATGAAGTTCAAATGTCTTTTACAGTTTGTCTAAAGTCCTGGCCATTTGGCTGGGGTTTTGTTTTTTGTTTGGGGCCTTAGTGTGTGAATGAGGCTCATAATTTTCTATTAAAAAGCTCTCCGTGAGTAAATACAAAACATCTGACCCACTGTCTCAATGTGTAGGATTATTAACAGTCTGCAGAAAGGCAAAGATAAAAATCACAACATGTAAAAGGAGTCATTTCATAAATAAGCAAAGACCCAACAAGGAGGTCAAGAATCACCACTGCACCCGGCAGCAACTTCACACCGACCTGCCTGAAGCAGCACACAGTGCCTCTTAACCCACATTTGTAGCATTCCATGTGAAAACAAGTAGTGTTCAGAGCTTCAAGATACTGCAGAAGCTCAGCACCCAAGAGTCCAGGGCCGTGCGCTCAGATGGTTGACCCCAGAATCTTCTGCTCTTGGAACATGGCCTACAGCAGTCAGTGTTCATCACTGCAATGAAACACCAGGGTAGGCTGCTCATGTATTTATCTAGGTCACAGTCTGGGAGGCTACAATTCCCAGTTAGGCAGTGCTCACTGGCTTAGCCTCTGGCACTATATCATGGTGGGTTATGCATCCATGATGCTTCTAGGAAGGGACCTAGAGCCACTGCCAAGGTGGCTGAAGTTACAGGAAGGAATGGAGCCCACCATGACCAGTGTGACCACGGTGTGATTTCTTTCTGAAGGACAAGTAGAAAGAGAAGCAAGGCGTGCACGCGGTCCACTGTTGACTAACAGCGCCACCTAGTGTCACAGTTCACTGTATGTGGATAAGGAACCTTATTTTCCAACCCAGTCCACCTCGCTTGAAATGTACGGTGTAATTTTCACACTGGGGAGACGGAAATGCCAAAGATGAAGTGAAAAACATGAACTATTCTGTTCTTTCTTGGTGTTAAGATCAGATTTTCACATCTCTGTTTGGAGGCAGAAGCCATAAACATTAATCCAAAATATTGTTATTAAAAAATCTAAAGGTCACAGTGCTCCAGGTCAATACATGACATAAAATTTTCTCTAGTAACCAAGCATATTTTCTTTTGTCCTTCCAGGGAATACCCCACTGAGCAGCTTATCTCTGGGAGACCTGAGCAACCTCTGGAAGATACTTAGTTTGCCAATGTCCAGGCGTCAGTACAATTAACACAGGCCTAATCAGAAACTATGACACCCCCTGCTCAGCATGTGGCCACAAGCCATACACCTGACCCCTCAGAGGTGACAGAGCTGCTCACTGAAGCCCAAACTGTTCCCTCACCAAGCCTCCCTTCACTCAGCCAGCAGCTCCTGCTGACACTCAAAGGCTTGGGCTTAACTCCAGCCTCCCCCGGAAGCTCCACCCACATCCTCTCAGAATAGCCTCTACCCATCTCAGACCTAGGTCCCAAGGTTCTTAATCTTCAAGGCTTCCCAAACTGACAGCTGTTTGTGTCTTAGTCCTAAATTGTTTGAGTTATACTATAACACTATACTGCAAAGTTGCACTGTCTCTATTGTTTAACACTAGACTAAAACTCAACTATAACACAATTTTATGCCTCATTCCACAGATGAAAAAAACTTACCAGCTTTCAAAACTATATAGTTTGAGCCAGGTATAGTAGTGCATACCTTTAATCCCAATGCTCCAGGGGCAGAGACAGGCGGATCTCTGTGAGATCAAGGCCAGCCTACACTACATAGTTGAGTTCCGGACCAGCTGGGGCTACAAGGAGACCCTATCTAAATAAAAATAAAAAAAAAAAATAAAAAAAAAATCCCACAAAACTATATGATGGTTCATATAAAAGAAGTCACTGACTGGTACACTCTTCTAGTACATAAATACATTTAAAACCAGCTCTGTCTCCTCTGCTGTTAGTACCTTTTAATTCAAGTGTTTCATAATATAACTAAAAGTAAGTCTGGAAAAACATAAATCCTCTGGAAAATTATTTTTTCCAGGTTATAATTAAAGCGTTTCCTTTAGCTACTGAAGCTCAAATTATTTTTAAGTCAAGCATACAATTATGCAGTGTTACTAAGATGTTATCTGTAGGTACGTACCCCACCCAGGGTGCTACATCCAAGCGCTAAAAATTTCATCCACTCGATTTTGTCCTCGCAAGGATCCAGTTCTAGGATATTTCTGAATTTTTCTATGGGCAGACACAAATTCTTCCACTTCTTCTCAAGATCTGCTAATTCCACAAATATTTTGTCGCTACACTGTTCAGAAAACACAATATGTTTAGAAAGCAGAATAAGCTTGTCAAACAAACAATATTTGTGAAGACTTAAAACATATACCAAATAACCCACCATGCGGCAGGGGAGACACGGATGGGCAGTGTGACTTTGTCCACCCTGGAGAAGGGCTGGGAAGGGGTACAGGGCAGGCAGGGGCAGCTAGATGGACAGCAACAGCTAAGAACAGAAAAGGGCTAGGAGATGGCTCCATCAGTGGAGACAAAGCTCCACACAGACGTAAGTATGGGTCCCCAGCACTGGCATCAAAGACGGCCTATGACTAAAACCTTAGCACCGGGGGGGGGGGGGGGGGGGGGGCAGATCCTCAGAGAAGCAAGCTGGAAAGCTAGGCATGGTGACACATGTCTTTAATCCCAACACTTGGGAGGCAGAGGTAGGAAGAATTAGCTCTGAGTTTCAGGTCAGCCTGGTCTACATAGAGTTCCAGGCCTCACATGCAAAGGGGGCGGGGGGGGGGGAACCCTGGGGTGGACAGGCATACAGATACTGAGTATATGCTTCTTACTGCCCGGATACTTCTAAATGTAAAAGGGAACTTCAAAGCCACGGTGGCATCCATGTGTGCTTGTCGACTCACCATTCAAGAGGCTAAAGCAGGAGGATCATTTCAAGTCTGAGGGGCCTAGACTATATAGCAAATCCCTCTCTCAAAAATCGTAAAAACAAATTCAATAAATGAAACTTGAAAATCCAGCCACCTAATCCCTAAATAGGAATGATCCTGAAGCTGCAAATAAATGGATTTTTTTCCTTCTTTTTAAGACAGGGTCCCAGCACTCAGGAGGCAGGTGCAGGCAGATCTCTGTGAGTTCAAGGCCAGCCTAGTCTACACAGAGTTCCAGGACAACTAGGGTATTCAGAGAGACCCTGTCTCAAAAAGACAAAAAAAAAAAAAAAGGACAGAGTCTCACTGTGTAGCCCTGGCTGGCCTAGAACTCACTGTGTAGACAAGGCTGCCTGGAACTCACAGAGATCTGCGGTCCTCTGCCTCTCAAGTGCTGCTGTTTATCCACGGAAGCAGCCAGCTTCTGCAGTCTGCTAGCATTGTGTGGCTGCAGCACGTCTGCCCCACTTCCCTTCAGAGGTGGGTCATTTCCCTGAAGGTACAAGGCTCAATGCACCACACACGGTACTTCAAGCTATGTGATGAGAACCAAAATCAAGATCATAGAGTCAGGTGTGGCCATCACACACCTGGATTCCCAAAAGCCAGGAGGCCAAGACAGGAGGATCAATAATTCAAAGCCTCTGTTTAGGAACAGAGTGCAGCAGCATGTGTCTCCCACCGTAGTGCTCGGGAGGCAGAGATGGCAGGTCTCTGGAGCTCAGCGGCCAGGCAGCTTGGCCTAACTGTGAGCTCTAGCTCCAGGTCCAGGTGAAGGGCAAATGCGGAAGACACCTGATGTCCAGCCCTGGCTCCCACACCTCCACGCCCTGCAAGCACATGTGCGAACACATGAACCTGTACACACACAAAGCACATGTGTGTGAACACGTGAAACTGTACATGCACAAAGCACATGTGTGTGAACATATGAACCTGTGTATACACACAAAGCACATGTGTTTGAACACACGAACCTGTGTATACACATACACAAAGCACATGTGTGAACACATGAACCTGTGTATACACATACACAAAGCACATGTGTGTGAACATATGAATCTGTGTATACACACATACAAAGCACATGTGTGTGAACACATGAACCTGTGTATACACATACACAAAGCACATGTGTGTGAACACATGAACCTGTGTATATACACAAAGCACGTGTGTGTGAATGCATGAACCTGTGTACACACAGACATGCACACACAAGAGCTAGCTACACTGGGTTCTTCAAAGGAGACGTCATCTGGAAGTGGTGTCAGAGCAGGCCTGGGACGGAGGGCAGATGTCCTAGTGTCAGACACAGCACAGCAGAGAGGCAAGGCAGTTCAAGGCTCACTTACCTGCTTGTGCAGGACTTTCAGGAGTCCTTGGGTCAGGCCTGTGTCATTTTTCTGAGTGGCCACAGGCATTTCAATTCTATCCTTTACAGGAAGTGGGTCTCCCCTGGACAGAGCTGAAAAGTACCTGGTAATAAGAGAGATGGCTGAGGAGCATCAACAGACAGGCAGGGCCAAGGCATGCCACAAGCAGTCATGGGGGGAGAGGAGGTGCTCCAGAGGCCACGAGCCAAAGGAGGGGCCTGAAGCCAACTGCACCTCGCTTGGGTTTCAGCTTCCCCTTCCCTGGCCAGTGCTCCCTGAGGGTTTGACGTTAAACACGCCTGCATATTCACTTGATCTGGCCCACTACAAAGGTTGCTTGCTTTCCACCTTGGGAATGATCAATACTGCTCTCCACCTGTCCCACCTGGAACCTGTGGAAAGTCATTCTATGTGGTCATCATCCCTGCAGATAAGGAGTTTAGAAGACGTTAGTACTATGCTTGATTTGGATTGGCTCCTAAAAGCATCCAGAGATCCTTAGGCTAGAAAGGCATGGATGTAGGAAGGGCCATTGGGCAAGGAGACAGATCTACTACCTGGAAAGACAAGCAAGCAGAGCAGCGTCTTCCCAAAGCCCGGTCCTACCGGCACTGCCTGTACGCCTGCTTCAACTATCTCGAGAGCTCCATCTTCAGAACTATAAAGTCTGTTACTTAAAGTCAGCAAAGTTTCACAGGAGTGTGCTGCGAGTGGCACAGGAAAACCTACTTTAGCCACATACTTCAGAGCGAGCAAAATTTGGCTAAAGAAAATTTATACCTGTCACCTAAGAAGTAGCCCTTCTGTCTAAACCTATTTGCTGGGAGGAGGCAAAGAGTGCTTTTGTAAAGTCAATCAGATGGCGGTCATTAAGATCCTATCTAAGATCATCAGGGTCAGGTTCTCTTACTGGTCTGACGTTTGTTCCATGGGTCTGTGAAGGTTCATATGCTGTGGCTGCCCTGGGCACTTTACTCAGAGCAGCCTGGGATGACTGCCTGGGTGAGGATACCTTAACCTTGGGAGCTCTGGTCTAATTGAACAATTAAGTCCATCATTCTGGGGGGTTTCTCTATGCTCGCACCTACTAGATGATAAATGATAAACTAGTTCTCAGCTGGGCGTGGTGGTGCACACCTTTAATCCCAGCACTCCAGAGGCACAGGCAGGCAGATCTCTGTGAGACTGAGGCCAGCCTGGTCTACATACCCAATTCCAGGCCAGCACTACAAGGAAACCCAGTTTCAAACAAAACAAAACAAAACCAGTAACAGTAATCATGTGATTTTTTTTTTTACTCAGTGAGGAAACGTTTTGCCCAGTGACTGTCCTGTGAGCTTTGGTCTACATCCACGAGTTGGTGCTAAGACTGGCCAGGAGTGCTTACCCCGCGGACCACTGCAGCACATCGGTGGGCTGGGTGCGGATGGCAGCCTTGGTGAACTGCTTCAGGATGTCGGGCAGCTCCTGGGGGATGTGGATCTGCTGTGCGCAGAACATGGTGTCGGGAAGCGGCATCACTCTCTCGGCAGACGGCAGACCGCAACAGCCCAGGAGAATCGAGGTGTGCTGTGGGCAGGGAGGAGGAGAGGTCGGCGGGGAGGGCCGTGAAGGAGGGTAGATCCGCAGACCCAGGCGCTCTTACCGCCTCCTCCTCCAGCTGGGCTGCTCTGCTGGCAACTGAGGACCAACCGCCTGCTCCTCGCTCCCTCTACCCACGCAGCTCTGCCCAGAGCCGCCCAGGGATTGTGGCGTTGCCGTATCCAGGTAACCGTGATGCGTGGTCCCGCCCCCTCCGCAGCAGTGTAGAGGGATCGCAGGCGCCCCGCTGGGCCCTCTTCCCCTCCCCTCCTCTTCCCTCCCCTCCTCTCCCGCACCCCAAGTTCCCGGACTTGTCCACCTAGTTATCCTGGGGAGGGAAAATGGTCGGGGGGCGGGGGGGGGGGGGAGTGCTCCGGGGAGCGCTGCAGCAGCTCTGGAAGGGCACTGCAGGGGAGGGCCGGCTCCCGGTGAACCTGGCTGTGGCCCAGGCACTTTTACTGAGTTCCTTGAAGACAAACACCATATCTACTCCAGGGTAGTACCTAGCAGGGCTACAAACACCCCAGCAATCCTGGGGTGCCACTCCTCAGTGCCTTAGGTCCAGGCTCTCCAGTTCGGCGCTGCGGGTGAGAGGGTGAGAGCTTCGGGCAAATGGACTCCACAGCCACTTTGTCATCAGTTTCCTTTGATGTACAGTACTTTCGGCGAACCCCCCTCCCGGGGGGGACATTTAAAAAACGGAACAGCAATGTATTTAATGGAGGTGGAGGTCAGAAAAAATGTTTTAGGGTTAGAAGGAAAATGAGAAACTGTATCTAAGGCAAACGAGGTGTCCAGGTGTCCGAGCAGCCTTTCCTCTGGTTCAGGGTTCTGACAAGTCTTACCAGTCTCAGAGAGCGGAGGAGAGGTGCACTGAGGCTGTGGGGCGAAGGATCTGAGGTGCAGGACCTGTCCTCAGGGCAGGGGCACCACTGCAGCTTAGGCTTCCACTCAGAAGGGGGGGGGGGTGCTGTGCAAGTTCACTCAGCTAGTTTTCTTGCATAATTATTAAACATCGGGATTGCTGTCATTTTATTTTTGAGATGGGTTTTGATCTCTTGCCCAGGCTAGCCATGAATTACTGAATTCCAGCAATCCTGATTCGGGGACTACATGCTACGTGTAGCACAGCGCCTAGCTTCACACTGCTGTAAATTGAAAGGAATCTTACATCAAAGTCCAAACAACCAAAAAAAAAAAAAAAAAAAATAGACTACAACTAACATTCACTTTATTCAATTTTGTTCTCTTAACTCAAGGCAACAAATGACCACATTAAAAAAGGGAGCATTTTTTAATATATACACTCAAAATTGTTCTGGCACAGGTGTCTGCTGTAATGGAAAACCAAAGTCCCACAACACTAAGTACTGTTTAGCTCCTAGACAGACACCCTTAGGTCATAGCCTTTCATTTTCATCTAAGGTACTCCATGAATCCAGGACTAGAAAATGAGGCACTCATACAAAAGAGACAGGAATGGAAACATACATGTACATGTATACTGTCTTATCTTCATATTAATGCCAAAGATATTGTTGGAGATATGAAAGAAGCCCTTACATCAGTTGTTTAAAATTTTGACACAGCAGCAGTAAACTGGAAACATCTGACTGAAGGGCAAGTGACGTGGGTAGATAGAAGGCAGCTTAACCAAAGAAGTGAGAATCTTCATAAATATGACCATATCTGGTAATACTTTAGTGGTACGATATTTTACTTTTGTTTTTTCCTGATCATAACTGAACAATTAATAACCTAAAGGATTATTTGAAACATGAACTTTGAATATAATGCAAAACCAATATACCATAATAAATAGAATAGCTTAATATTCTCAATTCTGAAGATGAAAATAAGCGAACTTGTGAAATTATAAAAAGTGCTAAGTGTTCTTATATACTAGCACTCGGCTCCTTGTGTGTTTGTAAACACAGTACAGTGTAGAAAATGTCCAGTGTTTTTTGTTTTGTCTTATATCATCAATTCAACCTAAATTCAAGGATTACACTTTAATGGAGCATTTTACCAATACAGAAATACATAAATCATTAAAAGGAAAGTTATTTTCTATTGTATGAGGAAAAAAAAGCAACAGAAGATTTTACAGTAAACAGTTATACTGAATTTCGTTGAAATAAGATAAAAATTACTTGTTCATATCTGGAGTAGAGATGTCCCATCTCATTTTTTTTTGGGGGGGGGAGGGTGCACACAACAATGACAACCCTATGACTGTGGAGGTTTAATGCTAGCTACACACATGTTGGCATTTTTCTTCAGTCTTCATCTAAACTATTAGTACTTTTATAGTTTAAAAATCAAACCATAATTTGCTAATAATGAACAACTGCACATTTCAAACTACGACCATTTTGGTCAGGTAAAACTAACCCCAAAATGTTGATTTGTCTTCAATCTATAAATAATAAGCAAATAGGTCTTTCTTAGTAAGCTTCCTTGAAGACTGCATTAGCTCAATGCAAACTGAAGCAGAACTTTAATCTTCAAATTCCCTGTAAAGAAAGGCAGAAAATACAAATACTGTCTGAACTGTGGGTTTTAGGTACTTATGATTACTGTTAAATAATAAAACCTGGATGCTACCCTAGAAAATATTATGCTTGATAAATCCTTACAAAAGGGTTTACCTTACTGAACAATGCAGAACTGAACAGGCAGGAAGGAATGTCCCCCTGACAGCACACAGTTAAGAGCCAGTGAACTAGGACCATGTTTGGCTACCTGTGTGGAGATGTACTTGAAATTTCACACGAGTAACAATTTTTAACTTTTGTGCTATGTCAATATCTATAAATTCTTAAAAATTAAAAATTAAACCTAAATAACTAAGTTATATGCCCAATTCAGTAATACTTTTCTCCCTGCAAGAACTTTTCTAGACATGCCCCATGACAAATGGCATTACATTATAAACCACTCCTAATTTTACAGGACTGAATCTACGAGTAAAGGTAGGGTTTACTAGCAAAGGCCTTATTTTAAATACAAGAGAAAAGGTTATTACAAAGTGCCAAATGGTGCTAACACTGAATCCTATATTAAGCATTATTTTGGGTTTTCTTTAATATACTGTTTTAAAAATGTCTTTTAAAGTATTTGCTTATCACTTAGGGAATATTTTTTGGAAAATAAAAGCAAAACAGATTACTGTAACTTGTACCTTATGTTTGGCTGACTTTCATTTAAAAAAACCTCTCAGACTTGAATCTATGGGCTTTTAACACTATATGGAAATTCTCTACAGAGCTACAGTGTTCACTTTCTATGAGAACTTCTAAACGGTCACTAAAACAAACACTCCCTTACAACACAGCATCACCATAAACTCTTTATGTCCTCAACCATTCTATTCTTCTAAATTTCAAACCTGAAGTGTTGGCTAAGGGAAAACCAGGTTTGTAAGTGTTCCATTCTCTTAAGATTTTATAGCACTTTTATCAATGAAATACAGTCCTATGTTAAAAGGCCAGCTCAGCTAGCTTCCTTCTAGACAAATAAAACTTGGTTTTATTTGCAGTTTACTGTAAACAAAAAGCTTTGGAAACTTTGGGATTTACTGATAGAAAAAGGTTTTCACTGATCCTCACCACCTGGCAAAGCTGGGTGCTCTAACCAATCTCCTCTGATGCTGTCAACCCCAGAACACAACCAGACCTGCACTTGATAAGCTACTCGGAATTCCTCGACCTCTTAAAATGCAGTATTTTTGGTGATGTTACTCCATACGATTTCTAATCTGGCATGACACTTTTGGCCACTGCTGACAAAAAGAAAGAAAGCTGTATGGAAGGGGAAGAGAGGAAACTAATAATAAAAATCTTCACTTGTAATTCATCTAAGTATAGACATGCCCCTAACAAGCACAAAACCCAACTCCCAATGCTGATGACTATTAAATTATCAAAATTAAAAACAATTTCTTCACCTAGCACAAGATACTGTACAATATCACAAACACAGACACATGAAAAATCAGGCAGTAGAAAGTGTACAACAGCTTTGGTGTCATACAAAATAATCTCCAGAGCAACTGACAGTGAAGCACGAAGTTCATGTTCTCTTACCACAGACACTCCACTGCTGACTTCTACTTTCCTTTGGGGCTCCTGGTAATGTCTGAACAGCCAAGGACAGAATGTACAGTTACCTAGTGCAGACTGCTAGGAGTGCCATGAACCATGCTCCACAAGCCGTCACTGAAAAGTCTTGTCTGTGCACTACTGCTCTGTGGCACATTTCTGTCGAGGTCACAGCAGGTCCAAAATAAAGTGACAACTAGATTTAATAAATTAATATACATTTTGTTTAAAGATGTACAATGCATTCTGTTTAATCCAAGGTTTAGGGCATCAAGGAACTTCTATTTACACATATACAGATCTCAGACAGCAGTGATGTCGGCAGATGCAGGGAGGAGGGGCAGCAGTGCCTATATGCTGCTCTCTGAATGCTGAGGACACAAGTCAAGTACATTTAACTTAGAAATGCTGAGATCACGAGGAAAATCTCCAAAGTGAGAAGTCCACAAAAAAGGACACGGAAAGGCAAGGGGCAGGTCAAGGAGTGGAGACAATCACTTTATTCTTGGGACGACTGTGGAGGCGGCACAGGTGTGCCTTGCTTGCCAGACTTCCTCTCGTAGTTCACCAGGCGTTGCCCCACAAGGTATCTAGAATGCGAAACAGGCAGTCATTTTCTTGTACGATTCAACATGTGTACACCATTCTTCTACAAAGCAGCTAAGGATACCTCTTCTAAAGCATTCAGATCACCTTACAAGCTTTCAAAAGGAAGGTCGGAGGAAGTCTAGGAGGAACAAAGGCAGGGAAGGTTCCAGTGGAGTGAAGGCTGCAGGAGGCTGTGCCAGGCAGAGCATTCACTGCATGCATTAGCTGTGGGTAATGCACAGTAAACAAATGGATGCAGGAGATGTTTAAAAATCTGTTAGGGGGGGGCTGGAGAGATGGCTCACAGTTAAGAGCACCGACTGCTCTTGAAGAGGACCTGGGTTCAATTCCCAGCACCCACATGGTGGCTAAGAACTGTCTTTAACTCCAGTTCCAGGGGAATCCGACACCCTCTTCTGACCTCTGAGGCATTGCACGACACGGGTGCACCAACCTACATGCAGACAGTACATTCATACACATAAAAAATAAAAATAAAAATCTGTTTGGGGGGGCTGGAGAGTTGGCTTAATGGTTAAGAGCACCTACTACTCTTGCAGAGGACCCAGGTTCAATTCCCAGCACCCACATGGCAGCTAAGAACTATCTTTAAGCTGGACATGGTGGCACCCGCCTTTAATCCTAGTACTCAGCAGGCAGAGACAGGTGGATCTCTGTGAGTTCAAGGCCAGCCTGGTCTACAGAGTGAGTTCTAGGCCAGCTGGAGCTATAGGGAGACCCTGACTCAAAAAAAAAACAAAAAATAAAAAACAAAAACAACCTGTTATGGTTCACATTTTTAGGATTTATATCAAGTATGTGTAGATATTGTCCATGTTTGCACATGAATGCAGGTTCCTGTGGGGCATCAGATCTCCTGGAGCTGGAGTTACATGTGATGGTGGGCTGCCCTAGGCCAGTACTGAGAACTGAACTTTGTCATCTGCAAGCAGTACATACTCAACCAGTGAGCCACCCATCTCTCCAGCCCCAAGATTCATATTTGTAAGTCAGCTTAGTGTTAAGATTTTAGGAAACAACTGGCACAAAAACAGATCAGTTGACCAATGGAATAAAACTGAAGATCCAAACCAGAGCACATACAATTTCAGCCACCTCATATTTGACAAGGGGGCCAAGAAGACACATTGGAGGAAAGACAGCATCTTCAGCAAGTGGTGTTGGCAAAATTGGATCACCACCTGTAGAAGAATGAAATTAAACCCCTACCTCTCCCCTGTACAAAAGTCAATTCCAGATGGATCAAAGACCTCAACGTGAAATCCAAAACTCTGGAGCTGATAGAAGAGAAACTTGGCAGCAGACTATAAGACATAGGAGTAGGAAAAGACTTCCTAAATCAGAGAGCAGCTGCACAAGAAATAAGATCGACAATCGACAAATGGGACCTCATTAAACTCAAAAGCTTCTGTACATCAAAGGAAACAATGAAGTGAAGAGAAAATCCACAGAATGGGAGGAAATCTTCACAGCAGATACATCTGACAAAGCATTAATTTCGAGTATACAAGCTACTCAAAAAACAAAGAATAAAGAAAACAAATGAGGGCTGGAGAGATGGCCTAGCGGTTAAGAGCGCCGACCGCTCTTGCAGAGGACCCGGGTTCGATCCCCAGCACCCACATGGCGGCCGAGAGCCGTCTGAAACTCCAGTTCCAGGAGAACTCCAGTTCCAGGGGAATCCGAGACCCTCTTCTGACCTCCGCGGCATTGCACAACACGGGTGCACAAACCTGCATGCAGACAGTACATTGATATTCATACCGAAATAAATAAAATAAAAAAAAAATTAAAAAAAAAAAAAAAAAAAAAGAAAAACAAATGGATCACCTCAAAGATGGAGCAAAGTCTGAATGAGACTTCGCAGAGGAGGAATTAGAGATGGCAAAACATCTTAAGAAGTGTTCAACATCACTAATATTAAGGAAATGCAATTAAAACCACTTTAAGATATCCTCTTACTCCAATAAGGCTGGTAGGATCAAGCAACAAATTGTACAAGTGTGGAGAGGTTGTGGGGAAAGGGAACACTCATCCATTGCTGGTGGGAATGTAAACTTTACAGCCACTATGGAAATCAGTGTGGAGAACGCTTAGAAGACTCAAAATGAGCTTTCATTTGACCCAGTCATACCACTCCTGGGCATATACCCACAAGACTCATCTTACTGCAGAGATACATGCACAGCTATATTTATTGCAGCTCTGTTCACAATAGCAAAAAGCTGGAACCAACACAAATGCCCCTCAACGACGAAGTAGATAGAGAAATGTGGTTCATGTACACAATTAGAATTCTATGCAGCAGTAAGAAAGACAACATCATGAACTTTGCAGGTAAATGGATGGAGCTAGAAAACATTATGTAAGTGAAGCGTAACACAGTCCAGAAAACAAAGACAAATGGTATTCCCTCATATTTGGATGCTAGTGCAAATAACCCAGTTATAAATATTTCTTTGTGGAGAGGGATGCATATTAAAAGAACAAAAGAAAGACTGCATCAGGCAACTACTGAAATGGTGAGAGGAGGGTGGGAGGCAGGAGAGGGACATGGGTGTATATTCGATTCATGCATATTTAATTGATGTAGTTCAACAAGTATCCAGTTTTGCCCCAGACTCTGTCTACAGTTACATGGTGTTTTAGGACTTAGTAATGTGTATATTAAACAACATTGGTTTAAAGGTCTGATAAAAACGGTAATGCATCTGAGTTAATTGGGATATAAATTGCTGTTGTCCACATTTGTTTTACTTAAAATAGTATAACAATAACTTTGGGATTGGCACATACAAATGTTCTCTATAATTTTTCTATTGTACAGTATCACCTTGTAGCATTCTCTTTCACCTATAGGATGATTTAACTTAAAAATTAGTTTGCTTCCCAAATTAATACACACAGTCACCCACCACAGCATGGGTGAATTTGTGAAATCTGTGCCTTGATTCCACCCTATAGGTATGTATAATAAAACTGCTTTGAGACTCATGGGTCAAAAAACAAAAAACTGAAATAAAAAAGGGGGTGACAGATAGATATGAAATTTTTTGTCAAAAACCTTGCAATTCAAAATCTTAAAATACTATGGGAGCCGGGCGTGGTGGCGCACGGCTTTAATCCTGCACTTGGGAGGCAGAGGCAGGTGGATCTTTGTGAGTTCAAGGCCAGCCTGGTCTACAGAGCAAGTTCCAGGACAGCGGGGCTACAGGGAGACCCTGTCTCGAAAAGACCGAAAACAAAACAAACAAACAAAAAAAAAACAAAAAAAGTAACTATGGGAAAAGATTTGTGTGTTCCAACAGGTCAAAATGTCACCAACTTAACGGCTGAGAAAGAAAAGATACAGCTTTTGCATTGGTAGGATGTGCCAGGAAGTGCCAGCAGAAAGGTTGCCCGCCTGAACACTGAAAGGAAGAAGAAAAGAAAAGCCTCAGATTGCTAAAAGACATCACACCCCTCTGTGGATCCTACTTGTAACAACTATTATAATGAGTTCCTAACGACAAACTTACCTTCTAGGTGCCGCAAAGGTTTAATACGAGAGACTTCTTACCGCACCCCCATAGAAAAAGGAGAAATAGATGCTGATGGGTCGTTCTCCAACTGTAAATTGGAGCCAACTGTGAGTAGAGTGTATCTCTTATAAAACCGGTTAAACTGCCTTCTTAGATGTGACTAATAGACATAGGAACTGTTAAACGAAATATTTCCTTTTTTTTTGTTTATTTATTTATTTTATGTGTAGAATGTACTATCTGCATGCAGGTTTGTCGCACCCTGTGTGCAATGACTGTGGAGGTCAGAAGAAGTGTTGGAACCATCCTGGAACTGAGTTCTCCTGGAATTGGAGTTTACAGACGTTCTCAGCCACCCATGTGGGTGCTGGGGACAATCCCAGGTCTTCTGCAAGATCATGGTCGGCGCGTTCTTCACCACTAGGCTATCCCTCTCCAGCCCCGAAAAGGTTGTATTCTCTATTCAGAACCAAGTATAATACTAAAGTCTCCTTAAGTATCTTGCATCTTTAAGCAAAATATATTAATACAGGAGCTCTGACATCAGCAATGGATTATTCTACCAAGGAGATGTTGGCCAGGGGATCCAAGCCCCCACAAAAGGTAAAGGCTCCTTGCCTCTAAACTGGGATACCTGCAAGAAGAGAGGCGATAAGGCCCTGCTGTTGAAGACCTGATGTAAACTTGGGAAAGGTGTATTGAGACGACACTTGCAAGTGTGCAGATGGTCTCTGGAATGCCAGAGAGTGTTACCAAAGGCCACTAAACCAATAAAGCAAATATAGGTCTCCTTGAGTCAAGAAAGACTCCTCTGTCAGCACCAGCTACACCTCACCTGCCTGGAAATACTGTGCAGCAGTGGCAGCCATATGCCTGTATGTCCCAAATCTGATTGCTATTGTCTCTCTCCTTGGAGGAATAACCCATGGCTGATGCCACAAGCTTACATCCTCTAGTGGTTGGGGGATGTTATAAGCCACAATAAGACCCTGTCATATTTAACAGAAAAATATGTAATTCATGGATTAGCATGCCATCCAAACATCTGTGTCTATTCCAAAGTAATCTACCATAACAATTAGTACTGTTTAAATACCTATATATCTAATTGCTTGTGCTTCATTAGTAGGATCGAAGGGTTATTCCTGGACAAACTGTCAGCCCATGAAAGGAAACAGCCAGAATTGACCAGAGTCCAAGACAACAGCTCCAGAGAAAGTAGACTGTTTTGCTTCTCATCCACCTGTGCCCCTTTTCTAAGCCTAGGAAATAATCTGTGGAAGAGGGGGCGTGGTAGAATGTAAGGGCTGTGATTGGGGTGAATGGTGAAAGTACAGCAATATAGTCTGGACACTCATTTGATCAACTTGATTGAACATGCAAGCCACCCCCTGCTGGATGGTAGGACCCATGGGCTGTGTGGGCTTGGGCACAACTGCTTGCAAATTGTTTTTGCATGAAGGATGCTTGTACTCATAAATTATCACTTATTGCTAAAAAATGGAAAAAAAACTGAGAGAAAGATGCAGGACAGTTATGGCTGAATGCATGATCTGGGATGGGGTGGGGTGAGGTGGGGGAAAGGGAAGGGGAAATATGCCTGAACTGAATTGGAAAATGATGTATGAAATATACAAAGCATCAATAAAAAATGAAAATTAAAAAAAAAAGATTTTAGGAAACAAACCAGAAACTATGGGGAACAGGAGACAGAAGGACAGTGCATGCTGAGGAGTGCACTGGGCCGTGTGTAGAAACAGGAAATAAAGAATGAGAACTCACACCCCCCACACTCCCACACCCCCCTCTGACATGAAAGCTGAAAGAAGGTCCCTGAGGATAGAAGGCTGGCAGACAGGGAAGTGGACAGGCAATAAAAATTATGTTTGAAAATGTCATAGATGAAACTTAGCATCTGTGTGCTAACATAAGTGAAATGGAAATCCAACAGGCAGATGAACAAACTCCTAAGAACTGAGAAGGGAGAGAGTGAGAGCACGTGGGTCTCCACCATGGAAGAGGAGGAGGGAGAAAGATTCCAGTCAGTACACTGCCTGGGAATCTATCTGCAGTACCCCCCTCCAGCAAAGAAGAACTGACTGTCACTGCTGAGCATCCTGTTGTCTGTGGCTGACAGTCTACATTGCCTGACAGTACTTGTATTTTACTGTCAGTATGTTTTCTAAAGAAGCCTTGAATAACTTAAATTTCTTTATTAAAAATACTACTCTCAGGAATCCTTAGAATAACTTAGAAAACTCCATGATTTTTTATCTCAGAAGGGGCACACACAATGAGCAGCAGGGCTGTTAACACTGCCACAACAACCTCCAGGCAATGGCACGGCCAGTTACAAACTCCCTTTGCTAGATAACATGGAAGAGAGGACTGACGCTTCCCTTAGCTATCAGAGTCCCGCAGTTGTTATCCCTTCCCTGAGCTCTCCCTAAGCTCCAGCTCCATAAAGAACTGCTCCACATTTCCTGCTGCTGGGCCACCAAAGTTCTGATCCTACTTCGCTTTCATCAGCGTTCTGTTAGCACACCCTGCTGATCCTACATCAAAATGTCTCCACAACATGAGTGTATTTCCCTCTTCTGAGTTATTATATTAAGTACAAAAATCACAAAATCACACCATTAGAGTGGCTAGAGGAATACAATTCTAGACTTACTTGTCATTTTTAATATGTTCATAAAGGCGCTTAAACTGGCGGACCTGGAAGGACAAGATTCCCATCAACACCACGACCATCAATAAAAATGGATAAATCCGCCGGTGGACTAAGTTTTGCATTTCTGCAGTAACACCTATAAAACCAAACAAAGAAAAATCTTGTTAAAGCAAAGAAAATGGACTAGTACACCTGTGGGGGAAAAAAAAATGGAAGGTGACCTTTCCGTAAGAGTTGTCTGGGCTGCTCCAGAGTAGCTTCCACAGTACTCTATGGCTTCACACAAGCCTAGTGGGGCCACCCCTTCTCTTATGAGACTGGGAGCTAGATGAGGTACTAGGGAAATTCTGTCAAGTGCAAATATTCTAAACTCTACAAGCAGTCCGTGTCATTTATGTATTTCAGCTACATTAACAGTTTTTATATAAAAATAAGTGTGCTTGCACAAGGCAAGGAATACAGCTCAGCCTTAGAGTCCTTTGCCTAGTATGTATGAGGCCTTAAGTTCAAGTCCCAGCACTGGGAAAACAAAAAACTGTGCCTGTACAATGAAAGATCTTTCTATAGATCAGCTAGAGATGTAGCTCAGTAAGTAGAGTCCTTACAAGATGAACAAAGTGCTAGGTTCCATCCCTAGTACCACAGCATAAAACTGGGCACAGAAGGAGGGAGATGGAGGCAGGAGGATCGGAAGTTCAAGGTCATCCTCAGCTAGCTAGCAAGTTCAAGGCCTGCCTGGGCTACCCTGAGACCCTATCTAAAAGTGTATGATGAAACATCTATTCATGTTTATAACACTCAGATATTTGATTGTCAGCTTTTCTTTCAAGTAAGGGAAGCTTTAAAATCAGATGAAGTATTTAGAAGGAAGGAAAAAACTAGCACTCACAACTAGTTTGTTCCAAACATCATAATACTCTGCTATAGCACAAGCATGGACTTCAACGGAGCTTGGATCTTCCTTGTCTTAAAAGCTACAGTTCTGGGAAGATGGTGAGTCCTTATAAATCTCAGTTTTCTCAGCTCTAAAATGAAGTTGATAAAACATCTTTAAAAGCTCATCAAAGAATAATATACAGGGGTAAGGAGATGGGTTAGTCAGTGAAAATGCTGTGGAAGGAGTCTGACCCTCAAATCCATGTAAAGACAGCTGGGCATGATGGTGCATGCTTGTCACAGTGGTGGGGAGAGGATCCCAGGGGCTCACTGGTCAGCCAGCCTTGCTTCAACAGTGAGCTCCCTGCCAATGAGAGACCTTGTCTCCAAATAAGGTAGACTATGCCTGAATAACACATCTAAGGTTGTCCTCTGGCTTTCCTATAGAGCTACACACACATGCTACACTCAAAAGAAGATAATAATTATGTAAAGCACTAAAACAGAGCCAAATAGTGCTTTAGATTTTCATTTATTACCCTTTACCCCTTTTAATAAAGACTTCTCAAAGGATTGCACCAAAAAAAATTTTTTTTTTCTCTTTGAGACAGGATATTACTGCCTAGCACAAGCTGACGTAAAGTTCACCCTAGAGCCCAGGCTGGCCTCAAATTTAAGACCCTCCTGGCTGAGTCTCTCAAGTGCTGGGATTACAGACAGTCACCCTTATGGCTTTAACAATGAAGTTGCTTATAATATATATATATGAAAAGGTTTAGGTTTGGAAATCCAAACAGTAATACTTTGTTTTGGTTTGTTTTTCTGAGGCAGGATCTCGCTGCAGCCCCAGCTTACGAAGACCAGGGTGACCTCTAACTCACAAGAGATCTGCCTGCATCTGCCTCCTGAGTTTAAAGGCATATGCCATCACACCAGGCCCCAAATAGTAATTCTTTTTTTGGTTTTTTTGAGATAGGGTCTCCCTCTAGTCCCAGATGGCTTGGAACTTGCTAATGTAGACCAGGCCCTGAACTCGCAGATTCTGCCTGCATGTCTCTGCCAAATAGTAATTCTTAAACCTAGCTACATACTATCAATGAGCAAAATATAATATGCCTTCATAAACAGAATAACATAAAAATGATAGGAGATTCCATACTGTGAAATAGTAACAATAAAACTTTTACTTAAAAAATTATGTTTTACATTTTAATGAAAATGCTCTTTCAAAGCTCCACAAAAGTATCACCTACCTAGTAAAGGAACAACACCGGAAGCTATGATGTAAGGCAAACACAGGGAAAGCAGGAGCACAGAGATCACTGGAGCTGCCAGCTTTCGGGTAATATAGTGAAGGTCGATGTTCCGAATGCCATTCGCGTAAACCTGAAACATTGAAAACAGTGATGAGAAAGGGGCAGGACCTTTCGCCAAGCCTGACAACCCGAGTTTGATCCCCAGGATGCACATGGTAGAAGGAGAACTGACTACCTACAAATTATCCTCCGATCCTACCAAAGATATCCATATAACCTTTCCCCCCCCACATACACCAAATACGATGGGTGGACAGATGGATGGATGCACAGATGAACAGATGGACAGATTAGATAGGATGGATGGATGATAGACAGAAATGAAATGAAATGGAAATGGTTAGAACGCAAATAGAAGACAAATTCCTCTAGGCTAACAGAGCAGTCTTCTGAGGCTTAGCCACAAGGAACTGAAGCTGTCAGCCCAGAAGGCTCACACCCATTATTTTTCCCAAGGTAAGGCAAACTAAAGCAGACCCTCGAGCTTTTTTTTTTTTTTTTTGGCTATACTAGGGATGACTTCTTAGGTGTTATGCAAGCGCTCTATAACTGTGATATAGCCTCAGCATTACCCAAAGGTTTTTAAAGAAAATGCAAATACTACCTGACAACAATTAATTCTAAATGATAAGCCACCTGGAATCATGATCTGTACTGTGTAAGAAAGACTGAGCACAGGCCAGGGGAGCAAGCCAGTAAATGGCATTTCTCCATGGCCTGTGCTTCAGCTCCTGCCTCCAGGTTCCTGCCCTGAGCTCCTACCTTGGGCTCCCTAAGTGATGAACTGTGACCTGGGAGATGTTAAGACAGGCCCCCAGTTCCTAGCACTATTTAGGGAGGGTCATGGAACCTTTAGGAGGTGTAGGCACAACAGAGGAAGCCTGACACTGGGAGCAGATTTGGGGAGTTCTTAAACCTTGACCAGTTTCCCTGCTTTCCCTCCTGTTTCTGCTGAAAAAGATGTAGGTTTGTTCCCACTACCTCCTGCCATCATGTCTCCCTCCAGAACCGTAAGCCAAATAAACCTTCCTGGAAGTGGCCTTGGTCGTGGTATTTTTTTCACAGCAACCGGAAGTAACTGATAAAGTACTAACTTCCTCTTATCTAATATAGGCTTAGAAATAAGAATAGCAAGCTTGAGCAGAACTCTGCAGTAGAAAAAGCACAATGACAACTTTTTCCTCTATTTTAGACAAAGTTCTACTGGTTAACCTTCAAAAGATTTATGACTGATAAAAATGCAGGGTGGGGGCTGGAGAGATGGCTCAGTGGTTAAGAGCGCCAACTGCTCTTACAGAGAACCTGGGTTCAATTCCCAGCACCCACATAGCAGCTAAGAACCATCTTTAACTCTAGTTCCAGGAGAATCGGATGCCCTCTTCTGACCTCCCCACGGGTGCACCAACCTACATGCAGACAGTACATTCATACACATAAAAAATAAATAAAAATTTAAAAAAAAATTTTTAATGCAGGGTGAAGTTCCTCTTCTTTCCTTGAGAGAAGCAGGACACAGAAGGTACCCATCCTCCTAACTCCTACCTAGGAAGACAAAGGTTTGTCACTAAAGACTTCAGTCATTTTAGGCCTAGAGAAAGTTAGAGGAAGCTACATTAACGAGCCTAAATAACCCCTACCATTTTCCTTTTTGGCTTTCTGAAACAGGGTCTCATGCAGCCTAAGCTGGCCTGAACTGTTATGTAGCTGAGGTAACACAAACTCCTCCTGCCTTCATATCCAAAGTGCTCTGAATATAGGCAGTATGTAACTAGTCTGTAATCCCATTTTCCTTTGCCCAGTAGGCTCCCTGTACTTTCGAACTCCATTTTCTGGGGCTGGAGAGATAGCTCAGCAGTTAAGAGCACCGACTGCTTGTACAGAGGACCTGGGTTCAATTCCCAGTACCCACATGGCGGGAGTGGTGACACACGCCTTTAATCCTAGCACTTGGGAGGCAGAGGCAGAGGCAGGTGGATCTTTGTGAGTTCCAGGCCAGCCTGGTCTACAGAGTGAGTTCCAGGCCAGCTGGGACTATAGGGAGACCCTGTCTCAAAAAATAAAAAGAAAAGAAAAATCTATTTTCTTTGGCTTATCACTTATCTAAAATTTTGTTATTCTTGGGGCTGGAGAGATGGCTCAGTAGTTAAGAGCACTACCTATTCCCAGGTTCAGTTCCCAGTACCCACATGGGCACTAACAACTGTCTGAAACTCAAGTTCCAGGGGACCCAACATCCTCTTCTGACCTCCACAGAAACTGCATGACACAGGTACACTTACATACACGTAAGCAATACACTCAAACACATAAAATAAGTAAATAAAAAATATTTTAAACTTTTGTTACTTTATTGAAAATATTCAATCAGGTAGAATTTAGAGCTAGTTCTTTAATAATTGTTCATTCTTGAGGTAGAAATTCTTTTAATTACCATAAAATGAGAAAACAAAACTTATTTCTCTTTAAAAGAGAAAACAGATCTAGCAAGATGGCTCTGCTGGTAAAAGCCCTTGCCATGCAAACTTGACCACCTGAGTTCAATCCTTAGAACCCACAGTAGAAGAACTAACTTCTATAAAGTTTCCTGATCCCCCTATATTTTTCAAAGAAGCCTTGAATAATTTAAATTTCTTTTTTTTTTTTTTTTTTTGGTCTTTTTGAGACAGGGTCTCCCTTTAGTCCCAGCTGGCCTGGAGCTCACTATGTAGACCAGGCAGGCTGGTCTTGAACTCACAGAGATCCGCCTGCTGGAATAAACGTGTGTGCCGCCACACCCAGCTAAATTTCTTTCTTAAAAACACTACTCTAGCTGTTATGTGTGAATTAAAGAATAAACAGTTATGTGTGAATTAAAGAATAAACAGAAAACAGCCTGGTCTACAAGGTGAGTTCCGGGACAGCTGGGGCTACAGGGAGACCCTGTCTCGAAAAGACCAAAAAAAAAAAGAATAAACAGAAAACTAGTAGAAACATAAAAACTAAAATTTCCATCAGTCAAATATGATCAAGGCCCATATCAGACTGTGTTTTTCTGAAAAGTGCCTTTTACTTACCTGTTCTATCACAGTTTTCAACCACCACTGAGGACCCATCAGAGTTATAGCCGCAATGATTTTGGCATGCAGGACTCCCAGTGCCCAGTCCTAGGGGAATAAAGTGGTCAACACGTATTTGTTCGGCTTAATAATCAACCAGTGGATAAGTTACACATACATACATATACAGAAGTTCTATAGGTTTGGTAATGCATTTACAAAGGATCAGCATGTAAAAGCTTGAGTTGAATAAAATATTCTTGTATCTTTTAGATTACATTATTTTCCCAAGATAATATAGAGAAGTGTGGACATTAATGAAGACATAAGCAAACAAACATTGACAGCTGACAATGTAATAATACCGAGGAGCCAAATTTGGGTTAAAGAAATTCTTTCAAAGGCTCATGGATTCAAGCTGAGCATCTGAACTGTTATCCAAGTCTCTCCTGTGTTCTGTTCCCAGTGCCACTGAGACCAGGGTCCTCAGGCTGCTCCTGCCTCCAACCTGTGTCTCAAACATCTCTCCATCAGCTAGCCAAAGACTACTTCACTCTCCCCGCCCCAACCAAGACATTTCTTAAAGAGTAAATCAGATCTAGAAGACTCTGCTTAGAGCCCAAAGACCTTAGCATAACATGAAACACCCCTTATAATCTCATTTCTTTTCAATAAAACAAATTTTTAAAAATTACTATTTATTTGGGAGAGAAAGGAGACATGTGCATAGCATGGCAAGCATGTGGAGGTCAGACAACTTTTAGGAGTTAGTTCTCCCTTCCCCCACGGGGTCCCAAGGATCAAATTAAGCAAATAGTAGCAGTTTAATTTATAAAGTACTCCAAAAAAAGGCAATTTATATGACCTCTAAGTTTTAAAAGCAGGAGTAAAGGGCATTATTTCAAAACCCTAAAAAGGGTTCCTAGAATAGAAAATGTTCAAGAGTCTTCCTTAACCAACTACATAAACTCACTTAAAATAATCAAGGGTATTGTTTCTGATCCTAAATACAAAATATCATGAGGAAAAGACATCCATTTACCTGCCAAGGATAAAAAAGAGGAGTCTGATCCAAAGGAACCCTCAGGGGAGCAACAATAACCAGCTCAAACAGGAGCCCCAAAAGCAATGGAACAACCCCGGCCAGCAGCACAGCAACTATCAAAGTCTTCATTATCTATGAGGAAACGAGAAGCCATGTCATTGAGGAGGATCTTCCTGATTTTCAGGCAAGCTGGATTCCACTTTCAGGTTACTTCCCCCTTTAACCTGATGTCGAACAGTACAACTATATTATTTTAAATGAATTACATAATTTTTTTGTTATATATTTAGATGAAATTTTTTAATGCATGTTTGTTGTACATGGGGGGGGCACCCTATGTGGAGGTACAAGTGTACACATGGTTGTGGAGGCCAGAGGACAAGTTCAAATGTTATCCTCAGGAATGTCACCCCTCCTGTGAAACAGGCTCTCTCACTGGACTGGAGCTCACCAATCAGCGAGACTGGTTGGCCAGCAGACCTCAGGGATCTCTCTGTCTCTGCTTCTTCAGTGCTGTAATTACAAGCACACACTACCACACCAGCACTGTTACAGCAGTTCTGGGGATCAAGTTGGGTTTTTGTGCTTGGGAAGCAAGAGCTATACCAACAGTCATTCCCCCAACTGCATTAGGTGAACCTGCTTCAATACATGAATGTAAGGTTCAAGTCATCACACAATCTAAACTTACCCAGGACTGTTGCCACAGAAGGAATTTGTCAAAAATCTCATTTTACCATGATATATAATTAGCAACATGGCTGTGATATTTCTTCTATTTCCTTTTCAGGCTCAACTCTTGTCCACCTGCAAAAACCCACTGATTTGTCCAAGTTCTTATAAGCTGATCTGAGAGGCCACAGACTGGAAGTTCATCTTAACCCTTGTTAAAGTAATTCATCGAGCTTATCAGACTGGCTCCTATTAGAACAGATGTTCCAACCAAACATACTATGATGACAGAAATTTCCCAATCCATTCAATATGCAGGCTACTATAGCTAGTGCACTCAGCAGTGCAGCTTTACAGTTCAAATTAAGACACAAAAAATAAAGCTGACATCGACAAAATGAAACATAAAATACTGGCAGTGAATCCAGCCTCTAAGTAGTCTTGGTTCTGACAGCCTCTTCTTTAAAAGTGTTTTATTATTTTTATTCTATGTGTATAAGTGTACTGCCTGTACACTATTCTATGTGTAAGTGTACTCATGTCATTTGATACCTGAGGAGGTCAGAAGAGGATATTAGATCCTCTGGAACTGGAGTTAAGGATGGTTGTTAACTGCTGGGAATCAAACCCAGGTCTTCTGCAAGAGCAACCAATCTCTCCAGCCTGAGGGCCTTTTCTTAAGGTACCTTAGGGAGCAATCCATTTCAACATATGACCAGACACAGTACATGTGAAGGACACACTGCTTCCTTATATGGCCATTTATAATGCTGTAAAGGAGCAGTTATTAAGTCCAAAATTAGCTAGCTTTTATATTTAGTACAGTTAAGTGCCTCATCTTATGGATTAAGTAGCAATTAAACCCCTCATATTCCATAAAAAAGTCTCTCTACTGAGATTAATTTTATCACCATATAATAACTACACATAGATGGATATGTTTAATATGCTAATTTGATTAGAACACTGTGGTGGTTTGAATGATAGGGTCCCCCATAGGCTTTAAGTATTCAGACATTTTGTCTCCAGTTGGTGGCACTGTTCTTGGAGGTCTTAGAAGGTGTGGCCCTGCTGGAGGAAGTACATCATTGGGGGCGGGCTTAGTGAGTTTATCAAGCCTTGCAGTCTCCAGTCTCTCTCTCTCTCTCTCTCTCTCTCTCTCTCTCTCTCTCTCTCTCTCTCTCTCAACAATGCTTAGTGCGAGATGTGAACCTTGGCTTTCTGCTCCAGCTCCAGCCTCCATGCCTCTCGCCACAATGGACTCTAATTCCCTGGAACCGTCAATCATAAGCTCAAATAAACTCTTTCTTTTATAAGTTCCCTTGGTCATGGTGGTTTTATCACAGAAACAGAAAAGTGACTAATACAAACACACTGCACATACACATGGAATATTGAATCATCACATAGAACCACACAAGTATGTACAAATAAAGCTATCAAATTAAGAAAATTATTTTCAGCACTAATAGTAAATAGAAAGACTCCAAGAGAAATCAATATATATATTCAGATATAAAGTTACAGGTGATTATCCAAATAAACGGGCAGAGCCATGCTAAGCATGTTTGCCAGGCTAGCCAGCACACACAGGTGTCCATTGTTGTACTCAGATAGTAACCTAACAGTGTCTTCTTACCAGGACTGCATTTGAGGAATAAAATCTTTGAGAATGGATTCTATTACTTATTAGACATTCATATCATCAAAATCTATTTCCTTAATGTTTACTTATCATACTTCCCAGGCACTTGGTATCATTTTTCTTTTAATTTTCAAGTATATTTGAATGTAGAACTGTGGTTGTCAAGTGAAGTGGAAGGCTATTATGTAAAGGAATATTCTTCTAATAAAAAAGAAAAAAAATACCCTCTCCTAGAAACTAGTGGCACAATGAGGAAACAAATGGGAAATATCTGGAAAAATTTTCACTACCACCAGACAAGATTAGTCTCTTATCACAAGAACCTACCATGAGAGACCACTCTTTAACCTTCTGGAAAATCACTCTGCGTCCCTGGGGCATCCAGGCCACCAGCACCGTCACCGCCCTGATGGTGAGCCAGCAAACATAGAGGCCACAAGCAGCCGTGTACAGCTCGTGAATTTTGGCAGTCCCAGTCCAAAATGACATTAGCCAACGGCCAGCAAATACTGAAAATAGAAAGGCTGACAAATGAGAAATGTGGTTCGTTCGGTAAAGAGAACTACAATCTTGATGTTCCTAATAACATCAGAACAAACAAAAATGAAAAACAACTCTCTGGAAATATAATTATTTGGTTAAGACACAACCAAAATATACAAAGTAAGAGAACTGAATCCTCCCAGGATACTTCCTTTGAACTGTCACACAATTCCCTTGTTTTTCCTGGCCTGAGAAAGCTTGTGAGGGCTGTTGTTTTCACTATTTTTAGCTCCAACTGAAATTACTATGCATATAACAGGATTAAAATGTGCTATCAACCATTTTATTTAGGAACATTACAGATAACTTAGATTTTCTTCCAAATAAACGGTTCATTCATTAGCACAGAAAAGTAAGTTTTAAGAGTAGACATAGCAGCATTTTAAAGCATAATAATCAAGGAATACCATATAAACTTTCTTTTAAAAAATCAGCACCAGGGGGCTGGAGAGATAGCCTAGTGGTTAAGAGCGCCGACTGTTCTTGCAGAGGACCTGGGTTCGATTCCCAGCACCCACATGGTGGCTGAGAACCGTCTGAAACTCCAATTCCAGAACTTCAGTTCCAGGGGAATCCGACGCCCTCTTCTGACTTCCGCGGCACTGCACAACACGGGTGCACAAACCTGCATGCAGACAGTACATTCATACACATAGAAAATAAATAAAATTTAAAAAATAACCATTAAAAAAAAAATCAGCACCAGACTGGAACAAAAAACACATAGGTTATTAGTTTTCTGTTTTGCCTTATGTAGTTTTGTTTTGACATAGATTCTCACACTACAGCCCAGGCTGCTCTCAAACTCAAAGTAATGTTCCTGCCTTGGCCGGGGATCTCAAATGTGAGTCAGCACATTCAGCTAAGAGCTGTCAGGAATAATTTCTATACTGTAGCCATTCACTCGCCCAAGTGTGGCCATGATTTTTATAAAATGGACATAATCTGAACTAGTATCTTTTTTTTCTTTTTTCCCTTTTTTAAAATTTTTATTGTTATTAAACTTTTTCCATACATCATACATCATTTCTCAATCGAATCTAGAGTCACTTCCCTTTCCATGCCCCCCACCCCACCCGAGTTCCCTCACTCTGCCACACATGTCCTGCATCTCCTTCCGAGTCCTTCCAGAGTTTTTTGTTTTGTTTTCCAGTTCTTTTGTTGTTGTTCTGAACTAGTATCTTTTAATTAACCTTCGAAAACTCAAGGCAGAGGCAGAGGCAGAGAGGAGGCAGAGAGAGAGGCAGAGGCAGCAGGCAGATCTCTCTGAGTTCAAGGCCAGCCTGGTCTACACAGCAAGTTCCAAGTCAGCTGAGGCTACAGAGAGACTCTGTCTTAAAAAGACCAAAAGAACACAACAAACTTAATTTAAAAGACAGGATTTTTGCCGGGTGTGGTGGTGCATGCCTTTAATCCCATCACTCAGGAGGCAGAGGCAGGCAGATCTCTGTGAGTTCAAGGCCAGCCTGGTCTACAAAGTGAGTTCCAGGACAGCTGGGACTACAGGGAGTCCCTGTCTTAAAAAAAAAAAAAAAAGGCTGGGCATGGTGGTGCACGCCTTTAATCCTAGCACTTGGGAGGCAGAGGCAGGCGGATCTTTGTGAGTTCAAGGCCAGCCTGGTCTACAGAGCGAGTTCCAGGACAGCTGGAGCTACAGGGAGACCCTGTCTCTAAAAGACCAAAAAAAAAAAGACAGGCTTTTTGGGTCAAGTAACTGTAATATTGGTGTAGTAACAATTTTTAAACTTTCTTTACATAATTGATTCTCAAAAAAAAAACTTTAGAGAACAAGACTCCAATTTGTAGTGTTCTCTTCAGTATGGACCACCTTCCTAGTAAGGATGCTGTGTCTGAGTACCTAAGCAGATGGTATATTGAATATTTTCCATCTACCATCTCATTCATTCTCCAATGGTTAAACCCTCAATGTCCATGTTAAAGAATCGGGGCTCAACAACAGACCTTGACCAACCAAAGTCACATATCATAAAGATGAATGTGAACACATGCTTACATAATACAGCTCGTGATTTTGCCCCTTGAACTATACACTACCTGCAAATCAAACTAAATTAGTTCAACAATCAAAATGACCAAAATGATGATGACCACAGACTTTTTTTTTTTGAGACAGGGTCTCCCTATAGCCCCAGCTGGCCTGGAACTCACTTTGTAGATCAGGCTGGCCTTGAACTCACAGAGATTTGCCTGCCTCTGCCTCTGGAGTCACTGGATTAAAGGCGTGTACCACCACACCCAGCTTTTTTTTCTTTTTAAATTTTGGTTATTTTGTGAGTCATAGTCTCCCAGTATCCTCAGTATATAGGCTGGAACTCAGTATGTAGACCATTAAAATAATAAAATAGAATATTTTAAAAATAAAATTACTCTCTTAAGGACAAATAAGTGGCCTGGAGATATGGTCAAGCACATGCATAGCCCTGAGTTTAACCTCTAATAAGTCAATACATTTGTTACATGTGAAATAAGTAAATGTGCTATCAATGTGAAATGTCAAATCAGCACTGGCACTCTGTGAACCAGCATTTAGTGCTCCATGGGAATGTCCCCATCAGGGTGTGTCTCTGAGGATTTAGGATTTGATTTCAACTGATTACGGACCTTCTCTACTCAGACGTCATGCACACCCCACACTGTCTTGGAGAGGACAGGATTAGCTCTTAGTTCATCAGTTAATTTGCAGCTAAGAGAAGTAACTTACAGGAAGTAGTGACCCTCTCAACACCTCAAACATTTGTCAAAGCTCTTCTACAATCATCTGAAATTACTCTCTACCACATTAGAAGTAGAGTAAAGGAAATGCTTAACAGTTTTTAATGAACCTGAGTCACTCTTATTACTAAATTAAATCATGAAAATTAGTTTCTTCTTTTATTAAAATTTTCAAAATATTTCTGGTAAAAACATGAAAACATTACAGCACTACCCTCAAGTAGTTAATAGACTATCACTTTATCAGCTGTGATTTGAAGAGGAGGAGGAAGTGGGCTTAAAAGCAAACTCTTAAAAGGTCAAAAGTCATCATATGGCATGCTAACCCACAAATGGGACTTCTATGTCACACCCAGGCTGCAAGACTTGGGGAACCTCATGGAAGAGGGGTGGAAAAAGTGCCTCTTGGACATGACAGGGCTACTGTATTCATGAAATCACAGCAGCTGTGGCTGGCTGCACAAGACTTGCACAACACTAAGTCAGTGACAGCACAGAGCAGGAAGGAGTTCACAAGCCCTGCCTCTAACTGAGGAGTCGGACACTTGATGGTTTCCTGGGGAAGGCAAGTTAGTTTTATTAAGGCAGCCTCCAGGTAGGCCACCCTCCAGTGGATGGCCACATATCTGTTGGACTCTATGGGTCATTAGAAAAGAAAAAAAAAAAGCTGGGCGTGGTGGCGCACCCCTTTAATCCCAACACTTAGGCAGAGGCAGAGAGGCAGTCAGAGAGGCAGGGGAGGCAGAGAGGCAGGGGAGGCAGAGAGGCAGAGAGGCAGAGAGGCAGAGAGGCAGAGGCAGAGAGGCAGAGAGGCAGAGAGGCAGAGAGGCAGAGGCAGAGAGGCAGAGAGGCAGAGAGGCAGAGAGGCAGAGAGGCAGAGAGGCAGAGAGGCAGAGGCAGAGAGGCAGAGAGGCAGAGGCAGAGGCAGAGAAGCAGAAGCAGAAAGGCAGAGAGGCAGAGAGAGAGGCAGAGAGGCAGAAACAGAGAGGCAGAGAGAGAGGGAGAGAGGCAGAGAGGCAGAGGCAGAGGCAGAGAGGCAGAGAGGCAGAGGGGCAAAGAGGCAAAGAGGCAGAGACAGAGGCAGAGAGGCAGAGAGGCAGAGGCATCTCTGTGAGTTCAAGGCCACCCTGGTCTACAAAGCAAGTTCCAGGCCAGCTGGGGATACAGGGAAACCCTGTCTCAAAAATACCTCGTCCTCCCTCCAAAAAAAAAAAAAAGAGCACACAGTGGGGGTGAATGGAGATGGGAAAAGTTAGGGAGAAGAGTGGGAGGGGTAAATATACCAAACACATTATATGAATTTCTCAAAGAATGACAATACTTTAAAAAAATCTTCCTATAAAAACAGCACGATTGGGGTTAAAAGCTCAGCAGTTAAGAACACTGGTTGCTCTTGAAGAGGACCTGGGTTTGCTTCCATGGCAGCTAACAACTGTCCATAACTCCAGTTCTAGGGGATACAATAACCTCTTTGGCCTTCATAGGCACTGCACACATGGTCCGCATACATGTGTGCGGGGAAAACACTTGTACACACAAAATAAAAATAAGTGAATCTTTTAAGAAAAAAAAGCACAATTTTGGTTTTAACTAAATGAAGATTTGAAAAAAAAAATCACAATTTCTTCAAATTAGAAAACATTTTCTCCTTTTCTGGGTCACATTGCTTAAAATTAAATTTTACTACCTACTTCTTCAGCTTTATAACTCATGGGGAAATACATTTAATACAAATTTGATGTATAAACTTATTGTGTTAGTATTACAATCAAGATAATAACTCAATACACCACTCGGTGATTAGTTAGGTGGCTAACTATCAGTATGATTTGCACATTCCTGACTGGACATAAACAACAGAGGAGGAGCAAGCTCTTGTGATTAGTTTGGTGGCTAATAACTATCAGCATGATTTGTATAGTCCTGACTGGACATAAAAACAGAGGAGGAGCAAGCTCCTATGATTTGTCACTAGCTTTAGAGTTGACCACTGGAGAAGATGGTACTCTGATAGATGAAGAAACATTGTGTGGTTGACGTTTCAAACAAATTTAATGCAGAATATTAGTATTTGTGAATCTCAGATTTTGGGAAATAGTCTGACTGCATATTCCCCATGAATTGACCTGAAAAATGAATAAAATCTTACAAAGGACTTTGACAGTCCATATCGTGATATACTGGTGAAAGCTGAGTGACTATTAAGAACTATACTCCAGAATAAACGCATAAATTGTATCCTGACTTAGTGTTCTGTATCCAATATAACTAAATCTAGTAAGATGAAGAATCCTAAGTGGATCAATATCCCACAAACTGAAAATAAGAATTATTTCCAGTCTCTATTTGCTGGAAAATTCTTCCTCTGTAAAATTTATAACTGTTTTTGAAAATATAATCAGTAGGTCAGGCTGGTTGAGTGGCTGGAGGACCCACACTACCTACCTCCCCGCACAAGGAGGCAGGCAACTGCGGCCAGGGTGATTGAGCACCTAGAGCTGATGGCACTGGTGGACTTTAGCAGCTGCAAGACAATGGTGCAGCAGGAAAAAGCCATCACCTTCATAGATGGGCTCTGTACCTTGGACACAGACAAGGTGGAGCCCATGGAGTCAGTCTCTGGAGGACAGATTGACTATACTTGAGATCTGACAATGTAACAGAAGGCAACTGTACCAAAGCACTGTTACAAAATTCAGGGCTGTGGGGATAGCACAGTGGTGAAAGGCTGAGGATGAGAACCGCAAGGAACAAAATTCCCATCATGTTGTGGAGTACTTTGTGGCCCCAGCAGGTCATATGATCCCTTTCCCCACAGTGGTGCAGCTATTCTGGGATACCCTGTCAAGGTGGATGCACAAGGGTGGTATTTTGTTACTGTGAACTTTAGTGCTCCCACTTTCTTCAGTCACCTGAAAAAAAAAGGATTGTTAAGATGTGGTAGTAACTGACTCTTCTGAAGACAGAACTGGAAGACACCCAGCCAAAGTAGGGCAATGAGTTCCTGGTGCTGAGAGCTGAAAGAAAGCAGTCTGCATCCAAGGAGATGGTCAAGTATTCACTTACAGACCTGTTCAATGTGGAAAACATCCTTTATCTCCCATTAAAAATAGTCTTATCAAAAAAAAAAAAAAAAGGAAAGAAAAGAGACTCAGTATCAGTATTTGCTCACTGCAGGAGAGGACAGTCTCATACCTGGTACAGTAAGGCAGATGAGGCTGGCGATCAGCAGTGTTATGCACATGAAGACAATCAGCAGAAATATCTGCAAGGAAACAAAGAGTGCACATGTTCACAATACCCTTAAATAATCAGGCAAGGTGTGGTGGCACACACCTTTCATCCTAGCACTTGGGAGGCAGAGGCAGGCAGATCTCTGAGAGTTCAAGGCCACCCTGGTCTATATAGCAAGTTCCAGGCCAGCTGGGACTAAAGGGAGACCTTGTCTCTAAAAGATTAAATAAATAAATCAATTAATTAATTAATAATAAATAATAATAATCAGTACACTTCTCCCACTATAAGAAACTGTCACAGGCATAGTACACATGCCTGTGATTCCAGCATCCAGGAGAGAAGGAAGCGAGAGACTCCCTGTATATATTTTCAGAGTTCCCTCAATTTCACATAAAAAGAAAAGAAAAATTGAAGAGGCAGGGTTCTGCTATGCTGCCCAGGGAGTAAGTATCAGACTTCTGGGCTCAAATGACTCACCTAAATCCAAGTAGCAGGGAGTTCAGATGTGTGCCAACATGCTCAGGAAATAGAAATTTTTCTTTTAGGTAAAATCACTTATAATTTAGAACCAGAGGTAAGTGTTTATTTTCATATAATCAAACACACAACAAATGTTGACTATAAATATCCACATGTAGCTGGTGGCTTCTGTGTTGAGAGGAAGAAGTGGCATCCCTGGACAGAAAGGCAGCATGAAGCTTGTCTTCTACCTCACCAAATAGCTCTTCCTTAGGACCAGAGGACAGAGCTCTTTTGAAAAGATGACTGAAAACTCCGATAAGGGCAGAGTGTGCTTGCATACATCTTTAATCCTAGCACTTGGGAGCCAGAGCCAGGTGGATTTCTAAATTTGAAGCCAGTCTGGTCTATATAGTGAGTTCCAGGACAGCCAGGGTCTACATACTGAGAATGCCTCAAAAAATTAATTTGTGAATTAATTAATTAATTAAAATAAAACAAAACAGAGGGCTGGAAAGATTAAGCAGTTAAGAGCACTGGCTGCTCTTGCACAGGACCTAAGTTTGATTCACAGCATCCTCATGATGGCTAACCGCCATCCATAACTCTAGTTCCAGGGGATCAGATGCTCTCTTCTAACCTCCATGGGCACAGCACAACATGGGTGCACCTACCTACCTGCAAGCAATAAGCTCACACACATAAAATAAAAATAAAATAGTAAAAAATAAAATAAAATTAGGTAAGTCTTTGCAGCTTTGATTACCCAAAAACCCCTTAGTGATTCTATCTCTGATGTGGCTACAAAGTATCTCTTGCTTACAAAGTCTGGAGAGTGAGAGGCCTGAGTAAAGACCAGGGAAAAGGAACAAGTGCTATGAGGTCTGCTTTTGAAAAGTTCAACAGAGGCTGGGTGAGGTGGCACACGCCTTTAATCCTAGCAATCTAGAGGCAGAGGCAGGCGGATCTTTGTGAGTTCAAGGCCAGCCTGGTCTACGGAGTGAGTTCCAGGACAGCCGGGGCTACAGGGAGACCCTGTCTCAAAAAAAACCAAAAAAAAAAAAAAAAAAAAAAGAAAAGTTCAACAGAGATCAGAGGCAATGAGGAGCTTTCAGGGTGGTTATGGAAAAGAGGGAACCTGAAAGAGAAGACTTGTAGGAGACAGTGTTACTAAGGGAGAAATGGATAAAATCAGGGTATCTACATGGGAAGGGAGAGGAAGAGTTATAGAAAGAAATTTAGGGATAAAGGGAAAGGAGGAGCTCAAGAGAAGTGGGACCACAGGAGACTGGTATTAAGGGAGAAACAGGAAAAATGGCGACACTTTAAATGGAGAAGACACGGAGAGAAGGCTAGACAGGGAAGGGGAGAGAGGAGAGATAAACAATGCCTAGCTAGTCTAAAAAAACCTGAGGAATCATATTAGTCTAATAAGCCAATGATAAATTATACATACAATATCCCTACATGTGGGGCTGGAGAGATGGGTCAGTGGTTAAGAGCACTGGTTGCTCTTACAGAGGACCCAAGTTCAACTCTCAGCACCCACATGGTAGCTAACAACCATCTGTTAACTCCAGTTCCAGGGGATCTGACACCCTCTTCTGACACCCTCCATGGGCACTGCACAATACATGTACACTTACACACATGCAGGCAATACATTCATATACATAAAATAAAAAAATAAGAAATTTTGAGCCAGGCTTGGTACTACATTCCTTTAATCCAAGTACATGGGAGGCAGAAGCAGGCAGATCTCTGTGAGTTTGAGCCAGCCTGATCTACACAGCAAGTTCCAGGGCAGCTGGGGCTGTAGGAAACACTGTACCAAAAAGATAAAAACAAACCAGCAAAACACCATTATCTCTACATGAGTCCATGTGCATAGCTGAAAGCTCTATAACAAAAAACAGTGCCAGAAAGGAAAAGCATTCCTTTGAGTCACTGGCCAGGGTAGTCTAAGAGACTCTCAAAATTACACAGATTATTACCACAGCTTTTTTTTAAAATTTTCATTTATTCTTGTATGTGTATGAATGTACTGTCTACATGTAGGTCTGTGCACCCATGTGGTGCAATGCCCCGGAGGTCAGTAGAGGGTATCGGATTCCCCTGGAACTGGAGTTAAAGACAGTTCTCAGCTGCCATGTGGGTGCTGGGGATCAAACCCGGGTTCTCTGCAAGAGTAGTCGGTGCTCTTAACTGCTAGGCCATCTCTCCAGCCCCTTACCACAGCTCCTGATTGCCTCCCAGAACTTGAAAGTAAGACTCTATTGCTGAAGACAGGACACACTTCAGACACTGGAGACAGGATTTGGAGCAAAGGAGCCAGAACTGACCAGGAAGCCCCACCTCCCCTGAAAGCTAGCCCTCACAGCTTTGGAGAATACTGCACAAACTATTAAGTGAGAAGAACAGCAATCAATGGTCCAACACCAGCTTTAAGACTAAATAGTCACATCAATGTCCCGCACAGCTTACGACATCAGTACAGTAGTGGCACTTTTATCATGGGGGCAATCAATGGGTAACTACTGGACTTAAAGCTCACTCAATAGGAGGAAATTCATGTATGGTACTGTAAACATAGCCAGATATACATGGCTGGAGAGGTCATAGATCTCAGAGAAATTCCCAAGGTTGTCACATCCCTAAGCTAAGGTAACGTCTTACTAACTGCAAAATAGATATCCTTTATATTTATAGACAAATATCCCAGACAGCACTCAATAAAGAAGCTTCTTTTGCACTAGATGAATAATATTACAGAGTCCCACAACTGGACACACATAGACATTTTCTGTGGACTGCCCAAGCCTAAGCAACATATCTACAATGCAACCTCTACACCTAAGGTTCACGCAACATGGAACAAGGGGCCGTGAGGACACTGATGAACCTCTTAACTCTCATTAAGGAAGCTCCCTCATGCAACGGGTGGCCAGGAACTCAAAAGGTCATGAATGGCCAAACCATGGAGATTAGGAATCTACAGACTGTGGGTGCATGGACAGGTCACCTATATTCAGGGCTCAGGGAACATTGCGGTAGAGTGGGCAGAAAAATTTTAAGAGCCAGGGAGGTGGCACAAGACCATATGGAAACAGAATCCTACAAGCTCCTGGGACCCTGTTCATATGAACCTATAGCACTAATTTCAGCATGCACAAGACCCATGCAAACTCAAGCAGACAAAAACCCAGCATGGAACTGCAGAAATAGGTAGCAGAACCCAATCTTAGATGAAGAAATATTGGCAGCTTATTACTGCTTGGTGAGGAAAAGCTGGCCTTCCTTAAGCAAGGGACTCGGGACAGGCTGACTAGAGCTCAGAGGATGAACTTGCACTAAGGAATGGCTGAGGAGATTAAGTTGGCACAAGTGCTGGATAGCTTTAGTGTCAACTTGACACACCTGGGTTGAGGGAGCCTCAATTGGGGAATTGGCTCCATTGGATTGGCCTGTGGCCATGTCTGTGGAGTATTGTCTTGATTATCAGGCAATGTGGGAGGGCCCAGCCCACAATGAGTAGTGCCACCCTGGGCAGGTTGTTGTGTACGTTATAAGAAGGCAGGCTGGGCATGAGCCAGGGGAGCAAGCCAGTGAACAGCATTCCTCCATGGCCTGTGCTTCAGCTCCTGCCTCCAGGTTCCTGCCCTGAGTTCCTGCCTTGGGCTCCCTAAGTGATGAACTGTGACCCAGGAGATATAAGCTGAATAAACCCTTTCCTCCCCAAGTTGGTGTCGGTCAGAGTGTTTTGTCATAGCAATGGAAGACGAACTAGGACAGCACAATAGGCCTTAACACAAATGACAGAATGTGTGAAATGAGAGGAGGCTGTGGGAGGGTGCCAATGGAGAAGAAGGTATAAAGGTAATTAAGAAGGATTGAGATGTTATATATGAAATACACAAAAATTCAATTAAAAAAATTATCCAAAAAAAATAATAAATTCAACAAAGAAATAGAAGACCTTCACACTGCCTTCAGCCACTATAAGAAAATCTGCTATATTAAGCTATTGCCTCACAACAATCTGTGGTCAGATGGAAGGATGTCCCTCAGTCCAACAAAGAAGCAGAAAGGCCAAGAGTGAGTATCAAGTATGCACGTAGCAGTCAAGGCCCTGCACTCTGGCATGTGTAGTACGAAGTCTTCATGGAGCTGGTGATATGTAAGCTGCCTTTATTGAGAGGCTGGGCAGACTGAATAATGGACAGTAAGAAGAGTGGTCCAGGCATACTCCAGGAAAAGGTGCCTGGACATGGTAGCCTTGGAGCTGCAGACAACTACACATGTCCAGTGAGGACAGTACAGATGGGACTGTCATCTGGACAGCAGCCAGAGTGCAGAGCCCTGACCAGCACGTGTGCAGCACAGCATTGCTCACTGATGAGTGTTTCTCACTTCTCTGTCCCCCGAGGACATCCTTCCATCTGACCACAGATTCGGGTGGGGATCAGAGCCAACATTAGCATGTTCATTCCAGATCCTGACTCAACTGAAATGTTGCCAATGACATTAGCTTCTAATTTATAATCTTTTTTTTCTCTCAAATAGCCCATCTCCAAAATCTGATAAACTTAGTTTGAACTTCTATTTAAGTTCCATAATGAAGGCACAATTAAAACTGGTTGTTCAGGAAACTGTCAGACATGTTTGCATAGAACCAATGCTAACAGCACTAATTCTCAACAGAAGAGTTTGAGAAAAATAATTTTTTGATGTTAATCTGTTCTTACCCTGAGTGGAAAATTGAAAGGCCGACGGTAAGGCTGAAAGCCAACAGGACCCCCCTGCTGGAGGATGGCCTGGTGGGCTGCATGTAGACCTTCTCCAACGACAGGAATAGCATTGTTGTTTCGAGCATGCTGGTTATTGTTGACATGTTGATTTGCACTGTTCTCATTTTCTTCCTGGTCTCCAAGTAAGTAGGAATGAAGATCCCTAGACAAAAGTTACATCATGAGTCACAATGCAGGCCAGAACAAAATGACAAACATGACACTTACTTTCCCAAACTTAAAGGGTAGAAAATGCAAGGGGATTCTACAGAGGGCTGGACTAAATACTGGTGCCTGCTTCAAATTAAATCCTCTCACTCTGTTAATTAACTTGTAGGATATCCTGAAAATTCAATTTATTTTGTGTTTTTTTACCAACATCTGGGAAGAAATCAGTAACTTGGAAAGACAACAGAAAGTACACGAGAGTCTATATGAAGGATAAAAACTCCTTCTTCCCCAGATGATCACTGTGTCTACTGAATAAATTATAAAGTCCATTCAGACCAAAGTAGTACTAGGGAGAAGGACAGATGTTCAATCAGATCCAACCAAATCCAGATTCCATGTTAAAGTATCTACACTATACCAAACATTTTCTGCAAAATTCTGCACCACAAGGACTCAATAAATTAATCCAACTTGATGACTATGATGTTCTTACTTATTATCAATCAGATAGCAACTAGAATCACCTAGGAGACAAGCCTCTGGAATGCCTGTGTGGAATTATCTACATTAGCTGAATCCTAAATGTGACAGCATTCCCTGGGCAAGGATCCTGAACTGTGTAAAATGGAATAAGTGTTCAGTCAGTGTCCAGTCTATAACAAGGACGGTCTTCTCATGCTTCAGGAAGGGAAGCCCTGGCCTAGCAAGACCTGACTTTGTCCTCGAGTGGATGGAACTGGTAAATGAAAGGCCAAGGGAAGCCAGAGCCCCCCCCCCCAAGACCTAGGTGACCCCTGAGGACCAGATCCTCAACTGACCTTGAGAAGACAAAACCTTGGTTGATCTGGGCTAACTGTGTGGCCTTAAACATCCAAGGGGAAAATATGACCGGAAATGAATAATTAGTAAGGCCTGAGAAATTTGTACTTCAGGTATAAAACTTGAGATCTTAGTAAAAAGACAAAAAGGAAAAAAAAAAAAAATGGAGACAGTGAGCTGAGCCCCAGCATCATGGCTCTTTGCTTCCTGGCTGCAGATGCAGCATGACCAGCTGCGGTGGGTCTCAGTGCAGGACTGCACCATGGACGGACGGACTGCACCAGGGATGGACTGCACCTCCAACTGGGAACAAATAAACCTTTCTCCCTCAAGTTGCTTTTGCTGGGGTATTTTATCACAGCTACAGGAAATGATGAAGACAGTAAGTAAACAACTAAGTAAACCTAGGCTGGGCATGGTGGTGCACACCTTTAATCCCAGCACTTGGGAGGCAGAGGCAGGCAGAGCTCTGGGAGTTCAAGGCCAGCCTGGTCTACAGACCGAGTTCCAGGCCAGCTAAGGCTACAGGGAGAGCCTATCTCAAAAACAACAACAACAACAACAAAAGTAAACCTTAGATAAGCCCTCTAACCAGGTTAGAGTCCCTAAAATAAAGCTAAGTTAGTTTTTTGATATTGTTTGTTTTTTTGTGTGTGTATATGTTTTAGTGGAATACAAAACATACTTTTTTTCAGAAAGGTCAAAAGACAGGATGGGCAGACATGACACATGTTACTCTAAGCACTAAGAAGACTGGAGTGGGAGGATTGTAAATTTGAAGACAGCTTGGGTAAGACCCTGTCTCAAAATTAAACATAAAACAGGGCTAGAGATGTAGGTCAGTGGTAGAGCATTTGTATAGCATACATGAGACTTTAATCCCCAGTATCAGAAAGAAGTTATGGACATAAATAATATGCACACCAGGGAGTCAGTTATCCATACTCACAGCAAGTATCCAGCAGTGACAGTCCATGCACGCACAAGCCCCTTCAGCCACTGCCTCGTGTGCCCCTGTTCAAGTAATGCTGGCAAGACAACCTGAAGCAGAAGCAGCTCAAGGGACAGTTCGCTTACTGGAGCGTCACTACAGAATTACAAAGAGCCATGAGACATGATATGGATTCTATTTCCATTATAATTTATAAAACATTTATTGACATTAACACAAAACTCAAAGACCCAAATGAACTCATTCTCTTTAATATCTTTTATCCCATTCTCTTTCCAACTCAGTGAGGCTGTGCCCCCAAACTCCACTAAAACTGTTCCTGATAAAGTTGCCAGTTACCTTTTTGTCACAATGATCATCTCTTGATGCCCATGGCTGCGTTACATGTTAACATGCTACAGAACTAGTCATCCTTTCTTACAACATTTTCTCCCTGAAGAACTTCCAAACCCACGTGTTCCCCCTTCACCTCTTGAACATAGAAACACGGAACTGTCCCTGGTCCTCTCTTCTCTTGTCCAAGCTTACTCTTTATGTAAATGTGACTCTCATTTGGCTTGATTATCACCTACCATTCAACTGCTGAGGCTTCTTCCCTAACCCTAACTCGTGTATTCAAAGTGACAGCTCAATGTTTCATGCTGGTATCTACTAGATAGCTTCAACTGATCATGCTCAAGATCAAAAATCCAATGGTGCCATTGATTAATCCTACACTTACCACAGTCACCTACATCTCAATAATGGACAAGTCTATACTTCTGAGTGCTAAGAACAGAAAGTTCTAATCTCTGGCTCCCTTCTTTGCACTTTACGTTCTGACCCTGCTAAGAAGGACCTTTGCACTTTACGTTCTGACCCTGCTAAGAAGGACCTTTGCACTTTACGTTCTGACCCTGCTAAGAAGGACCTTTGCACTTTACGCTCTGACCCTGCTCCTTCCGTCCTCTCAACCCCGTTCTGCACTAGGACGGCTGCAGCACCTTCCTAGCTGTCCTCCTGCTGTTCTAGCCCGACCACTCTCCTTATCACCAAGGAGTCAGTGATCCCTGTAGGCTTCTGCAAGCTGTGCAACTCACTTGAATAAAAGCCAAAGTGCTTATTACAGCCTAAAAAGCTAGTTTCCAGTGACAGCTCTGACTTCAGAGCCAACTACTTTGCTTCGTCCTCCATGCCCAAGGCGCTGCTGACCCTGCCCACCTTCAGGAAAGGACATTCTACCTTCAGGGGTCCCCTCATTTGCCCCTTCTTACCTCCCTTCAGGGCTTTTCTCAACTGTCATCTCCCCAGTGTCACAGGCAATGGTCCTTAAGTGACAGCCCTACCTTTAATTTCCCTAGACCCTTAAGAAACCACCCAAGGTCTACTATTTATTTTACCCCAAGTCTGCCTTCCTGCCCTTAAATGTAACCCCACTAATGAAGGAACTATGACAACTTTTAAAAATAGGAATAATACAATCAAACTATTAAAATCTAGAGACAGCAGGCTTGAGGGTAGATTATATATGGTGAGCAAAAGGAAGGTCTAAATAAGGACACTAAGTGGTAAATCAAGTTTGATTATCCTAGAGTTTAAGAAATTAGAACTGGCTTAATCTCATTTCCCTGAATTTGAGATAACAAGGTAATAACTAAGTCACTGAAAGGAAGGTACAGCAAGAGTATGGAGATTAGGCTTCCAAGGAACTTAAAAGTTAAACTAAAAATGATTTTCCATTTGCAAGCCTTGTGTCCTGTTGTTACTCCAAGATTAAACGTGCACTTCCTTCCCTATGATGTACTCCTTAAAGGGAAAACAATGCTGGTAACTCACTCTCATTAAGTGTGCTAAAATCTGCTGAACAAAGGCAAAGAGAAGCCTTGCTTTGAAAACTGTAACTAATAAACTAATCTGTGCAAGACTGAGAACACAGCAAAGTAGAGCTGCCAGGGAAGTCCCACTCTCCATAAGAAGTTGAGTGTTCTAAATGTTTGATATAATCTGAGTATTAAATCTCCAACAGTGATAAATTATTAAATCTTTTTGGAATGTTTAAAACTTAGGGCATGGAGTACTGGTACAGGCCTTTAATCCCAGCATTCAGGAGGCAGAGGCAGATAGAGCTCTGTGAGTTCCAGGTAGTCTAGTCTACATAGCAAGTTCCAGGCCTGCCAATGCTGCACAGGGAGACCATGTCTCAAAAACAAACAACAAACTACAGTAACAAAAAATTTACCTACAGGGTTAGAGGTACAGGCCAGCAGTTCAGGGCATTATTTGTCTAACATGTTAAGCACTGAGTTCAATCCCCAAAACCAACAGAACAACAAAAAATCCTTACCTGTAGAGCATGACATTGTAGGGAAGAAAATTGGGCAGCAGACTCTTAATTATCCGGATAGGGAGCCAAAGCATCAGGAGCACAATGGAGCCAAAGACAATCTGCAGAAAGAAACAGTGAGAGCCCCGCTATGAGAGCCCCGCAGAGCAGCTACGTGATAAGCAGTAGGTTCCAGGAGCTCACAGCCACTGACTTGATCACTATGAGCTCCCAGCCTCCCAATCTAGAAGAAAAACAAAAACACTAAAGCTAAAGGGTAGCATCCTTTATTTTTTTAATTTTATTTATTTTTTTATATATATGGATGTTTTACCTACATATATGTAAGTGTACCTGAGTGTGCAATGCCCATGGAGGCCAGAAGAGGGCATGGGATCCCCTGTAACTGCTGTTACAGACCATTGTTACCCATCATGGGTGGCTAGGAACCAAACTGGGTCCTCTGTGAGAGCAGCCAGGGCTCTTAACTACGGAGCCACCTCTCCAGCCCCCACACTTTGCTTTTTTAAAAAAAGGAAAGATCTGCTCACCACTGACAAAATAAATCTTCTGAGATGCCTATAAATAGGCAAGTGGATCATTTCCTGTACTGGGTTAAAATCTGGATCGTTCAAATTCCTTAGAAACCATAAGACACCAGGTCGAAGTACCTGCAAATATATTTCAAGTGTTATAAATATTCACTAATGTCTTTGCCCTCTGCACATGAACTAAAGTATTAACAGAAAAACATGCTTCTAAAATTATTCTGTCAGCTAAAATTCACCCCAGAGAATTCACACAATTTTCATGAAAAGGAACATTCTGAAACCTAAAATTTTATCAAAACCATACTGCTGTTAATGTCCTTTAATACTTTCAGTTGTTCACTGGAAAAAACACTCCCTGTGTACAATTCATCAAAACATTCAGAACTCTAAGATTATTTATATATGTGTATATACACAGTATATATACAAACATGTGTGTATATACATACACTGTCTGAAGGATTCAGACCCACCCCCTTCCCTTATTTCAAAGACAAAGCATACAGGAAACAGCATTCAGCCTTCATGTTTTCATGTCCGGTTCCCACTGGCTTCACTGGCTTGGTCCTCCATCTCCAGCTTCACAGAGTAAGCTAACTTGCTCGCTCTCTTTATTCATTCCCAGAAACTGACGAAAGCAGGACCTTGCTTTTTTCTCAGTGCTGCCTGGCACACAGCACACAACTCACAGCTCACAGCAAACAGCACACAGCACACAGCTCATAGCTCACACCACGCAACTCACAACACACAGCTTCATACCACACAACTCACAGATCACAGCACAACTCACAGCACACAGCTCATAGCACACAGCTCACAGCACACAGCACACAGCTCACAGCACACAGCTCACAGCACACAGCTCACAGCAAACAGCACACAGCTCACAGCAAACAGCACACAGCACACAGATCACAGCACACAGCTCACAGTTCACAGCACACAGCTCACAGCAAACAGCTTCCAGCACAGCTCATAGCACACAGCTTCCAGCACACAGCACAGCTCACAGCACACAGCTCACAGCACACAGCAAACAGCACACAGCACACAACACAGCACAGCTCACAGCACACAGCTCACAGCAAACAGCTTCCAGCACACAGCACAGCTCACAGCACACAGCACACAGCTCACAGCACACAGCTCACAGCACACAGCACACAGCTCACAGCACACAGCTCACAGCAAACAGCACATAGCTCACAGCATACAGCTCAGCAAACAGCACACAGCTCACAGCACACAGCACACAGCTCACAGCTCACAGCTCACAGCACACAGCTCACAGCTCACAGCACACAGCTCACAGCAAACAGCTTCCAGCACACAGCACAGCTCACAGCAAACAGCTCACAGCAAACAGATTACAGCACACAGCACAGCTCACAGCAGACAGCACACAGCTCACAGCAAACAGCTTACAGCACACAGCACAGCTCACAGCACAAAGCTCACAGTACACAGCTCACAGTTCACAGCACACAGCAGCACATAGCACAGCTCACAGGTCATAGCACACAGGTCACAGCACACAGCACACAGCTCACAGAACACAGCACACAGCACACAACATACAGCAAATGGCACACAGCACACAGCTCACAGCACACACCTCACAGCTCACAGACCACAGTACAGAATCTGCAGTTTGAGATGCACATTAAGGAAATACTGATCTGCTGCTCTGATCCTCAAACCAGTTAGAGCCACATTTCTTTTTTTTTTTTTTTTATTTATGTGTATGAATGCATTGTCTGTGTGTAGGTTTGTGCACCCATGTCGTGCAATGCCGTGGAGGTCAGAAGAGGGCGTCGGATTCCCCTGGAACTGGAGTTCTCCTGGAATTGGAGTTACTGACGGTTCTCAGCCGCCATGTGGGTGCTGGAGATCGAACCCTGGTCCTCTGCGAGAGCAGTCGGCACTCCTAACCACTAGGCCATCTCTCCAGCCCCAGAGCCACATTTCTAAAAACAACACTGTAAAGGTACCTATTTGGCAAGTAAACTGGAATCACAAAGGATCCTCCCTGTACTCTACACTCAAAATGCCTGTTTCAAAAACAGTCAACATATTCAGTTCTAGAAAAATCTTACTTCTTGAGGATAGTCTGAGTGAAACCAATTCATTATCGCACCAACATCTAAGAGCTTGCATCTAAGGATAAGTATGATATATATTAAATAAAAACTTTAATTCTTTTAGTCTATCATTTTTAAAGCTATAACTTGTCAATTTCCAACATAAACTAAAACCAACTTAAAATAATCAGTTACTATCAGTTATCCCTCTTAGAATAGTAGAGAATATGGTTTAGTTAGGAAATAATTATAGCCTGAGGGATGTCAGATGGTCAAAGCAAAAGCCCTTCTCAAAAATGCAATGCACAAACACATCCCTCCCGGCCTTACCTCTCTCAACAGCAGAATGAAGGAGGCGAAGTAGAACACATACACCATCCCCACCAGCCAGTGCAGGAACATTGTGGTACCTGGAGCTGACTGAAAGCTCAGTTCTCTGTCTTTCAGAGTAGCATCAAACATTTCCTGAGCCAAGAGAACAGTGAGAGAGAATCTGTACATCCACTTGCCAGACAGTATTCCCACCCTCTAAGGAGTAAGTTCATCAATGTTCTTGGATCTCAGTTCTCTCAATGCCATTTCAGAGTCACACAACCATGTAGGACTGAATGCTAAAGGTGCATCCAACACTTGCCACACTTTGTCAACTTGACAGAAACCTAGAATTCCCTCTATCAGACTAGACTATAGGCATGGGGGTTGGGGGTATTCATAATTACTAACAGATGAAGGGCTCAGCCCACTGTGAGTGTCCTCATACCTGGATGGGCCCAGGCTATATATATGAAAGGGAGCTGAGCAAACCAGAGGAAAGAACCAGTAAATAGCCTTCCTTCTTCCATGGTATCTGCCTCCAAGGTCCTGGCCTCTCACTTCTCAGTGACGGAGGTGATGGGGAAGTATAGTCCACACAAATCCTTTCCTCCCTAAGTTGCTTTTGGTTTATTTTAGCACAGCAACAGAGATGCAAAGCAAAACAACACTTCAATGTCTCAAAGCATGGGCTATTGAAATCCTTCAGCAGATAAAGACACTTGCTACCAAGCCTGACAACCTGAGTTCTAGCCCCAGAACCCACAAGGTAGACAGAACTGACTCCCAAAAGTTGTTCACTGACCTCCACATGTGCACACACAAAAATAAGTAATAAATGTAATTAAAATCTTGAAGCACTTTCTTCATGTGTCTAAGGATAGCCTCTGGAGTGCTGGACTGACAGGCAGTGCCAGCATACCTGGCTGGAGTGGTGCTGGGGACTGCACCAGGGCTTCATGCAGGGACTCCACCAACTGACCTAGGCCCTCAGCTCTTTACTACTACTATTTTTTTAAGGTCTTTTTGAGACAGGGTCTCCCTATAGCCCCAGCTGTCCTGGAACTTGCTCTGTAGACCAGGCTAGCCTTGAATTTACAGAGACCTGCCTGCCTCTGCCTCCCAAGTGCTAGGATTAAAGGCGTGTACCACCACACTTTTACTACTACTCTTAATTTAAAAACCATTTAAAAATAAATAAATAAATAAATTTATGAAAAAAAAACCATTTATATGATTATTGTAAAGCCTTGCTTTCGTGGTTATAGGTCTACATTCATAAAAAATTTTAAGAATAAAGAATAAAGCCAGGCGTGGTGGTGCATGCCTTTAATCTTAGCACTTGGGAGGCAGAGGCAGGTGGATCTCTGTGAGTTCAAGGCCAGCCTGCTCTACAGAGTGAGCTCCAGGCCAGCTGGGACTAAAGGGAAACCCTGTCTCAAAAATACCAAAAAAAAAAAAAAAGAATAAAATAAATAAACAAATAAATAAATACAGTAAATGTTAATATCAGAACCAAAGGCATCTTTTCTACATATATTATTGAAAAATGAAAAGCTGATTATCACTAAGAAGCATTTATGTTTATTATTATAGTTTTAAAAAAGAGTTGACAACATAAAATTTAGGAGAGCAAAATGAGCAACAAAATTCTTCAAGAGTTAGTACAAAAGCACCAGTGACCCTGTTCTACATAACAACTTCTATTGCAGCTAGGACTACTTTTTTGAAGCTTTGAAATTAAGAGATTGTATGACAATGCATACTAAACTTACCAGGGAGCAGATATCCAGCCACCAGCCACAAATGAGAGGGAACACTCCAATTTCTACCACAACCAACAAAGACACCTGAATCAAGCAGAAATAAAGGCCATCAACATTATCCAAATGGAAGACAAACCATTTCTAATACTAATTCACAACTGAAATTACCTTAACAACAATATAGCAGACTCCCAGTAAGCGACGAGACCTATGAAATTTAACAAGAGTCGCCAAGGCCTACAGCATCTAGTCAAGGAAAAATGGAACACTTCAGAATATAACAAAACAGGAAACTATATCACACTTAATGGTTTCTGACAGACTTCCTTTATTTCATATTTCATCCATGCTGATCTTTTAACAAATACCATAACTTTTATAAAGAGGATAAGAGGAAAACAGCTTTTCTATTAGTACAAACAACTATTTGGTATAAATATTGTATCTCTAAGCATGTTCATTAAAGGATACATGACAAATTATCAGTGTTATTGCTAAAAGTATATATCCAACGATGGTTGTAATTAGACCTTCAAAATGAGATGCCTGGACCTGGAAATGAAACATAAATACAATTAAACTTTCCAAATGGTCCATCACCCCAATTTTACCATTGTAATAATCTGAATGTTAAAAAACAAATAGTTTAGCTGGGTGTGGTGGCACACATCTTTAATCCTAGCATTTGGGAGGCAGAGGCAGGTGGATCTCTGTGAATTCAAGGCCAGCCTGGTCTACATAGCGAGTTCCAGGCCAGCTGGAACTAAAGGGAGATCCTGTCTCAAAAAGACAAAAATAAATAAAATAATAATTTAAGCTGGGTGTAGTGGTGCATGCCTTTAATTGCAGCCCTCGGGAGGCAGAGGCAGGTGCATCTCTGTGAGTTAAACATAGGGCGTGTTCCAGGACAGCTGGGACTGCAGGGAGACCCTGTCTCAAAAAGACCAAAAAATAAAATAAAATAAAATAAATAAATATTTGTTTAATTAAAAATCTATAAAATCTCCTTGGTACAACATCTACAAATGAGACTGTTCCATATATACAGGCTGCTACATATTACTGAAGAATGAAGACATATTAAAAGGTTAATAGGAGTCAAGCAGGGTATGGTGGTGTATGCCTTTAATCCTAGAACTTGAGAGGCAGAGGCAGGCGGATCTCTGTGAGTTCAAGGCCAGCCTGGTCTATAGAGTCAGTTACAGGCCAGCTGGGGCTACAGGGAGACCCTGTCTCAAAAGGCCAAAAAAAAAAAAAGATTAATAGAAGTCAAAGCAGTAGAGTGAGTGAAACTTCACGAAATAAGATTAACAGTTTGCCCTCTGTTCTCACGATATGCTAAAGGTTGGCCATTAAGCAGCAGCACGTTGCCCGAGGTGGCCACCCATCTGGACCATCCTAGCCCCTTCATCCTCATACTCTTAGAAGTTAACTATTAAAAGTTTCTCTAACTGTTCAAAATGGTTCCAGTGGCTCACATAGAGTAAGAGTTCAGAAAATAACAAATATTTCTCATATGTATCTTTTTTGGTAAATTGAGTTACACAGGTAATAAATAGCAAGCTCTGGAAAGTTAAAATCTATCTAAGCATTTAACTTAGTCATCCAGATTCTTGTAAGCAACCAGTAAGAAGAATCAGAGATGCAGCAAATACTGGAATGTTTCCAAAAGCCTTCTCTCAGAACACACATATACAAAGTAACCAAAAGGACCCTGTTACCTCCTCCTCAAAAGTCCTCACAGAACCCCTAAAAGCAGTAGTCCATGGATTAGGGAGCTCTGGCTGTGGCAGTCTCCCCTCCTGGCCACATTTCTGTTTATCAGCAAAGCTCTCACCATTTACCAGGTATCAGATTTTGACTTGCATAGTAACATTCTTCCCTGTTAAAAACCTGTAGGGTGTCAGGTTATTGGACATCCTTTTCTAAACTATTTGAATGTTTTTATGAAATAAAGTAATAAGAATCCATCCATATATTTATCTACCCGTACAAAATGATAAAATATATGAAAGCAAATTATTCAGAAAACACTATAGCCACCATCCCAAGAAATGCTATTCCCTTTTTTGAAAGTTGATCAGTATACTGATAGTTGTCTCAATTCACTATGGGTCACCTGGGAAAAGGGAAAGAAGGCAGCACACAAATTCATGAAGTGGGGGAACATCAACCTGTGGAAACTTCTTACAGTGTGCCTCAGGCCCAACACACAGGGAAACAGTTCACTGTGAGAACTTGTGGCACGCTTGTATCAGATGTTAATACAATGTGCTATTTCTTGAACAACTGTTTAGCTTTGAAAGAAAAGAGTAAGACTGTGCTGGCTAACTATTCCTTTGCATAAGATAAATTCAGAAATAGAAGTAATTCTTCAAAATATTCCTTAAAACATCAATTTTGGGGATACTTAGCAAAGCAAGTTGCTGAAATCATTATACTCACATGTTCTTCAAATCCCAAACCAACGAGGGAGAAATGACCAATGTGGTAAGGACAGAATGCTAAAAGGGAGGAAAATACAATATTAGAGAACATGCTCTATAATTTCCCACTAAAAAGAACTGGGACTGTTCTCTGAGAAATGGAAAAACTCCAGAACTAGTTAAAAACTGAACTATACCTGGGACATTTTTTATAATTAAAGTTATCAAGGTCTATGTAACAGGACCATGTCAAAAGGACACAGGGACCACTCTGAAGGTGTCACAGGTATTTTTAAAGAGATGATATAATCATTAAAAAATAAAATAAATCCTGTCTTATAGGTATGTGATACAACTCCTGCCTTCTGGAAAAAATCAGCATATGGGAAGCAAGAGAGGCTGCTCTGGCTATAGTGACAATTACAAAACAGAGTGGGGAGGAATATGCCTTCTCCCTCCAGGATGTAATCTTGCCCTATGTTAAATAAGAAGTATTGGTAGATAAAGACTTCAGTGCCAGCTATGGGCTGCCCTAGCATGAGCTGTTGGCCAGTGAGGCTGTAAAAGTTCCCCAAACAAAGGCCATTTGCCTAGAACTTTGGGTGCACACAAAAAAATGGACAGAAAGACCCTATTGCTGAACATACAGTGTGATATGAGCATGAGGGAAAAAAAAATTATGCTGAGATCCTGCCCTGACAATCAACAGCTGATATTCATGGTGCCAGAGAGCACTATGCAAACTGCTGGAAAGAAATGGTCTCCAAAGTTTTACTACAGACCTCACATGCTGCACTTTTACATGCCAAAGACAATGTAGTGCAATAGTGGCAGCCTGGTACATGTATACCCAGGGAAAAAAATCCAATTGGGTCTATGACCCCCTCCCTACAGGGGTAGGACACACAGCCGATACTGAAGGCTTGGTGGCCCCTAGTGTCAGGAGACTTTATATGCCACATGATCACAAAGCTATTGTGATCCCTTTGTCAAAGAGCTATAATGTCCGATCAAGATACCATCCAAGCATAAGTGTGTGTGCCCATAGCATAACTTGTTATAATGGTTAATATTTGTTTCTATTTATGTTTTATTACAGTATTAAAAGGAGACTTCTAAATGAACCACCAGTCCAAAAACAGAACTTGGACAGACTCAAGAGTTTGATATGTCACTTCAGAGAAAAAAATGGATCTATCACTCTTCTCAACCTCTCCTCGTCAGATTCTAAGGGCCAAGGGGTGGAGGGGGGTGAATTGCGAGATCACAGCAAAAACAGACTGGACTTTTATTTGTTCACCATGTTTGTATAAACAAACCTCTTCAACTGGACTTGGGGACCCTGAGTCATACAAGAACTGGACCCAGATGTTTGCTATTTGGATTTACATGGATACTCCTCATGTTTATTACCTGTGTTTACTAACTGGTCAAATAAAAAAATTTAGAGAGCTGAAAAAAATGAATTAAATAAATAAAAATAAAATAAAACCTAATGATCAAAANGTGAGTTCCAGGACAACTGGGGCTGCAGGGAGACTTTGTCTCAAAAAGACAAAAAAAAAAAAAAAAAAAAAAAAAAAAAAAAAAAAAGAAAAAAAAAAAAAAAAAAAAAAAAAAAAAAAAAAGGGGGGCAAGCCTCAAACAACAACCACAAAAGAAAAAACAGCAGCATCAAAGGAAATGTTTCCATGTTTTAGAATTAATTAATGTACAAATTCCTTACTCTGAAAACAGATTAAAAATATAACTTTGATCATTTGGCTGGCTTCTCCTGAGTTTAAATAAAGTTCAGATAAACAGAATAGCTCCTATTGATAAAAATAAATTCTTTACAGAAAAGCTAGCCAATCAATATTTTTTTAATGATAGAATTTGAAAGTCGGTATTTTTGCAGCCCATGAAGAGGGCTGGAAAAAGTCACTGAGTGAATGAGCGATGGAGCACTGTCTACTCCTATGGCACTAAAGTGTCACTCCACACATCATTTCTTCATGATCAAGAGAAAAAGGAAAACTAAGAATAACCACAATGTCCAATAAAAATATGGATGATACAACACCACATAACCAATGACTGGTCACAGACGTACTGAATCTAATAAGACCCTTAAGTATGACATCCTCTGCCTTTTAGAAAACATGAAAGACAGAAGGTGAGACAGAGGGTGAGGATACAGGACACCAGGGAATAGTCAAACAAGATACACACTGTATGGGCATTACCCAGTCTTCAACAAGTCAATGGCAAACAGCACAGTGGGGAGCAGAGAGAAGAGCATTTTAACTTCCAAGTAATGTGTGCACCTTATGTGGATATTCATTCAAACAAACAAACTATAAAATTACATCTAATAAACAACTTTGGAAGCTGGGCATGGTGGCACACACCTTTAATCCCAGCATTCGGGAGGCAGAAGCAGGTGGATCACTGTGAGTTTAAGGCCAACCTGGTCTACATAATGAGTTCCAGGCCAGCTGGGGCTACAGGGAGACCCTGTCTCAAAAAAAAAAAAAAAAAAAAAAAAAAGAAATTAAAGAAACAACTTAGGGATCTTCAATATGATTGATTATTAGGAAATATAAGTAAATTCTGGCAATTTTCTAAGATGTGAAAATTACAGTTAAATTAGAAAATAACTTTTTTTTAAAACACTCTTTTCCTGAAGCCTTTCTAATCAAATTTTACTTTGTTTTGAACAAATTATGTTTTCTCTATGGTAAAAATAAAGAGCAGATTCGTGGGGGGAGGGGAGGACACAACTCATATCACTAAGGAAAAGTTGGTGACTGTACTATTGATCTGGCTTCCAAATCCACATGTTCCTTAATATTCCTAAATTACATATAACGCAAAAACCTGTAACAAGATTCCTGGAAAGCCACACTTCTATCATAATACCACAAAAACTAAAGCACAAGTACAACTTACCAAAAACAAGAATGAACAGTGTATTTAGAGACACCACCCAGAACACATGCTCCTAAAGGAAAAAGCATAAACAGTTCATACCTCAGACGTTTACTGGAACTACTTCACTTATTCAGTCATAACTAAGGACTGAAAATAACGGTGACTGAAATTTCCCCTTAAAATTATCTATTAGAAAACTTTGCATTTTTCAGTAGGTAAATCATAAAACTAAGACTAACAAAACCCAAAGCTCCTTATGTTACATATAGAAAAATAAAGAAATCAACATGAAGGATTTCCTTTCCAGAAATAGTATATCACAAACTATACAAATCTTCATAGTTATCACCAGATTTCACATGAATCAAATGACAATGAAGACTTTCACATGGAGAAAGGTTTGGAAGCCACACTCATTCTAAACAAAGTGCTGATGTCAAGGTTCAGTGCTTTCTCCACTGCCCATTCTATTTTCTGTCTGGAGGAAAGCCACTGGTCATTAGAAAATCCCAGCTGATTTGGGATATACAGGCATATGGCTGCCTCTGCTGCACAGTATTTCCAGGCAGGTGAGGTGTAGCTGGTGTTGACGGTGGAGTCTTGCTTGACTCAAGGAGACCCGTATTGGCTATTGGCTCTCTCCTTGGAGGAATAACCCATGGCTGATGCCACAAGCTTACATCCTCTACAGGTTAGGAGATGTCATAAGCCACAGTAAGACCCTGTCATATTTAACAGGAAAAAATGTAACTCATGGATCAACATATTATCTAAACATATGTGTCTATACCAAAGTAACCTACCATAACTATTAATGCTGTTTAAATACCTATATATCTAATTGCCTGTGCTTCATTAGTAGGATCAAAAGGTTATTCCTGTACAAACTGTCAGCCCATGAAAGGAAACAGCCAGAATTGACCAGAGTCCAAGACAACAGCTCCAGAGAGTGGACTGTTCTGCTTCTCATCCACCTGTGCCCCTTTTCTAAGCCCAGGGAATAATCTGCGGAAGAGGGGGCGTGGTAGAATGTAAGGGCTGCAATTGGGGTGAATGGTGAAACTACAGCGATGTAGTCTGGACCCTCATTTGATTAACCTGATTGAACATACAACCCCTCACCCCCCGCTGGAAGGTGGGGCTGTGGGGGTTTGGGCACAACAGCCTGCAAATTGGTTTTACATGAAGGATGCTTGTACTCATGGATTATCACTTATAGCTAAAAAATGGAAAAAAAAACTGAGAGAGATATGCAGGACAGTTATGGCAGAATGCATGATCTCGGTTGGGGGGTTGGGGGGGAAGGGAAAGGGAAATATGCCTGAACTGAATTGGAAAATGATGTATGAAATGCACAAAGCATCAATTAAAAAAAAAAAAAAAAAAGAAAATCCCAGCTGAGTCTTCTCTGGTCCCTGAACCTTCCATGTGGTGCCCTGACATTTTTCCTGTCTCAGAAACAATTTTCACTTGCCATCTGACCTACTCGCTCAGTCATATATTACTGGTTCCAACCCTGTCACGCATACTTTACCCACACCCCATGCTGATTCTTATGTGACTGTCCAGATTCAATGATCTGGACCTACCACCTTTCCTAACCATCAAGTCAAATGATCTTTCCAAGGTGGGGCTAGCTGAAATGGTCCAATTTCTTTCTAGAAATAGCAATCTGGAGACTGGAGTGATGGCTCAGAGGTTAAGAGCACTGGCTGCTCTTGAGAAGACCCAGGTTTGAATCCCAACACGCACATGGTGGCTAACAACCATCCATAACTCCAGTTCCACAGGATCCAATGGTCTCTCTGGCCTCCATGAGCACTGCATGACACAGTATGCACTTACATACTTGCAGGCATAATACTCATACCCATAAAATAAAAATAAACCAAAAAAAGAAATAGCAATCTGTTTCGGCAGGTAAGAAAAAGGTGATTAGTTGTCTAAAAGAAAATGACTAGCCGGGCGTGGTGGCGCACGCCTTTAATCCTAGCACTTGGGAGGCAGAGGCAGGCAGATCTTTGTGAGTTCAAGGCCAGCCTGGTCTACAGAGTGAGTTCCAGGACAGCTGGGTCTACAGGGAGACCCTGTCTCGAAAAGACCAAAAAAAAAAAGAAAATGACCGATCTATTCTTACCAGGGAGGCTCCATTTATTTCAGCATCTCTGCCTTCAGGGCTCCTAAACTCTCTCCAGCCCAACCTCTTCAACACTGCACTCTCAGTTATCTTCTCTGAAAATGTCCTCTCCACAACCAAGACCTGATGATCTCCTATATCACTGTCCCACACAGTTTTGTTCCCTGGTTTCTAACACATATCTCTTAACTTCTTGGTTCATATTTTCATATCTCTCTACTAGACTTGTATACATCTTTGAAAGCAGGACTCTATTTTACTCACCTGTACACCTCTGATTCCCATGGAACTGTATCACCATAGTGAGTGCATGGTACAATGTTAAATATTTGCTATCCTGCTGAAAATGGCTCTTTCTATTCTGATGGGTTGGACCGTATATACTACCAAAACAACTCTGTCATTCTTTTGAGAACAATGAGATAAAGGTTATTATTCAAGTAAGTAGTGAAAGAGATAAGATAGAAATCATTTCAGTTCCTGATGACAATACTGGGCCTCTGGGTCCTATAGCCCTCAACCCTGTCCTTCCTCTGGGCTTCCTGTTTCCATCTAGTAGAGGTTCTGCTATTGCAGAAAAACCCTAAGTTACTGAAAAAAAATCACAAAAGAAAGCAGTTTTATATTACATGACCTGAAAACAAAAATTTTTCCTTGAAAGAATTAACCCTTACTTTAAAGTCTTATTTTACTACTTTTTAATTATATGTGTTTGTATGTAGGTATGTGCACATGAGTACAGGTACATATGACTGCTGGTACCCACAGAGGTCAGAAGAGGGCACAGATACACTGTAGCTGGAATTACAGGCAACTGTGTGCCACCTGACATGGGTAGAGAACTGAACTCAGTGCAAAAAAGCAGTATGCACTCTTAACCTCTAAGCAATCTCTCCAGCACTAGCCTCACTTTAAGTTCTAAGTTTGTGGCTAGGAAGATGGCTTGGTGGGTCAAAAACCTGAGTGTGAGCCTCATATCCTCACAGTAGGACTGACAGACTGACACACACACACACACACACACACACACACACACACACACATATTTGAAAAGATCACAAAATAAAGAAGTAAGCTTTACTACATGGCAGATTTCATAGTACGGATGGGTGGGATTCCAAGATGGACTGTGGCTTTCACCTGTAGAAGTACACAAAGCGGCTTGGCTCTCAATGGTACAGGAAATCAAATATTTAATAAGCTTTTTAAAAAAACAGCATTACTTTAAAGTATTCCCAATATTGTCAATAAACAAATTATGTTTTCAAATACCAAGTAATCAAAAGCCAAAGAGCATTCTGACTTTTGGTATGGAAAGAAGCACACACTGCTAATCTGAGCTTACTGAATCCCAAAGACAAGTAATTCAAAATTCTACCAAAAATAATGTTTTTACTTACCAGAAAAACTAGTGATCCATCAAGTCCTAGCATCTAAAATAAATAATAATATGCATGAATTCAAGATGTAGTAGGGTTTTCTTCTTATGGGATGTTTGCTGTGTCATTAAACACTATTCTCAACTACTACTTTCTAACTCAATTTAATAGTCTCAGAGTGTAAAACAAATATGTTCACACAAGTATTATATTTTGGGTCTTCTAGGTCACATGAAAAAGAATATCCTGTCTTGAGTGTACAGACAATAATTTGCTTATCAATGATTGCATGATGCCTTACCGTTTCAATAATACTTTTTCTTATGTGAACGTCATGCAATAAGAAAGAAAGAAAGAAAGAAAGAAAGAAAGAAAGAAAGAAAGAAAGAAAGAAAGAAAGAAAGAAAGAAAGAAAGAGAGAGAATATCATTGAGGCTGGAGAGATGGCCTAGCAGTTAAGAGCGCTGACCACTCTTGCAGAGGACCCGGGTTCGATCCCCAGCACCCACATGGCAGCTGAGAACCATCTTTAACTCCAGTTCCAGGGGAATCCGCCTTTTTCTGATCTCCACGGCATTGCACGACACGGGTGCACAAACCTACATGCAGACAGTACATTCATACACATACAAAAATAATAAAAAAAAAAAAAAAAAAAAAGAATATCATCTAGAAATATCCCATCTTGAGCTGGGCACTGGTGTATAACAGTGATCCCAACACTAGGGAAACAAAGGCAGCTAGCCTGAACTACATAGTAAGACTCTCAGAAAACCAATGGAAGCCAGGTGTGGTGGCCCACATCTTTAATACTAGACCTTGTCTCAAAACATAAAAATAAAAAGGCAATGGACATAGCGCAGTGGGAGAGTGCTTGTCTAGGGTGCCCAAGCTCATAGGCTGTATCCCAAACACTGCAAAAGGCGGAGATCCATTTCAAGTTTAATTCTACAATACATAGAGCCAGAAAAAACTTCATTATAAAGTATATTATTTCATCAAATGAAGGGTGAAAATAGTTTAAATTTAGATTTTTACTTAATTTTTCCAAAGCCCACAGTGTCCACATGGAACAAGGGTTGTATGAGAGGCAAAAGATACAACTTCATCTTTGCCACTATTTTTATCCCAAACTGTACATCACTTTATTTTCTGTAAAAATTAAATCTTGGTCACTGTTTTCATCAAATACAACTACAAATTAGTGTTTATACCTAAATATACCAAGTTTCATAATATACTTTAAGATTAAAACACAAGCTCAGGATAAAAAAGGCCCTTACTCTTTCCCACGTAAGCTCTTCTGCAGCCCGGTCCCATTCTAAAGCATTCCAGTTCATGTCATCTGGAAATATAATATCAGATAAAAGATTATTGACAGAAATTAAGACTATACATAATAAAACTTACACGTAATAAAAAAGAACACTTTTCATTATAATCTGTTAAGCTAAGCCACATTTAAAATTTTTCAAACTGGGAATTTACTTGCTAGATTATAAAATAACACATATAAAATAAGGTGATCTTAGATTGTAGTTCTAGAAAGTAAATAAACAGGGTTAAGTGAAGACAAATTCAATAGCTGTAAGAAATGTGTATGGTAGATTTGGAAAAAGAGGGTTCAAACTTTGTAAGGAATTAGGAAGTTAGAAGATAAAAGTATAAAATTCAGAGCTAGATGAGGCAGCACACGCCTTTAATCCCAGCATTCATTTTGCTACACTGTGAGACCCTGTCTCAAGAAAAATAAAGAGGAAGCCAGGCATGGTGGCACACACCTTTAATCCCAGCACTCAGGAGGCAGAGGCAGGCAGATCTCTGTGAGTTCAAGGCCAGCCTGGTCTACATAGTGAGTTCCAGGACAGCTGGGGCTACAGGGAAACCTGGTCTTAAAAAGACCAAAAAATAAATAAAGGGGGGGGGGGGATATGGAAGGCAGACAGAGATCACATAAGAGGAATGTGGGGTCTGGACTGCATTTTATTCCTTAGTGCAATGGAAAAAGCATTCCAAAATCTGGACAGGAAAGTAAGATGAACAGCAGACTGGGCAGAACATAAAAAGGAAAACCAGTCAAGAACTGCTGCAATGAACCAAGAGACAGAAGACGGCCAGGTACCGGGGCAGCAGCAGCCTCTGACCTTTCCCTGAAGAAGCCTATGCTCCCATTGTGAAACCTGTTCCTCTTATCTTTCAGCCCTTACTCCAAGCTTGGCAGGAATTGTTATTTAAAACAGGCCTCTCCCCAGTCATCTCTTCAGAGCCTACAATTCTGTGTATCTCCTACATCTTCCCTAGACCAGAACCCCATGAAAGCAGGCCCCGGTAGTCTGTTCGCAACTGCGTACTCTGACTTGACTGCCTGACACAAGGACGTGTAATTACTGGCAAAGTCCCATGGCCCCAATGATAGAACAGCACTTCACAGGAAAACTCTTCATCAACAGGCCCAACATCAGATCTTACTTTACATTCTAGAGTTTACACTAACAGAAAAAGAAAAAATTGTTTTCAAAGATGGTATATGTCCAAGATTTCTTTTTCTTTTTTTTTCCAAGAGTTCTTTTTCAATATAAGTGTATAAGCTCCATGGAAATAGAAACTAATGAGTATATAAATCTTCACAAGTTCCTTCCCTGTTCAAGTTTAACAGCGTCCTCCTACTATACAATTAAACAAAATTCTATGTAAAGAAGAAGTATAAAACACAAAATCCTGTTTTGTTTTGTTTTGTTCGAGACAGGGTCTCCCTGTAGTCCCAGCTTTCCTGGAACTCACTCTGTAGAGCAGGCTGGCCTTGAACTCACAAAGATCTGCCTGCCTCTGCCTCCCAAGTGCTAGGATTAAAGGCGTGCGCCACCACGCCCAGCTCAAAATCCTGTTTAATAGAAAAAAAGTGCATGCTTATGTACATGTATTCCACAACGCCAGTCTGTCATCAAAGCACAATATGAAGCCTGCAATCTCTCATCCTCTTGTCCCAGTGTATGCTGAGAAGTGACTGATGCCATGAAGGGGGGGGGGGCACAGAGCAGCCATTACCTTGGGCTCCATTATTAGCATCTGCAGCATCTTCCACACCTGCATCATCTTCCTCCTCATTGTCTTCCTCCTCCTCTTCTGCTTGATCGTCCTGGGCATCAGGGTTCTCTCCGACCACCGCATTCTCAGCTGGTGGGTTAGCAGGCTGGTCAGCAGCAGCATTTTCTGCACCGTTTCCTCCTGCAGGAGCCTAAAATGACAGAAAAGCCCAGAAATGTACTTGGCTCAGTTTTGCTGTACTCCCAAATCATATTCTTCCCTGCTAGAAAAAAAAAAACCAGAAAACAAAGACAACCCTATTAAATTTTTAAAAGAAGACTCTTCAGAGTCAGCTTTCCTAAATGTATTTGAGATCAACTTGTTATCTTAGAACTAAACTCATTTTCAGTGCATATATTCACTCAACTTTAATTAGTGGTTAACATTTGTGAAAGCATTAAGGACTGGGGAGATGGAATGGTGGGCAAAGTCTGAGGACTTCAGTTCAGAGCCCCAGAGCCCACATAAAGCAGGACATGGTATGCATATCAGCACGCCAACAGTGAAATGACAGGTAGAGACAGGAAAATCCTCAGAGGCTCAAAGTCTGGCTGGCAGATAACTTAAGACCTGTCAGAAACAAGGTGGAAAGGTCCTCTGACCTCCACATGCATCCCTTGGCACACACACAAACACCTACACTTATAATGAACACACAAACATACACATACCTTCATTTGTTGCTATAAAACATTTAGGAAATAGTTTCTAATTTGGCTTAGAAGCTACTCTAACACTCTGAAGACATGGACTTTATTAATTCTCAAATACATCCTCTTCTGGTCTTTCCTGAGTTCTTCTACCAGGCTCAGCTTGGTGCCCCACAGTGGTGATGAAACCTAAGACAGGAGGACCGTAATACTGAGTCTAGCCTGTGGATTGAGTTAGCCAGATCCTTCTCTCCAAATAAAAAACAAAAAAGGACTAAGAATGTAGCACAGTGACAGCACCTGCCTACCATGTGAAGCCCTGTGCTTAATCCTCAACACCACAGCATAAAAATAAAAGTTCTGGGGCTACAGAGATGGCTCAGTGGTTAAGAAAACTTGCTCCTCTTCCAGAGTACCCGGATTTGATTCCCAGACCCACACAGTAACTAACAACTGCCCATATAACTCCAGTTCGAGGGGATACAACAGTCTCTTCTGGCTTCTGTGGGCACTGCACACATGTGGTGCATCTTACATACATGCAAATACTTAGGCACATAAAATAAATATTCTAAAAGTAATAATAAATAAAAGTTCTGCTACCTAGCAAATGCAAATACAAAATTTTAACTAATTGTTAAAACAGAATTTCCCTGGATTTAATGAGTATTCAAAAACAAAAATGCTTCAAAATATGAGGTACAAGAATAAAGGTATTAATTTTTTTTAATTTTAAGTGTGTGCCTGGCGTGGTGGCGCACGCCTTTAATCCTAGCACTTGGGAGGCAGAGGCAGGCGGATCTTTGTGAGTTTAAGGCCAGCCTGGTCTACAGAGTGAGTTCCAGGACAGCTGGAACTACAGGGATACCCTGTCTCCAAAAGACAAAAAAGTGTTTATAAATCTAGAAATTCATGCTTTNAAAAAAAAAAAAAAAGTTAAATTTTAAGTGTATGAGTTTTTGCCTGCATGTATGTAAGTGTACCTGCATCATGCAAAGGCTGTGGAGGTCAGAAGAGGGCATCTGATCCCCTGGAACTAGTCTGACAGATGACTGTTAGCTTCCATGTGGATGCTAGGAATTGAACCCAGGACCACTGCAAGGACAGCCAGTGCTCTTAACTGGTAAACCATCTCTCTAGACCCTAAAAGTATTCATCTTAATCTTAGGTAAGAACAGTGCCTGGGCAGGCACAATGGTGCAACCCCTAGCACTCAGGCAGGGAAGGAGAACTGTGAGTTTGAGGCCAGCAAGGCCCAGTTTCAAAAGAAAGAAATGGCCTGGGGATGTTACTCAGTGCTTGCCTAGCACACACAAGGACCTGGGTCCCATCCCCTAGAACCAAGGGAGAAGAAGGGGAGATTTGTCTATGTATGCTTTTCAAAGAAAAATCTCAATCTGTACAAAATATGGAATAAATGACTTGAATTAATTCAATCTACACACTGAAAAACAGACAAGAACAAAGATTAATTACCATTGACTATTTTGTGACCAATTGTGCCACTGAAAAAAATTATATGACATAATAAATGGTACTGCTTAAATGCCTGTACATCCAATAGCTTGTGCTTTGTTAGTATGACTAAAAAGGGTATCACTGGGAAAGCTGTCAATCCATGAAGGGAAACAACCCGAACAGACTGGAGTCCAAAATGACAACTCCAAAGAAATTAGACTGTTTTCTTCTCACCCACTTGTGCCCCTTTCCCAAAGCCCAGGGAACAAACTGCGGAGGAGGAGGCGTGGTAGATTGTAAGGGCTGCAGAGAGATAGGGGTGAATCATGAGACTACAGGAATATAGTCTGGACTCCTGATTGATCAACATGCCTGTGCATACAAGCTTCTCCAACTGGTCTATGGGAACCTTGGGTTTTCAAAATTTGGACATAGATACTTGCAAAATGCACCAATTACCTAATTGTATGACATACTGAGTAACATCAATGTTATCTGCAAACAACTGTGTCATTATATTGTAGAATCCCTTAAAAAAAATAAAAATAAATTAAAAAATTAAAATTAAAAAAAAATTATATGAAGTATAACACTTTTGGAAAACAGACTTGTAACTAAGCATGTCTCATAAAAGATAAGATTTTTTTTTCTTTAAATTTTATTATTAGAGTGTACACACACAGAGCTCCACAGAGCATGTGTGGAGGTGACAGGACAACTTCTGGGAATCTGTTCATTTTTGCCATTGTGGATTCTAGGGATCAAATTCAGCTTGTCACGCTTAGATGACAAACAGCTTCTTCTACCTATAAAGTCATCTCACTGGCCCCAAATTCTTAAGAACAGTATTGAAATTATCTACTTTTGATAAGGTTTCCACTTAGCAGAAAAGGCAAGGGCAAAGGGCTTGGGAAGATGCAACCCCCCCCCCCCAACTGTTATGCAGCAAGTTAGAAACCAGCCTATGGAGTTGCCTTGTAACTTCCAGGCCCTAGTTAAGTGGTTGGCCCAAGCAAAGAAAATGAAGAGTGTTTCAGTATGCCCTCTAACACTGTTCCCAATCTAGTAAGAAAATTAAGAGGCAGAAAGGGTGTGGGGCACACACCTTTAATCCTGGTACTCAGGACGTAGAGGCAGGTGGATCACTATGAATTCAAGGCCAGCCTGGTCTACAAAGTAAGACCAGCTGGGGCTACAGGGAGATCCTGACAAAAAATTATCAAAAAAAGAAAAGAAAGAAAATTAAGAGACAAGTCACAAAGGTATTCTTTTTGATTTTTCATATTTCTCTCCTTCTCCCAAACCTTTCCACCATCCTATTTTAAATAAGTACATTTATGAGAGTCAAGGGTTTGGATCTTAGAGACTAAAATGATTCTCATGTGCTGTCCAAATAAAGTACATTCAGAGATTAAGGGGTTACCTCATTTTGGTGGTGTCCAGCAGCATTGAACGGGGGAGCAGCATGTTCCAACCAAATTGGCGCTCCCCCATGGACTATCTGCTCTCGCAACCACACCAGACTGATGAATGCACAGAGTGTGCATGTCACCACAAAACAGCCCTGCAAACAATCCGCCAACAAATTTTCCCTATTAAAAAAAAAAAAAAAAGGACACACAATTAAGTCCAAAGAACACATATGAAGAAAATCAGAATAATAAATCTTAACTTTTAGGGTAAAAATCAGTTGCTCCAAAGGGATTATCTATAATGATGCTGAAATTCTATCTATCTTATGAGCTAGCTAACATATACATTTCCATATTTGTATTACCATACACATTTATATTAAGTAGGCATTAGAAAAAAAAAACATCAGACTATACAGCTATTAACTGTTCAGTGTATTGTTCATACATAGCCAAGAAACAGGAGAGGACTAAGAGAAAACAAAGCAGCAAAATATTTAATAAAAATCAAGCATTAAATTTATATAAGTTACACTGAGCATGGTGGCACACACCTTTGGTTCCAGCCCTCTGGAGGCAGAGGCAAGAGGATCTCTATGAGATGGAGGTCAGCCTGGTCCACATAGTAACTTTTAGGCAGGCTGGTATTAAGGAGATGCTGTCCAAAAAAAAGTATAGTATATAATTTACCAAAGGTGAGCAACTCCGCTCAACCCTTTAATAAGAATGTCCTTATCTTTGTTTTTTTGAGACAGGGTCTCCTTGTACCCCAGAAGGCCTGGACCTCATTATATAGACCAGACTGGCCTTGATCTCAGAGATCCTTCTGCCTCTGCCTCTGCCTCTCGAGGGGAGAGGGGAGGAGAGAGGGGAGGAGAGGGGAGAGGGGAGAGAGGAGAGAGGAGGAAAGGGAAAGAAAATTTTCACTGAGAATGCAAAGTTAATGCTAACTAAAAAAAAGTCTAAATAAATCCTAAGAGGCAAAGTACAGTTCCTTTGTAATCATTCATAAAATACCTGAGATTTAGAATACTAAAGACCCCTTGTCTTTCTTTTCAATATGTAGGTCTGTGGTTTCTGAATAACTCAAGGATACCTCAAAAATCTTGGTAGCCTTTAGAAAATTCCATATTTTCATGTAATTACTTTTTTCTTCCATGGCAAATCTAAGGAAGGGTCAATGTGAGAGAGTGCAGTCAGGCAGCTCCAAGCTCGAATTAGTGTGGTCCTAAGGAGGTCCTGTCTGCACAATCACAGTAGGATGTGTAGCTATTCCTTGCTGGGAAGTCTTTTAAACCACCAAAATTGTAATGGGTAGGGACTCAACTTTCCCTTCTCTGTATCTTCCCTGCCAAACTGCTTCTTGTAGATTTTCATGGCACCAAACTCTAGAGTCCTTTTCCCATTGATACAAGCACTGTCTGCCTAGACCAAAGATGAGCAGAGCTCCCAGTTCCAGCACCTAGAAAGGGTTGCTGCCCTAGGCCTACTTTGGAGAAACCCCTTGGCCAGTTACGGAAGACAAAAGGCCATGTAGAGGAGTCAAGGAACAGCAGCCAGGACCAGCAGTGTAGTACCTGTATGACCCAGCAAGCTCAACACAAGAACAGCCTGACTGAGCCCAAGTCAAATTTCTGACTTTCAGAATCCTGAGTAAAATGGTAGCTGTCTGAAGCCATTATGCTTTAGGCACTTTGTTTTATAACAATGAGATGGTATGCATGGAGATGACCCAAATAACTGAACTACACAATTCATGAAAACTGCAAAGATAAGATACAAATCTTTTCAGGAAAAAGGTTGCATCCCATAAAGAAAATATAATAAATAATTCTTCAACAGGGAGTGGGAAGGGTGTCCATAGTTCTTTTGAGCATTCCCATCTAGCATTCTGCTCCTATCTGTGAGTATATTGTGGGCAAATCAGGTGCCCACAACCCAGTCACCTCAAGAGATAAAAAAAAAAAAGAATATGGCCTGGGGACTGGAGAGATGGCTCAGAGGTTAAGAGTGCTGACTCCTCTTGCAGAGAACCCAGGTTCGAGTCCCAGTACCCACATGGTGGCTAAGAACTGCCTTTAAGCCAGGTGTGGTGGTGCACCACCTTTAATCCCAGGCAGAGGCAGGTGGATCTCTGTGAGTTCAAGGCCAGCCTGGTCTACAGAGTGAGTTCCAGGCCAGCTGGGGCTATAGGGAGACCCTGTCAAAAAAAAAAGTAATATTCCTATACTGGTAGCTTTAATGTCAACTTGACATAGCTGAGTTGAGGGAGCCTCCACTGGGAATTGTTTCCATTGGACTAGCCTATGGCCATGTCTGTGGGACACTTTCTTGATGAGTGATATGGGAGGCCCAGCCCAGGACTGCTCTTGCAGAGGACGCGGGTTCAATTCCCAGCACCCACATGGCGGCTGAGAACCGTCTTTAACTCCAGTTCCAGGGGAATCCGACACCCTCTTCTGACCTCCACGGCATTGCACAACACGGGTGCACCAACTTACATGCAGACAGTACATTTATACATATAAGAAAATAAAAAAATAAGTAAATAAATAACCAGGCGTGGTGGCGCATGCCTTTAATCCTAGCACTTGGGAAGCAGAGTAGGCGGATCTTTGTGAGTTCAAGGCCAGCCTGGTCTACAGAGTGAGTTCCAGGACAGCTGGGGCTACAGGGAGACCATCTCAAAAAGAACAAAAAAATAAAAAAATAAAAAATAAGAAATAAGAAATAAGAAAAAAGAAAAGGAAAAGGAAAAGGAAAAAGAAAAAGAAAAAGGAAAAAGGAAAAAGAAAAAGAAAAAGAAAAAGAAAAAGAAAAAGAAAAAGAAAAAGAAAAAGAAAGCAGGCTGGCCAGGTTGGTGACACACTCAGGAGGCAGGTGTATCTCTGTGAGTTCAATGTCAGCGTGGTCTACATAGAGAGTTCCAGGCAAGTCAGTAAGGAATGTTCCTCCATAGCCTGTGATTTAGCTCCTACCTCCAGATTCCTGCCCTGAGTTCCTACCTTGGACTCCCTCAGTGATGAACTGTGACCTGGAAGTTGAAGGCAAACCCTTTCCTCCCCAAGCTGGTTTTTGGTGAGTGCTTTATCACAGCACTTAAAAGGAAACAACACTGCTAACATATGGCAAGCAAAATGCTAATGTTGATTTAAGGAAATAACTACATCAATCCAAGTTTTTAACATGTATACTCTAATCTCAAGAATCTTTTTAACATTAATCTCAACATAGAAACATTAATAGTGTAGAACTCAAACTACATGCTAGGCTGTTTTTACAAGTCATCCCACCATTATAAAAATGTCCCTTAAAATGTACCATTTGTATACTTCTACTGTAGCTAAAATTGTTAGGACAAAAAGCATAAATTACTGTTCTTACAAGGATTTTCAAGCAATAATGAAAACAAAAACATGAGGAAAAACATCATTAATATTCAAAAGTAACTCTGACAGTCAGATACTCACGTGGACAGCATGTCTAGGGGCAGTGTCAGTAAAGAGCTCACGGAGCCAGTAAACAAGCACTTGTAGATGCGGCCTAGCAAAAAGAGCACGGTACAGTCACAACCACACTGTGAACTCACAGTCAGCTCAACAAAGTAGAGATGTAGAGGGGCTCCATGAACACCAGGAAAATAAGCATTTTTAGTCTATGCAGCCTACCTCTCAAAATGTAAGGGATTTTTTTTGGGGGGGGTTGGTATTTTTGAGACAGGGTCTCCCTTTTAGTCCCAGCTGGCCTGGAGCTCGCTCTGTAGACCAGGCTGGCCTTGAACTCACAGAGATCCACCTGAAAATGTAAGGTTTTAAAATTTTATTTATTTGTCTGTGTGTGTGTGTGTGTGTGTACGCGCGCGCGTGCGCGCACACACACGCATCTGTGGAGGTCAGAGGTCAGAGGACAGAGGACAACTTTTTGAAGTTAGTTTTCTTCCTCCATCATGGGTTCCAGGCATGGATTCAGGTCATGAGCTTGCTTGCTAAGTCCTTTTACCCACGAAGACATTTCAATGGCCCCAAATACTTTTTTTTTGTCTTTTTAAGACAGGGTCTCCCTGTGGCCCCCAGCTGGCCTAAAACTCTGTATGTAGACCAGGCTGACCTCAAACTCAGAGATCTGCCTGCCTCTGTTTCCAAAGTGCTGGGATTAAATCAAATACTACTTTTTAAACAAGTGAAATAAAAAATAGTGGCAGAAGAACAAACGTTCCAGAACAATGTTGTTGGCCTGCTCTGTCTACATGTAGTACTAGAGTCTGAAACTAGGGCCTCACGCACACTAGGACTCTGCCACTAAGCTACATACATGTTCAGCTCTTGATATTTTAGACTTTGTTTTGTTTTGTTTTTGTCTTTTTGAGACAGGGTCTCCCTCTAGCCTCAGCTGGCCTGGAACTCACTCTGTAGACCAGGTTGGCCCTGAACTCACAGAGATCCGCCTGCCTCTGCCTCCCAAGTGCTGGGATTAAAGGTGTGCTCCATCACACCCAACCAGACTTTTTTTTAATCATGTGAGCTTAGATGTTTCCAGGTGAAGACAAGATCTAAAGTTATAATATAAATTATAAACAGGAATTTAAATTTAGAGCATTAAAGGCTCAGGCTCACAACCTAAACATAAATTTCAAATTTAAAATTCATTAAATCTATTAATAGAAATAAAAGAGATTTCAGTTTGGGAAATATACATCTTTGAAGCTAATAAGATTCTTCAGTACAGTGAATATTCCAATGCTACAAACATCATCCTGACAGCTCATTAAAAAGCACAACTTCAGGTCCAGCAAGACGGCTCAGCAGTAAAGGTACTTGCTGTGCAAGCCTGACTGCCTGTGTTCAATCCCAGACCTCAATAAAGCTGGAGGGAGAAAATCGATTCCACATAGTTGTTCTGATCTACACACACACACACACACACACACACACACACACACACACACACACAACAGCACAAGTGCATGTGGGCGCACACACAGACAGAGATAGACAAGACACAAACAGACACACACACACAGAGACAGAGATAGACACACACACACACACACCACAACACAAGTGCATGTGGGTGCACACACAGAGACAGAGATAGATACAGACACACACAGACACACACCAACACATACACACACACCACGGCACAAGTGCATGTGGACGCACACACAGAGACAGAGATAGACATAGACACAGACACACACTAACACATACACACTCAGAGTTTTTAAAAATAGGATAAAAAAACCAAGCTTCAAAAGATCTCAAATAAGCCAGGCTTGGTGGTGGCACACACCTTTAATCCTAGCACTCGGGAGGCAGGTGGATCTCTGTGAGTTCAAGGCCAGCCTAGTCTACATAGTGAGTTCCAGGACAGCTGGAGCTACAGGGAAATCCTGTCTCAAAAGACAAATAAATAAATAAGTAAATAAATAAATAAATAAATAAATAAATAAATAAATAAATAGATAAACCGTCATTCCTTATCCTCTCATTCAGAAAAGGTTGAGTGTTTTTTAGTAAGAAAGGCAGGGCTACAGCTTTGGAAATGGGTGAAGGAAAATGCTGAGATTTTCTTTCAACATACTTCTTGCATATTAGTTTAAGCATTGCCCATAAGTTTACATCACAAATTTTCAATAAGTTCATCAGCTTTTTAAAAGTCCAGACAAAATGGAAGAGTAGGAAAGAGTGTTCATAATGGAAACTACTTACATACCTATATAAAATAAACGATGAAGTAAGTTACCAACAAACCAAATGCCAGTAAAAAGCAAAAGGGCTTGAGAAGTACTTGAAAAGCCTGGTGTGTATTAGGACATGTCTGAGGAGAGATGAGCAAGGAACATAAAAAAGAGGAAGTTACAGGAACATCTATCAAACAACCTAGTTTACGTGCATGAGCAGAGACAGAGTGACAACAGAGAACACTTGTCAACAGTGCTACTCAAGCCCTCGCTTGTGTCTGGCTGTTCATCTTCCTGACTTAGAAAAGCATGTTGGTTTCCTCTGTGACTGCCAATGCTTTGTCTTTTTCTTTTCTTGGGCACAAGTACACCAAGCTGGCCTCAATCTGAAGATCTTCCTGCCTCAGCCTACAAAATACTGGGATTACAGATGTGGATCATTTAGCATTTTAATGGGGTAAACTTTCTCTGAATTATTACATCTAAGGAAATGTGTGGTATTTTGTTCTTCTATCTTGGGTTTATTTTGGGGGTGAGGAATTTACATTTAAAAAGTGAAAATTGGAAGCTGCCACTGGCATACAGCATTCAACGAGCTGATGTTATATCTGACTTTCTGCACTTTGTAGGCCACTCTGGGAGTATAATATTACTCTGTACATGTTACTGTCACACCCTACCCAGCTCTAGAGAATAGAAGACTATTTAGGTTTGTGGGTCTTTTTCCTTTAGTGTAGTCAGCTTTCTAACATATAAGTTATCAATTCCTAATCTCCATTGTGGCAAACAACTTACTAGACAGTGACCAAACAGCTTAGTCTAGCCTCCATTTCTCAATCTGTTTGTCTCATACTTGGAACAACCTGTCCCTATGACTTCTGTCCTAGGAGAACTCACTGGCTCCACCTTACAGTGCTTTGACTCACTCTTCAGCAGACCTATTCTGCTGCTTGGTGTGGCACCGATGGTCTTCACTTCCAAATGGAATCAAGCTCGTCCTACAGACACGAGGATATAAATTACACTTCTTCTAAAATCTTGGTTTTTTTAAAAATATTTTATGGATCATTTTTATTTTTTATGTGTATGAGGAGCTTTGCCTGCCTGCATGTACGTGTAAGTGCACCCATGCCATGCAATGCCCACAGAGGTCAGAACAGGGTGTCAGATTCCCTGAGACTAGAGTTACAGATGGTTTTTGGCCACTGTCCAGGTGCTGGGAATCAAGACCCGGTCCTATGTAAGAACAGCCAGTGCTCTTAACAGCAGGGCCATCCCTCCAGCCCCCTAAGAATCTTGTTTTAGTTTAAAGTCTACAGAATTTTATCAATATGTTGTGCCATTCAATACTACTCCAAAAGAGAGAGGGACAGAGAGAGACAGAGAGAAGATTGCTCAGTGGTTAAGAGCACTGGATGCTCTTGCAGAGGACCCAGCACCAAAATGGAGGTTAACAACTGTCCTTAACACCACGTCAAAAAGATCTGCCATCCTTTTCTGACTTTTCTGAGCACTGCATGACATGGGTGTACTTACAAACCTGCAGGTAACACACTCATACACATAAAATAAATTTTTTTAAATAAATAAAAGCAAAGAACCCAAAACATCACCTGAGAGTGATCTTAGTAAGTATATCAACTCTCAAAGACTCCTATGTGTGAAAGATAAACCTCAAAATTATTAGGATTATCAGACAAGGGGGTAAAGATGAGAGGGCAGTATGAAAAAAGTTTCAGTACTAGTATAAATCAGGAGTACAATCTGAAGTTCTTCTAATTCTTCATCAACTACTCTTATTAGTCTCTGGATGATGCATCTCTCTCCCACATTTGTTCAAGAAAAAGACCTGCCCCATCTCTCAGTCTTGGGATGTAGCCCAGGTAGAAAACATGCATGTTAGCATGCAGGGGGCTCTGGGTCCAATCCCAGCACTAACACCCTTCCCTCTTCCCATAAAAAAAAAAAAAAAAAAACTTAGTGAAGATGAATTTTTGTTTTGAGACAGGATCTCCCTTCTGGCCCGGAACTCACACTGTAGACCAGGTTGGCCTTGAACTTACAGAGATCCTCCTCCCTCTGCCTCCCAATGCTGGGATTAAAGATACGCACCACCACACCCAGCCGATGAATGTTTTCTAAATGAAGCTTTCCTAATGTGGGACATTATAAGATCAAATAATTAAAACATCATTCAAACAATATTAGGTAATATCAGATAATATTTTATAATACTAAATAGTTATACAATGTTTAAATAATTCCAAAAAGGCCTGAGTACTCACATGCTGTAAGAGGAACAACTCCCAACCATGCAAAGGCCACAAGTGTATAATGAAACCAGTATCGTATTGCAGTGCCAATACTTGTTACCAGTCCAGCAAATATGTCTTGGATTGGTAGCCGTGAAGGCATATCTGGAGAATAAACTGTAAGAGAAAAAAAAAATGAACAGAATTTCATGAAGACTTTTAAGTTACTTAATTCATAAATACAAAGCAGGCATGTAGAGGTATCTTAACTTTCAATGTATTTATTTTACTTAAACTTCTATAGGCATATCATCCTGTTTCATTTATATTGTGCTTAAATATTTTTCCTATAAAATGTTAATTTCAAATCATCACAACACTACTTCATTTATACAAGTCAATTATTTAAGTAAACCACAATTAAAATGTAGAAATCAATGAAAAAAGGCCACTGAGCAGGGAAAGAGAATAGGAAGAAATCCATCTCCCCAGTTAACTGACAAGAATCCTAAGAAATAGACTACACATAATTGAGCACTCAGACATTACAATTATCTGACTTCTTGCACTATGAAGGATCAAGTAAACAAGCAAAAAGAGGAGAGAATGGCAGGTCATTAAAAGGAACTCTCGCCGGGCGTGGTGGTGCACGCCTTTAATCCTAGCATTCCGGGAGGCAGAGGCAGGGCGATCTTTGTGAGTTCAAGGCCAGCCTGGTCTACAGAGTGACTTCCAGGATAGCTTGGGCTCCAGGGAGACCCTGTCTCAAAAAGACCAAAAAAAAACTTAGCTTCAGCATCCATGCTGGCACATGGTGAGGAGATGGCTCAGCGATACAGCATGAAGACCAAAGCTGGGATGCCCAGCGTCTATTCAAGTGTGGGTGGACGTGAGGACAATGTCTACCTGTAATTCCAATACTCAAGAGAGCAGAGACAAGAGACTTGGAGCAATCTGGCTGGAGCTGGACTAGCAGAGCTGGGGAGCTTGAGTTCAAATCAAAGATTCTGCCTCACTATGAAAGACAGACCGTGATCAACAAAGACATGTGCACCACACACAAACACTATACTATACATTAAAAAAGTGAAGTTTCATGAAAAAGGGTGATTTACTATTTAGTCTTTACTACTAGTATTCTAATCCAGACAACTTTTACTCAGAAGACAGCTCCAACCTGAATAGCACTAGATTCTGATGAAATCAAGGCGTCACTATTAACTTTTCTAGATGGTCAATAATAATATACTTGTGTTTTATTTTAAAAAGAATGCTAAGTTTCAGCAATACACACTGAAAATGTACAGATGAAATTGTAAATAAGATTTCGTATAAAATAGTCAGACTTAAAAAAATGAGGGGCGGGGAGCCAGGCATGGTGGCACATGCCTTTAATCCCAGAACTTGAGAGGCAGAGGCAGGCGAATCTCTGTGAGTTCGAGGCCAGCCTGGTCTGCATAGTGAGTTCCAGGAGAGCTGGGGCTACAGGGAGACCCTATGTCAAGAAGACTACTAAAAAAACAAAAAAAACAACAAAAAAAAAACCACGACAACAACAAAAATGAGGGTAGGAAAAATGAGAACAGCACAAAACACAGGTGGTACCAAAGGAGCGGTTACCACATGGGCTTGCTGTCCTCTGGACACACTTAACTTGTGAGTGAGGAAAAATAAAGGGGAAAAAGGACAGCCCATAAAACATATATGTGTGCACTAAAAGACAACAGTTCTTAAAACTATCCTTCTAAATGGCACAGCATTTTTTTCTTACTGCTTTCAAATTGCTTAAATGCCTTTTACTGCCAGATATAACAAAAAGAAAACTGAGTGCAAATGTCAAGAGAACTTACTTGGTGTGAACGCAAATCTGTGCTTGCATAATTCACAGTATTCTTTTCGACTATGCTTCAGCCATTGAACCAAACTGTAATTACAAATACATTCATAAATACAGTGCTTACAACAAAGCAGCATAACTCATGTTTTTATTAAAATTTTATATATTACAGAGCTTTTATACCTGTGACCATTTTAAATTTAGAATTTTTTTAGATGTGCCATCTAAGAGTATAAAACCTAAAAACAGCTAAATATACAAATAATATGCACTAAACTAATAAAAATATTTAATTAGCCTGAATGATAATCTCTTTGGAGCTAAATGAATACAAAATAATCCAAGGATCAGCAACAGTTCTAATACTGGTCTCTTAACAGTGGTACTTGGCAATCAGGTCTGAATTCTAGTTCTGCCACTAACTGGCAAACTATGACATTAGCACAAATTATTTAACAAGATCTGCAATAGTTTCTTCAACTGCCTAATAATAATATCCTCACTTTTTTTTTTTAATTTTATTTATTTTCTATGTGTATGAATGTATTATCTGCATGTAGGTTTGTGCACCCGTGTCGTGCAATGCCGCGGAGGTCAGAAGAGGGTGTCGGATTCCCCTGGAACTGGAGTTCTCCTGGAATTGGAGTTACAGACGGTTCTCGGCCGCCATGTGGGTGCTGGGTATTAAACCCGGGTCCTCTGCAAGAGCAGTTGGCGCTCTTAACCGCTAGGCTATCTCTCCAGCCCCCCTCACTTTTCTTGCAAAGATTAAATACATTATAACATATAAAGCACAGAAAACAGTTCTTGGTACCCAGGACTTCATAAATTAAGCTATAATTATGCCACCTAAAACAAGAAAAGTGTAATTCTTCCCCAAACAAAGCATGTTAGAAATAAACAACGGGAGGCCGGGCATGGTGGCACACACCTTTACTCCTAGCACTTGGGAGGCAGAGGCAGGCGGATCTTTGTGAATTCAAGGCCAGCCTGGTCTACAGAGTGAGTTCCAGGACAGCTGGGGCTACAGGGAGACCCTGACTTGAAAACACCAAAAAAAAAAATTAAAATAAAATAAAATAAAATAAATAAAATAAAATAAAATAAAAATAAAAATAAATAAAAATAAATAAAATAAGCAACGGGATCCAAAATAGCAGACCTGGTAGTAAGGATAGTGGGTAATTTATTATTCAAACTTTTACAGTTTTATAGATAACTAATTATAGAACAAGTTCACTGAATTGATCATTCTTATTTCTTAGATGAAAAACTGAACTTGAAAATTTTCTGAATGACTTACCATTCTTGATGGATAAACTTAATACTGCCAGTACATACACAGGGATGATAAAGAGGTTTCTCAGGTGTTCCTTCTGACCGACACACTCTACATATGTCTGTTAATGTAAAAGGAAAATGGAATTACCTTTGGTTATAACTTTTATACAAAAGATCACCAAAAACAAAAATATTTTGTGTTAAAGCAAAAATCTATATGTGGCAATACATTAAGCAATAGGATAGAGAAAAGAAAACTATGATAAAAATGAAATTTAGGGTATGTCTGAAACTAAGTACATTCCTTTAAAATGCATTACTACTGTGCAGCAGAGGCAGCCAATGCCTGTATATTCCCAAATCTAATTGGCTATGGCTCTCTCCTTGGAGGAATAACCCACAGCTGATGCCACAAGCTTACACCCTCTAATGGTCAGGAGATGTATAAGCCACAGAAGACCTGTATATTTCAAACAGAAAAAAATGTAATTCATGGATTAACATACAGCAAACATCTGTGTCTATACCAAAGTACCTATGATAACAATGTACTGTTTAATACCTACATATCTAATTGCTTGTGCTTCATTAGTAGGATCAAACGGTTATTCCTGGACAAACTGTCAGCCCATGAAAGAAAACAGCCAGAAGTGACCAGAGTCCAGACAACAGCTCCAGAGAAAGTAGACTGTTTTTGCTTCTCATCCACCTGTGCCCCTTTTCTAAGCCTAGGGAAAAATCTGCGGAAGAGGGGGTGTGGGTACAATGAGGGCTGTGATTGGGGTGAATGGTGAAACTACAGAATATAGCCTGGACACTCATTTGATCAACTTGATTGAACATACAAGCCCCCCCCCCCGCTGGATGGTGGAACCAAGGGGCTGTGTGGGTTTGGACACAACTGCTTGCAAATTGGTTTTACATTAAGGATGCTTGTACTCATAAATTATCACTTATTGCTAAAAAATGGGAAAAAAAACTGAGAGAAAGATGCATGACAGTTATGGCAGAATGCATGATCTGGGATGGGGTGGGGTGGGTGGGGGGAAGGGAAGGGAAGGGGAAATATACCTGAACTGAATTGGAAAATGATGTATGAAATACACAAAGCATCAATTAAAAGAAAAAAGAAAAAAAAAGAAAATGCATTAAGAGATCAGTTGTTCCTTACAAAACTCAGCAGACAAAAATGAAATAACAAACTATAGAAATGATCCCTGAAAGTATAGCTGGGTGGTGGTGGTGCACACCTTTAATCCCAGCACTTGGGAGGCAGAGGCAGGCAGAGCTCTGGGAGTTCAAGGCCAGCCTGGTCTACAGACCGAGTTCCAGGCCTGCTAGGGCTACAGGGAGACCCTGTCGCCAAAAAAAAAAAAGAAAAAGAAAAAGAAATAACAACAGCTGATATTCTCACCACTGCATTCTCTAATAAACCTGAATAAAACAGGCAGTGTCAGGTCATCCCTAGTGTCCCAATGGTATAACTAGAAAGTTCTAAGTCCAGGGGCTGGAGAGATGGCCTAGCAGTTAAGAGCACCGACTGCTCTTGCAGAGGACCCGGGTTCGATCCCCAGCACCCACATGGTGGCTGAGAACCATCTTTGACTCCAGTTCCAGGGGAATCCGACACCCTCTTCTGACCTCCTCAGCATTGCACGACATGGGTGCACAGACCTGCATGGAGAGTCTGTGTATTAATTTTTTTCTTTATTCTTGTATGTGTATTAATGCAGTGCATTAATACACATACAAGAATAAATAAAAAGAAATTTAAAAAAAAGTTCTAAGTCCAGTCCTAACAGTTTAAGCTCCACAAAAATAGTGTCAGAGACAGGAACAATGAGGACAAAGTATAATGACACGCATATTAAAATGCCATAATGAAACCCGTTACTAGTCATTCTAGAGCAAATCTGTATCCACAGTACTATGGCACTGGTGACTGCAGATAACACACAGCAACTGTAGGCACCCACGGCCCAGTCACCTTTATGTGGCAGTTGCAATGGCTACTGTGCCAATAGCTCTCCTGGAAATTCAGGTGATGGGGAATCTTGGTTCACTTCCACAAAGGGAACTTGCTAAACTAGTAACTCTATCCAAGGAAGACATAGGCATGCAAGCTACCCACTACCAGCAAGAAAAGGCAGTCTGGACAACCTCACTGAACTCCATCGAAAGCTAGCTGTGTGGTAGCTCTTCTCTGGACAGGGATACATGACTTTTCCTCATTGGTGAGGAGACTGGTTTGGTTGCCTGGTAACCAGGGAGATCAGCATGATATCCAGTTAGGTTACCCTGGCATTTGGTGTCCTTCAACTTCCATAAATGGCATTCTGTTCCTCAAACTGAGGAACCACAAAGCCATAAAGATCCCAAGTTCCTGAGACTAAGTTCCATACCAGTTGGCTTTTGTACACCCTAATCAAAAGGGTGCCAAGGACCTGGCCCCATAAAGTCATAGTGAAGGGGATCTGGAATGAAGTTAGTCCCCTTTAAATGAGAAATTCCCTGTAAGACAGCAAGTCAGGAGCAACTATTAGTTGGCTCCTTTTTGCACTCTGACCACCATCTGTTCCTGGGATTAGCCACTTATACCCCCACTAACCTCTGAAGGATGGCTGAGAAGACAGTCTAAACAATACTAATGGCCAGATTTCAGTATGTAGACCTACAGAGCTTTTAGGAGATGTGAGCAAGCAAACATAAACGATCAGTTGCATTTTTTTTTTTTCTGCTGCTGCCAGCTGGCCACAAGAGATAGGAGGCACGGAGATGTGTGTGTGTGGAGCCCTGTGGTATTAGAGTAGTGAAAACTGTCTAGTTCCCAACCTTCTGCCCAGGGCTCCTGTAGCTTCTGCCTAACCAAAGGCTCTGGCTCCAGTTACTGTAATTTTTTAAAAAATTATCCCAGGTGTGGTGGTACATGCCTTTAATCCCAGCACTCAGGAGGCAGAGGTAGGCAGATCTCTGTGATTTCAAGGCCAACCTGGTCTACATACTAAGTTCAGGCCAGCTGGGGCTGCAGAGAGACCATGCCACAAAAGGAAAAAAAATTATTTCTATTTTATGCACATAGTGTTTTGCCTGCATGTATGTGAATATATCCATGACATGCAAAGCCCATGGAAGCCAGAAAGGAGTGTTGGATCCCCTGGAACTGTTGGATCCAACAGTTGTTGGCTGCCATGTGGGTGCTGGGAACCGAACCCAAATCCTCTGGAAAAGCTCTGGACGTACAGTTAAGGGCTGAGCCATCTCTCCAGCACCTGGCTGGAGTCTTTGTATCTTTCCCAATTCTACCTGTGCATGTGTACAGATGTTTTTCTGGTTCCCATTCTTGTGGATGAGGTAAGGAGTGAAACACCCATTTCTTCCTGTTAAGTCTTCAGATGTGTTTTAAATGTGTTTCACTGGGACATTCTGTGAACATAACTTTTCATGCTCAACTAGTAATGAGCCTCCTTTCTCATTTTAGGGACATCAGGAAGGGCCTGATGGGGATCCATAAAGCCTACCCCCAAGGAACAATCACAAAGTACTGATATCAAAGTGTCACATTAGGAATCTGGACTTTCTCTTCCAGCCAATGGGAATTTGGCAGTGCCCCTTCCCTACATGCATAGTATCTGAGCCAACCTGCTTCAAACAAAACACCGAACATGTTAAAAAGAACTAGAAGCATTACACCACCCAAAATGTCCATGATTCAACTGAAAATGCACACCAAGAACATGGAAAACCTCAGTCTAAACAGTCAATAGACACTGACATTGCAGCCTCCATAAATGATTTCCCTGAGCAATTAGGAAGACATTTGAAAGAAATGAACCTCCAAGTTTCTCCAGAGACTAAGATGATAACGAAACCCAGTGTAAATTGTTGCACAAAGAAGAAGAAGAAAAAAAAAAACAATAACAATAACAACAACAACAAAACCTTTGAGAGGTAAATGGCCTGACAAGAGCAGAACAGAAAAGGGAAATAATTAGTGAATTTAATATTCAACAATAGAAATTACTCAATCTAAATAGAGAATACTGGTAAAATTCCTTAAAGACCTCGATGACTATAACAAAATATCTAATACTATTGTTAAAGAGCATTAGAAGAGAAGAAGAAAGTAGTCAAACAAATATAATATTCTTTCCTTATCCACAGGGAATAAATACCAACTGCGGTTTTCTTATACATATGGTAAGGGTTATTTTACAATCTAGGCACAGGAAAAGACAAGTTAACAGTATTAACAAAACAGGCGATTATAATAATACATGGGAAAAGAATTCTAAGCATCACTAATGATTAAATAAAATAAGGGATATTTGAACATGTTTTGTGATTTCATCATAGTTAATCTGATAACTCCAGGACTAAATGACTAATAGGTAGTCAGCATAAACAGTGTGGCTATATTAAACAAAGATGACTCATTCTACAAAAGAATTCCCCAAGAGGAAGAACGAGTAGTTCTACACCAGCTAGGCTACATGAGACCTGAGCTCAAAATAACTGAAAAACAAAAAAAGGAAAGGGGCTGCAGAGATGGCTCAGTGCCTAAAGAGCACTTGCTGCTTATGCAAAGGACCAGGTTCAGTTCCTAGCACTTACATGGCAGCTAATAACCTTTGCAACTCCAGCTTTAGGGTACCCAATACCCTCTTCTTGGCTCTGTGGGCATTGCATGCATACATACATACATACACACATACATGCAGGCAAACGCTCATACAAATAAGTAACTTTTTGAAAAAAGAAAAAAGTGAATCTACTTGTTCCCTTAAGTCATTCTGATCATATGAAAACAATGGCAGGCAGGTCTCAGATAGAAAAGAAGACACTCTAAAGGGAATTCTAAGATACCTAACACTATTCCTATTCCAATACTACTTAGCAGCAATTAATGATCTTAATAATCCTCCTTTATCTCTTTTTATCTTTAATCAACTGTAAAAGGAAGTATACGATTTCTAATGCAAGAGTTAATAATCTTTCTCTACTACTAAAATTATAAATAAACTTTTCCCCAAGTACTTATTCCATATGCTCCATTCATCCTAAGGAATACACTTAACTTATAAACTGGAAAAGTAAACATAATAGTAGCATTATTTTCTACCAATTATACACAAACCTCTTTAAAACAGAATAAAACTCGGGCTGGGCATGGTAATGCACACCTTTAATCCCAGCACTCAGGAGGCAGAAGTAGGCAGAAGTAGGCACATCTCTGTAAGTTCAAGGGCAGCCTGGTCTATATGAAGAGTTCTAGGCCAGCTGGGGCTGAGAGACCCTGTCTCAAAAATAAAGACACACAAAAAAATAAAAAATGAAAAAAATTAAAACACACACACACACACACACACACACACAAACCAACTCAATCAATTCAAAATATATTCTATGAAACTATTAAAATAATCACATATTTCCATTAACAATGTTACACAGACATGATAAAAGAATAGGCCAGGCATGGTGGCGCATGCCTTTAATCGTAGCACTTGGGAGGCAGAGGCAGGCGGATCTTTGCGAGTTCAAGGCCAGCCTGGTCTACAGAGTGAGTTCCAGGACAGCTGGGGCTACAGGGAGACCCTGTCTCGAAAAGACCAAAAAAAAAAATAATAATAATAAAGATTTTTGGAAGGCTGGAAAGATGGCTTAGCAGCTATGAGCACTGGTTGCTCTTGCAGAGGATCTGGGTTCAGTTCCTAGCAACCACATGGTAGCTAACAATTGTCTGTAACTCCAGTCCAGAGGATCCGACGCCCTCTTCTGAACTCCTCCAGAACTGCACATACATGCAGGCAATACAATCATACATATAAAATTAAAATACTAAATATTTTTTTAAAGAATAAAAATTTTTCAAGTAATTATGGGGTTTCCCACCCCTTCAACATGATCTTAGGAGAAAATGAAAGATAAAAAGAAAAAATTTTCAGCTGTTATGGTGTTTCCTTTTTTTTTTTACTTTTGAGACACTAAATGCTCACAAGTCCTTCCAAGAGTTATTTACTTTTTTTTTATGATTTTTATTTATTTTTTTATTTTTAATTATGTGAGTTGTATATGTCTGTGTGGCGGTATGTGGATGTGTGTAAACAAGCTTGTGGAGGCCAGAGGTGTCAGATCTCCCAGAGCTAGAGTTTCAACAGTTGTGAGATGCCCCACGTGGGTGCTCTGGTCCTCTGCAGAGCCACAAGCACTCTTAGCTGTCTCTCCAGCCCCTTTGAATGTCTCTTAATTCTTTTTTTTTTTTTTGTCTCAGTACACGCTGGGATCTCTTAATTCTTATCTTACACAATATACCAAGAAGAGTTTATGAAGGCAATTAAAGAGTAGTCATTTACCCCAAAGAAAAATGTATCAGAAAGTACATTTTAAAATTTGATGGTAGAGAGGGCTATATTTAATTGATCTCTATCACATCTACCAAGTTCTAAGCAATCTGAAGGTGCTATTTTATTTAATCCTCTCAGTAGTGAGCTTACAGTTGGGAAACTGAGGATGAAGTAAGGCTACAAAGGACAAAGTAGAAAACAACATGCAAGAGATACTGTACTAAACTGGCCAATACTGTCAGAAAACGACTAGAAATCATACATTACCTACTTCTATTTCAGTAACAAAGAAGGACATTAGAAGCAAAAACTCCAAACTCTAAAAAAGTACTTTTGATTTTAATACACTCCGCCCCAGCTATGTTCATGACTAAATAATCTCATAATCTTGAACCTTTTCTTGCCTCCACAATTTAATGTCAATATTCTAAGCATCTTTTGGTTTGGGATTTTTGTTGGTGATGCTTTTTGTTTTATTTTGAGACAGGATCTTGGTACATAATTCTGGCCAGCCTGGTACTTACTATGTAGCCCAACTATCCTTAAACTCTGCCTCAGCCTAGCTGGCGTAAGCTGACGTAAGCCACCACACCGTACGTATTTATCTATATCTATCCCGTCAACTTATTGTGCTCTACTATTTGTACAGCATATTGTTCCTATAGTAAAAATGTATTATTGAGTCGGGCATGATGGTGCACGCCTGTAATCCCAGCACTCGGGAAGCAGAGGCAGAAGAGGCAGGTGGATCTCTGTGAATTCAAGGCCAGCCTGGTCAACATGGTGAGTTCCAGAACAGCTGGGGCTATAGGGAGAACCTGTCTCAAAAAGACCCCCCCAAAAAAATTGAAATATAGAAATTTTTTTAAAGAATCTGCTTGAAAGTTGTTTTTAAATTTTTTTTTATTTTATTTATTTTTTGTGTATGAATGTACTGTCTGCATGTACGTTTGTGCACCCGTGTCGTGCAATGCTGCGGAGGTCAGAAGAGGGTGTTGGATTCCCTTGGAACTGGAGTTAAAGATGGTTCTCAGCCACCATGTGGGTGCTGGGGATCGAACCCAGGTCCTCTGCAAGAGCAGTCAGCACTCTTAACCACTAGGCCATCTCTCCAGCCCCCTGAAATATAGAAATTTTTAAAATAACTGGTAGCACAGCAGCTAATAAAAAATTACTAAACAAACCCAGGTGTGATGGCACACACCTTTAATCCCAGGAGTCAGGAGGCAGAGGCGGACAGATCTCTGTGAGTTCAAGGCTAGCCTAGTCTACACAGAGAGTTCCAGGCTAGCTGGGGCTACAGGGACACCCTGTCTCAAAGAAAGACCAAAAAAAAAAAAAAATTACTAAATAAGCTGGACAGTTCCAAACATTTTACCAAGTTTCCATTCTCTGTAAATAATCTGTTCACATTATTTATTCTACTTGTTTATTATAGTAAGTGTGAAAAACTTTTCTAGTCATTAAGGAAATATAAACTAAAATGAAAATGAAATTACTATACAGCAATATGGCTGTGCTGAATGCCACTGAATCCTATACTTAAAAATGGATAAAACAGTACTTTGTCACAATGTCACTACATACCTATTAAATAGCCCAAAAGCCCAAAAGGAGTAGGGGGTATGATTCTACCATGCAACCTAGCAATCTTATCCCTAGGCATTTTATCCAGTAAAATGAAAGCCAGCAGTGACTGGGGGTTATCAAATTGGAGTCTACTCTGGAAAGTGGCAGCTACTTGAGGTGTAGCCCATCCCCTATCAAGAGTTTTCCAGTCATCAATTCTATTCAATTTTAAGCATTTACTATGAGGGGAAAAACTCTAAAAGCTGAAAGAACATTATGTCTTAAGCCATAATCTATCTTGATTGTGTAGGTATGATGTGTATGTGTGTATACATGTATATGCATATATGTTGCAGGAACATGCAAGCCATGGTGCATGGAGGCAGAAGACAACTGCCTCCATCTTGAGACAGGATCCCTTCGCTGTCTGCCCATGCAGGAGCTGCTAGGGATTCTTTTGTGCCATCTCCCATCTTCCATAGGAGCAATGGGGTCACAGACATACTACCATGGCTAGCTTTACTTAGGTTCCAGGGATCTGAACTCAGGTCCTCATGCTTACATGGCACACACTTTAATGAGCCAGCTTCAGTCCTAGTTTTTGTTTGAGAAATCTCTTTTTTTAATATTTTATTATTTTTTATTTTATGTGTAGGAGTGTAAATGCAACCTGTGTCATGCAATGCCCTCAGAGGTCAGAAGAGGGTGTGGAACAGGAGTTACAGATGGTTTTCAGCCACCATGGGGGTGGTGGGAATCAAACCCAGGTCCTCTGCAAGATGACTTAAATATTTCTCACTCTTCTTTCTGGGGATAAATTGGTGACATTTTAAGGATTTTTTTTAATTATTAGTAGGTTTTTTTTTTTTTTTTTGGTCTTTTTGAGACAGGGTCTCGCTTTTTTAATAGAACAGCCTTAAGACTTAAGAAAATGAGATTGCAGGGTTCCTATAAACCCAGCACAGAACATCCCTTGGTATTAACTTCTTGTTAGTAGAGTTTGTTACACCTTGTTACAACTAATGACCAATACTGATACATTATCACTGAATCCACTGCTTATTCAGAAGTCTTGACATCATGTTCCTTTTCTGCACACCACACACACTTAGTTGTATTGTTTTGGGTTTCTCTGGATTCTTAGTCACTCTCATTTTCCTTATCTTGATACTGACTTAAAAAAGCACTGGCCAAGCAGGGTGTGGTGGCGCACGCACACCTTTAATCCCAGCACATGGGAGGCAGAGGCAGGCGAATCTCTGTGAGTTCAAGGCCAGCCTGGTCTACATAGGGAGCTCCAGGCCAGCTGGGACTAAAGGGAGATCCTGTCTCAAAATTACCAAAAAATTAAAAAAAAAAAAAAAAAAAGCACTGGCCAAGCAGGGTGTGGTGGCACAAGACTAGTCCCAGCACTGAGGAGGCAGAGATAAGCAGATCTCTGCAAGACTGAGACCACCCTAGTCTACACAGCAAGTTCCAGGCCAGCTGTGGCTAACAGGGAGAGCCTGTCTCAAAAAAAATAAAACGAAACAAAAGGCAAAAAATTGGAGATATAATTGGTTTGGAGAGAGCATGACTGTTTTTCCCTTTTCTGTAAATTATCTAGTGTTCCACCACTACTGTACAACAACAATAAAATATTTCAGCTGCTCAAATTCTAGTCTTAAAAATTCCTTTTTTGCTGTACATGGTGGCATAGAAACCCTAGCCCTTAGGAAGGGGAGGCAATCCCCACACAAAGTTAAGGCCAGCCTAAGCTACATGAGACCCACTCAACACCAATTCCCAGGCCTGCAAGACCACTCAAGGAATAGAGGCACTTGCAGCACAAGCCTTCTAACCTGAGCTAAGTTCCATAAAAGCGGAAGGCAAGAACTAACTCTAAGTTTGTCCTGGGACCTCGTAACTAGCAGCAGTCATATCAGCCCTCCTCAGTTCCCAAGCAACCACTAATTTTTCTGTATACTCCAGAATTCCAAAGTCTTCCACATTCCTCCAAAAGCCCATAAGGTGAGATTCTTCACAACACCCCAACTCTCCTGGTACCAACTTCTGTATTAATTACTTTTTTGTTGCTGTGATAAAACACCATGACCAAGGAAACTTATGGAAGGACAGTGTATTTGACTTACAATCCAGAGGGGTCAGCAGAAGAAGCACGGCAGCAGAGGTGCTGGAGCAGGAAGCTGAGTGAACACGTCTTCAAGCAGGCACAGGAAGCAGGGAGAGACTGGAAATCTGGCAGCCTTAAGGACTATCAAACCCCACCCCCAGTGACCAGCTTCCTCCTGCATGGCTAAACCTCCTAAAGGTTACATGACCCTCCCGAAACAGTGCCATCAACTGGGGAACAAATGTCAACCACCTAGAGTCTCTGGGGGACATTTTCATTCAAACTACTGGTAACACATATACACAGACCTGTCTACTGCAGACATTCATAGACCTGGATCACATAAATGTGGGTTCCTGCAGCTGGCATCCCTCACTTAGCATAATGCTCATTGAGTTCATCCAAGGTATATAGCATGTAGCCAGACTCCATTTCTGTGAATTGGTGAATAACATCCATTTCATAAACAGGATGCATTTATCTATCATGTGACAACACTTGTCCCCAGTGCTTGCCTAGTATGGATAACGCTGCCAAAGGATTCAAATACTGGCTTCTGTGTGAATACAGAGTTTTAATTCTATTGGGTACACACCTAGAAAAAGAATGGCTTGGGTCCTTAAGGTTGCCTAATACTTCTGTGAAAAACTCCCAAAGCCTAAGAGCAAACTTTGAGAACCACTGCATTTATCAGTGGACCTTTGTATCACTTTTCTGTCCCAGTGACAGAATACCTAACATAGGAATTTAAGGGAAATTTATTTTGGCCCACTGTCTTAGGAGATGTGGCCCAAAGTAGTCAGGAAGGTGTGGCAACTGAGGCTGTCTGTGGTGGAAAAAGCTTGCAGAGAGACCTGTCACATCTCACAAGATCAGGAAATGGGGGGGGGGCACAAGCCTTCAGAGGCAGATGGGATCTTTGGATAAGACTTCAGACTGACCCCAGAATGAGTATCCTCCATGGAGGCTCCACCTCCCAAGGTTCCACAACCTCCCAAAACAGCACCACCAGCTGCAGGCCATGTGTTCAAACATATAAACCTATAAAAGACATTGCAAAACAAACTATATACACACCATCCTTCAAAATGTTTGATTCAGGGCTGGAGAGATGGCTCAGCGGTTAAGAGCACTGACTACTCTTGCAGAGGACCCCGGTTTGATTCCCAGCACCCACATGGCAGCTAAGAACCGCCTTAGGTAGAGGCAGGCAGATCTCTGTGAGTTCAAGGCCAGCCTGGTCTACAGAGTGAATTCCAGGCCAGCTGGGGGCTACAGGGAGACCCTGTCTTAAAAAGACATAAATAAATAAATAAATAAATAAATAAATAAATAAATAAATAAATAAATAAGGCAAAATGTTTGATTCAATAAAAATGCTTCTAGGCACTATACAATGTCAGTGAAGAAATGAAATTTATATTATTATTTACCCAGTTGGCAGAGGTGCTAAATATGTGATGGTATCCAATATTCAGTAAATAGAAACAAAATTTTAAAATATGGGATCTGAACCCTCAAACAGAACGTGCTTCTGCTCTTGGTTACCACCGACCTTGATGGTAAAGACCCTATTGCTGAAGATACTACATACATGAACTGTACAACAATCAAGGAAAAAAAAAAATCAAGCCGATGCTGACTTCAGAGCCTCATGCCTACTAGCTAGCTTTCATGGTGCTAGAAGGTGCTACGCATGTTACCAGAAAGACTACTCATCAACCTTACCTAACTGTGACTCCTGCAATCTACAATAACTGACCTGCTAAGACATGCCAGTGAAATAGTGGCATAAATATTATGGGAGTAACCAACCACTCTCTAATTGAATTGAAGATCCATTTCATAGGATGGAACCCATATCTGACATTAATATCAGACTTAGGAACCTGAAACCATCTAAACAGGTTATAGGACATAGGAAGAGTCTAATAGTTTTCTACTAAATAGCTATCATATTAAACTGACTCCTAATGACATTGTTATATCCACAGATTAATGCATCTCTCATCTCTCACCAAATAAGCTTCCTTACGCAGAACATGACTGACACAGAAACCTACAACTGGCCAAGGTACAGGGACCAAGAGGCTGCAGAATGTTTATCCCTGAACAGAATGCCTATATCAAACTTCATCTCCCAAGCTCAGCGATCACTTGTGAAGAGGGACCAGGAAGACTGTAAGAGCCAGAAGTGGTGGATGACCACAGGAAGTAAGAGCTTAACAAGCCAGGTGTGGTGATGCACAACTTTAATCCCAGCACTCGGGAGGCAGAGGCAGGCAAATCTCTGTGGGTTGAAGGCCAGCCTGGTCTACATAGAGAGTAGGACAGCTGAGGCTCAAAAAGACCCCCAAAAAAGTTTTCCAAACAGCTGGTCAGTTACTCATACGAACTCACTCATGCAAACTCAAACCAAACAAAATCCCAGCATAGACATAGGGAAGTGGGTAAGAAACCCCAACTCAACCTAAGGAACTTTTTGCAACTGATGGCTGCTGAGAGAGGCAGAGACAGTCTCTTTCCAGGATGAGACTCTTGGTAGTTAACCAGGCTCCAGTAGATAGACCCATACTGAAAGACATTTGGGGACAAAAAAAATTAGACTCTACAGGCCATATTATATACAGTAATAAGGGGAGGTGCAGACAGGGGAGGGGAGATCTAAATACCATCAATTTATAATGTATGAAAATCACAAAAATTCAATAAAAATGTTAAAAGTTAAAAATATCCCAAACTTCTGACCTCTAGCACTGTGCTCATTTCTGTATCCAGACTACAGCAACTTTGTTACAACAGCCCTTAAAAACTGAAACAATGTTTAGAACCCAAGCTTTCCGTTGTTGGTTGATACACTACACTGCTCTAGAAAGCTTCCCTGTTAGAGATGGCCTAGCGGTGAAGAGCGCCAACTGCTCTTGCAGAGGACCTGGGTTCTATCCCCAGCACCCACATGGCGGCTGAGAACCGTCTTTAACCCCAGTTCCAGGGGAATCTGACACCCTCTTCTGACCTCTGTGGCATTGCATGACACAGGTGCACCAACCTACATACAGACCATACATTCATACACATACAAAAATAAAATTATAAAAAAGGAAAGCTTCCCTGTTAGATCCTCTGCACTACTGGGCTGAGTCATCAGTCACTCAGCTCTTCCTTGTTTCCCCTGGTCTGCTTCTTGCACATTCCATTACCACTATCTTAATTTCAACTCTCATATCTTGCCTAGCCCACTAAAATATAGGGACATTCGTAAAAGGCTTACCTTTGGGTTTTACTTCCTATTTCTTTTGTAAGACTTCTTTTCATCCTTTCCTTTATGATGCTAAAAAAAATAGGTGATTGTGTCCGAGGACAGAAATAAAATCCCTAGTCTAGAAGAAATAGGAAGCAGGTCCATGAAAAAAGGTACCTGGGCAGCACAGTGCACATCACTCAGCATTCCATTCTCATGTTCCCCCCACTCATTCAATCTGTTGTAGCAACAATGTCTCCTAAGTGTCTTCTGGACATTCTAGGCATGTTCCTATCTTGGATACTTCGCACTGGCTATGTCTTCTGCCTACAATGTCCTACCACAGAGCATCTGCAGAGATAACTCACCCTCTATTCCTCTCAGTCATGACTTCTTTTGCTGTCAGAACTGTAGCCACTGCCCCTCAAACTTACTATTCTTTCCATTTGGCTGTATTCCACAATTATAACTTTCTAGTTATGCCATATAGATTTTTTTTTATCTGTCTGTCTGTCTGTTTTTTTAGGAGAGGTTGTTTTTTAGACAGGGTCTTCCTGTAGCCCCAGATAGCCTGGAACTCCCTATGTAGACCAAGCTGGCCTCTATCTCACAAGATCTGCCTGCTTTTGTCTCCCAAGCAAGGACATTAAAGACATGCACCAGGGGCTGGAGAGATGACCTGGCGGTTAAGAGCACCGACTGCTCTTGCAGAGGACCTGGGTTCGATCCCCAGCACCCACATGGCGGCTGAGAACAGTCTGTAACTCCAATTCCAGGAGAACTCCAGTTCCAGGGGAATCTGACACCCTCTTCTGACCTCCGCGGCATTGCACGACACGGGTGCACAAACCTACATGCAGACAATACATTCATACAAATAAATTTAAAAAAAAATTATAAAAAAAAAGACATGCACCACCATGCCTGGCTTAATGTTTATTAAATGTTTTGTCTTCACTTCCTCACCTACCAAATTCACTTGATTTTAAACTCTAAGAAAAAATTTTATCTGTTTTGTTCCCTCTCTGGTTGAAGTGTACAAATCGTGTCTGGCCTGGTACAGGTGTTCAATAAACATGTCAGATAAGTGCAGGTGTGCTTGGTTTACAAGCACACCAAAGCAGTGAAAGTGCTTGTGGATGAGGTTAGCATGACTGGAAACAGGGACAAGACCATGTGGAGGTCTACAAAGGCGTTAGCTGTCTAACCCATCCTTTTAAACTCATTTCTTTCAAATTTACTTCAAGCTTTTGCCATACAGTTGAAGAATGTCATAAATTGCAGTATCTTTCAGCTTCATATCTTTAATTTTTTTATTTGTGTGTATGAGTGCACTGCTTTCAAGTAGGTAGGAAGGCCTGTGCCATGCAATGCCAGGGGAGAGATCAAGAGAAGGCATTGGATTCCCTAGAACTGGGATTACAGACAGTTGCTCACCACCCTGTGGGTGCTGAGAATCAAACCTGGGTCTTCTTAACCACTGACCAGTGCTCTTAACCACTGACTCATCTCTCCAGCCCCCCAAACTTCATATCTTTAAAAATGAATATTTTCTATCATAAAACAAAATACAAGCTGGGTATGGTAGCACACACCTTTAGTCCCAGCACTTGGGAGGCAGACTTCAAGGCCAGCTTGGACTGCATAACGAGTTCCAGGCTAACTGGGGCTACAGGGAGACCCTATCTCAAAAAAAGAAAAAAAAAAAAAAATCAAAAAAGAAAAATTACAATTTTGGTATCTTATACAAATGCTGATATAACTTTTGTAATATTCGAAATGAAAAAAGAACAGCTTTATGTATCACACTGTGGAAATTTGAGCAAAATGTCTAGTATCTTTAAAAGGGCTTCATACATGAATTCCTGTTTGTAACATCTATTCCAACACTATAGCACTTTTCCTTAAAGAAAGAAAAAAAAACTGTATCTTAGAGCAAAGAATAGATTTTTTTTTCCCTTGAGATCCCAAAATCCCAGTGCACTGCAGGATTAGACTCCTGGGCCATAAAATGAGGAGGCTGGGTGCCTAAGGTCTTCTCTAGCTCTAAGATTTAAAACGTGATGACAGGGGCTGGAGAGATAGATGACTCAGCAGTTAAGAGCACTGACTGCTCTTACAGAGGACACAAGTTCAATTCCCAGCACACACATGGTAGCTAACAACTGTCCATAATTCTAGTTCGGGGGGATCCGACACCCTCTTCTGACCTCTATAGGCATTGCATGGCACAGGTGCACTTACACACATGCAGGCAATATACTCACAGCACATAAAATAAAAATGTTTTAAAAGATATGATGACATCACCTTATATAATATACCTGCATCATGCAAACTACATACAAATACTGAGACATCTTCCAACAATAAGAAGGCAATTATAAACTTGTTGATTTTACAAAAATATAATTCAATACATTTAATACTTTATAGATCTTTATAATTTAACAACCAATTACTATGAACGGGGGAAAAGTATAAATCCACTATTGTGTACCAGAAGCACAAACATTCTGAGCATGACAGCACCCTGAAGGGCACATTACAAGAGAGCAGCATGCTATTTTTAAGATGTACCTGCTGTTTGTATGGTGGGTATGTTAGTAACAACCATGTCTCACAGAATATTTAAAATTTTTTAAATGTTTTCAAAAGTGGGCCATGGTACTATCAATTTGTTGTTGTTGTTGTTCTCCCTGTAGCCCCAGATGTCCTGAAACTTTCCATGTAGCCCAGGCTGGCCTTGAACTCACAGAGATTCACCTGACTCTGCCTCCCAAGTGCTGAGATTAAAGGGTGTGCACACCTGTCCTAAATTTTTAAGATTTTTTTTTTTTTGTCTTTTTGAGACAGAGTCTCCCTGTAGCTCTGGCTGTCCTGGAACTCACTCTGTAGACCAGGCTGGCCTTGAAGTCACAAGAGATCTGCCTGCCTCTGCCTCTCAAGTGCTGGGATTAAAGGCGTGTGCTAGCACACCCAGCCTAATTTTTAAGATTTTTATTTTTATTCATATGTATGTGCATCTGTCTATGTGTCTGCCACATAAGAATGGGTGCTCCTTTGGGGAGAAGAGGGTGTTATATATACCTCTAGAGATGGAGTAACAAGGAGGGTGTTATATATGCCCTTTAGAGATGGAGTAACAAAGAAGTTGTGAGCCACCCAACATGGGTGGGGGGAACCAAACTTGGGTCCTCTGGAAGAATAATATGTGCTTTTAACTGCTGAGCATCTCTCTAGCCCTGTCCATATAAATGGATATTTAATTTTTAATTTGCAAGGTCACTGAGTTGGCTCATTGACACCTACCACCAAATCTACTATCCTGAGTTTGATCCCAAGGTTCCACAAGGTGGAAGTAGAGAATGGACTCCTGAAAACTGTCCGGATTTCCCCAATGTGCCACGGCATGGGCACAGCCACATACAAACACACGAAAATAAAGAAATAAAATGTTAAGAAAAAACTATACATTTATTTTCTGTTAAGTCATATTTTCCAAGCCTATGGTGGTCAGATAAACCTAAAGTGCATTTTTAAATAATAAGCAGAAGAGTTGTTCACAAGCTTTTTGCCATCTTCATTTTATAACTTATCATGAAATCCTCTGTAACTCGTCTTTTCCTTCCACTATTATTCAAGTGTAAACATTTCAAAAGACTTTTATAAATTTTTATAAACTAGGCACAAAAATTATTAAAATTCATTGTCATGGGCCCAGAAATGGCTCAGTAAGTAAAGGCATTACCACCAAACCTGATCATCTGAGTTCAGTCCTTGGAACCCACATGGTAGAAGGAGAACCAACTTCCATTGGCTGTCCTCTGAACGCCACATGGATACATACATGTGAATACTTTCATTTCACAAATAATAGTTTCACAAAACAGTTGAAAAACAAGGTTTTGTCAACATATTAGTGATTCAACCTAAAAAGTGTGACAAAATACGTTATTTCAACACTGAACACTTGATGTTAAGCATACGGTCTGACATGAGCTTGAATCTTGCTGCAGCCATTATAAACCTCTGTGACCTTAGACAAGTAACTTATTCACGCTAACCTTTAGTTTCCTTACCTGCACAAGAGGGATTACTGCCTTCCTAAAAATGTGGATGGAATTAGGAGATACACATAAAATGTTACTAAACACCTCGCACTGACTCCGATTAATGTTACTTTAACAGGGTACAATGTCCAAAGCCATAAAAAAAATAATTTATACCTGATCTCAATTTTAACTTCATAAGGGAAAACCACCCTTAAAAGACAGAAGTATACTCTTCATCATACTATAGGCACTCTTCCACAATTCCTGATTTACTAGCAACTACTGTCGAATCCTAAATATAGGAAGTACTAGAAAGGCCCAGGTGGAAAAAACAGGGGTTTCTTATAATACGTAGTACACATCAAGTGAATATATACATGGTGTACTACACAACTTGGTCTACACAGTGAGTTCCACAGCAGCTGGGGCTACATCCAAGGAGTCCCTGTCTCAAAAAAAAAAAAAAAAAAAAAAAAAAAAAAAAAAAAAAACTTGAATCAAAGCCATGGTCCTCATGGTCCCATGCCCTATGGAACCACTCAAGAGGTGAAGAGAGCCCCTACTCAAAAAACAAACACAAAGAGACAAATCATTTGTACCCTAGACTGTGAAACTTTGTAGCTGTAAATTACATGCAAGATCAACCTATGGAACAGAGAGTGACCGCTGACCTTCAGCAATTCCATTCTACCATGTTTACAAAAAGGTCCCAGCAACAACTGGCTTCACTCACAGCACAGATACACAAACTGGCCACTAGCACTCTGAACACCTGGGTTCAAATCTATCTCCTACACTACCTGTGTGAACCTTGAACAAGCTATTAACACAAGCCTAAATTTCCGAATGTAGAAAAGATAATAGGTGTCTACTCCACATGAGTATGCCTTGTAAACTATAGGTTTTTATTAAGTAAAGGCTTTAAAAAACAAAATCAAGTTTATGGACTCATCCCACAAACACCGAACTTTCCATTACTCATTAGACTCCAAGACAGTGCTTGATGATTCAACTGCACTAAAATCGCCCCCGCCCCTCCAAAAAACAATAAAGCTGAAAAAAACACTCATTTCAACAAAACTACACCCACAGCATAAGTATCCACACTGATAGGCACAAAATCAATAATTTCCTCTACACACTAACATATCATCGACTCTAAAAACATTAAACTGCTTTAAAATAACGTGCTCTTTCGATGGGTAAGCAAATGCATTTCATTGCTGTTGTACACCTCGTGTCTTCAAAACCATAACCAGAAAACACATACACAAAACAAACCCCTGCTTACTGATGTCATGGATTAAAAAAGGAGCCTAAGGACTCTGTCCCTGCACTACTCTCCAGGGGCCTTCCTCTGCGGGTCCGGTCTGCACACTCAGGGGAAGGCAAGCAGAGGGCAAGGTTTATCGACAGGGTCAGTTCAGTCCACTGGGCCGTCGTCACCTGACGTTGTATTTGCCCCGAAGTTTCCAAGTCAACAAAGAAGTTTTGTGTGGGAAAGGTAGGAGCCTGCAGGGCAATCAGCAAACCAGAAGAAAGACAAAACCGAGTGGGGGAGGGGAGCGAAAAACGCCCCCGACCTCGCGAAGCCAGGCTGCCCCTCCTCCACCCACCGAGGCCAGGCGACCCTCACCACCGACGTCCTGGCACCCCGACATTCTCACACCCCCATGTCCTGGTACCCCACATCTCGGGCACCCCCATATCAGGCACCCCCATGTCCTGGCACCCCACGTCTCGGGGACCCCCATGTCCTGGTACCCCACCCTCTCAGGCACCCCCATGACCTGGTACCCCACATCTCGGGCACCCGATGTCTCCCGCACCCCGATGTGCAGGCACCCGGGGGACTCGGAGCCGGCAGAATGGCGCTAGTACCCGGATACACGGCACCCCGACATCCTGACACCCCGATATTCCCGAGGCCCGGCCGCCAAGCTGGCCTACTACCCCGACATCCAGACACCCAGGGGCTGGCTGGCCTCGGCGGGGGGCACGCAAGGGGTCACCTTCCCACGATGCCCGAGGGAGGCCAGGCCGCGCGCCCGTCCGCTCGCCCCGCAAACTGCCCGGGGGCTTACGCGAGCGGGCCTGGGCGCGGGCGTTGCTGCAAGGGCGCGGGCCCTGCCGCCTCACCTTCCTCGGCGGTGTCCATCTTGTCGGGGGGCGGCGGTGACGCAGCCGCGAGGCGCCCGCTGCCGGCCGAGCCTTCCGGCCGGAGGGCAGCGGAGGGAGGCGGGAGGAGGAGAAGCCGCGGCCTGCAGGTGCGTGCGCTCGGGGCGAAAGGAGCCGGACGCTAGCCAGCAGACGTACAGCGGCTGACAGAAAGCGAGCGCCGGAGGGGGAGGGGCGCGCGGACGGGAGACAGGCCTGGGCGGGGCGCGCACCGGAAGGGGCGGAGAGCGTCCCTGTGCGTCACTTCCGGCGCGCAAACTCTGCGCGCGCTTTGGGTTTCCTAAAGAAGCAGCCTCCTGGAGGCGAAGGAAAGACGGGCGGTGCAGCATGATGATGCGTCGTTTTCGTTTTCCGAGACTAAGGGAGCGCGGAACCGCGGGAGCGAGCGCCTCGAGCACGAACCGCGAGCCTGGCGCGCGCCTTCCGGCGGGGCGTGCGGGACAAAGGCCCGGCGGAAGGTGCTGGATAGGGCGGTGCGAGGCAGGCCCAGCCAGGTTCTGCAGCCCAGCCAGGTTCTGCAGCCCTTGTCCGATACGGAGCATCCGGAACGGTCGTGAAAACACCCCGTCTGGCTCCAGTGCACGTTTTTAGGAAGTACAAAAACACTGAAATGTTAAAAGACAAACACTCATGGTACCACAATTCCTCCCTGGAGCCTTATGCAATTGATTGAAAAGACCATTTCATCACAGCTAAGAAGCTGAAATTAAATCCACCTCTAAGGGAAATTGGTCCAGACGCTGTCACAATTAGGGATGCTTACCTGGCCAGAGCTAAATTGCTGATGAAAGAATGATGAAAGAGCTAGCTCTGCCCACATCAGTACAGAAATATTTAAAGTACAGATTAGAAACAAAGAAGTCTTTCCAACCTCAACGTAAGCGACAGGAAATATAGTCAAGAAAACGAGCAGTCTCCATCTGTGAATGTAGGAACTGTAAAGACCCTTCCCTTGATCCTCATCAATCAGTAGGACTTAAAATAATGAAATGGAGCCCTTGGAAACCGCAGCAACCCTTCACTAAAGTCGCTGATTGACTAACAACTCTTGTATTGCTCGAGGCAAACTCACTACCACAATAATGGAGACCCTCGATTTTCAAAGGCTAACCTTGGAAATTGAGCAGCCATCGGGTAAAGATGTTTATACTTTTTTGAGGCCAACTCTTTACCCAGTCCTGTCCTTTCCACCTGACCCCAATAACGCTCACACTCAGTGTAAGGCCTATGGCACAGTAGTTTTAGCTGCTGGAGACCAGGGACACAGAAGCAGACCATCAATCCTGTAGATGGCATAAGGAGGAAGGATTCTGGGAGAGAAAGTTTTGCACAAGGAAGGACTGTTAATACTAGTACTTAGGGCATCTATGTAAACCTCTTGACCAAGGATGTTTAAGGGGTAGAGTGGAGAGCTCCTTTTGACTTTATGTGTTTTTCTCTTCGGATGCTCAAAGGAAAGTTAACATTTAAACAGTTCTCCCTTCCACATAGGAATGCCTTGTGAAGTTAATTACCTTTTCTAGTTTAGACTTTGGATTAAATATGCATAATTAACCAATATTTGTTTAGTTCCTACTATGTGTGAGGCAGTCTTCACAGTAGCCTTTGAACTGTGTAAATCAGGCTTCCCTTGATTTCCTCTCATAGGAATTTGACTGAGTGTAGGCAAAAAGGGAGGAATATAACTTGATGTGAACTGCAAGAAGGACAGGGGTCTTGTGGGCCATAGAGCCACTAGAAGTCTACCCTGCCCCTCAGCTTGATCTGTGTGCACACTGGGTTCAAGTTGTCTAGCCAGCTTCTTCCACATGGCTGAAAACCGAGCCATTAGCAACTCTCCACCTTATAGCTTCAACCTCACGATTAACAGGCTGAGGGGGAGGCCCTCTACAGCTTCCAGGGAAGAACAGTCCATTGGTTCAGCAAATTGCCTATCCCTTAACCACAGTTGTGCTGAAGAACTAGGACCTGTAATAACATGGACCCAACCATGTTCAGGTAATTGCCATGTAATAACATGGACCCAACCATGTTCATGTAATTGCCATGCTGTTTGGAAATATAAAGAGCCTTTAGTCTACTGATGCTGGTTTTCCATTCAGTAATAAAATGAGTAAGATGATGTTATAATGTGAAAATGGCTTATTCCAAGGGTCCGTTGTGATTAAAAGCTTGACTCACAGGGTGACACTTGGGGGTGGCAATGGAAACTTTGGTAAGTGGCACCTAGCAGCAGGTCCCTGGGTCACTGTGTTGTGCTCTTAGAAAATGGTGGCTGGGCTGGAGAGATGGCCTAGCGGTTAAGAGCACCAACTGCTCTCGCAGAGGACCTGGGTTCGATCCCCAGCACCCACATGGCGTCTGAGAACCATCCATAACTCCAATTCCAGGAGAACTCAGTTCCAGGGGAATCCGACACCCTCTTCTGACCGCCGTGGCATTGCACGGCACGGGTGCACAAACCTACATGCAGACAGTACATTCATGCACATAAATAAATAAATAAATAAATAAATAAATAAATAAATAAATAAAAGAAAATAGTGGTTGTGGATCCTTTAGGATTCTCACCAAAAGAGCCTGAGTTTGACCCCAACCAGACTTTCTACTCCTGATTCCAAATGTAACCACCACCCTGCCGTGTACTTCACTGTTCACCAGTCGCCATGAGATCCTCATCAGAGTCAAAGTTGTGTAAGGCATCATTCCCTTGAACCTCCAAAACTGAGCTGCGTAAGTCTCATTATTTATAAGCAGCTATGTCAGGTATTTCATTATGTGGTGAGACATTGAATCACATAGAGAAGAAGTGTGGGAGGATACAGTATAATTTTTTGAGCACTAACTATGACAATAACAAAGAAATAATAACAGTAATTAACCAAAGTCCCTATTATGTCCAATAATATCACTAACAATCCTGTAAGGTAAATACACCCATTTTATAGATGAACCATCAACTCAGAATAGATAAGTCACAACCCTAAGCTATACACAAAGTAGAAGAGGAAGCAGAATTAAGGCAATGCTCTGACTCTAGGCCTCTGAATGTTAAACCTCATTGGTGTGGCATTATCAACCTCTTAACTGCTATTAAACTCTCAATGCTTTTATATGAAATCTGAGACCTTACAATTTCAAAGAATTGCTCCTGAATTGCTACTGAATTGCTTCAGTAACGAGGTGAAGAGCCTTACCATAACCTGACCCTCACAGCAGCGAATTACTGAGGGCAATTTATGGTCCTGCTTAGTATTAAACTCCTTTCTTCCCCTTTCACTTTCTCTTCTTTTTTAAAAAAATTTTTTTGTTTTTTTATTTATTTATATGTATGAATGTACTGTCTGCATGTAGGTTTGTGCACCCGTGTCATGCAAAGCCTTGGAGGTCAGAAGAGAATGTCAAATTCCCCTGGAACTGGAGCTCTCCTGGAATTGGAGTTACGGACTGTTCTCAGCCACCATGTGGGTGCTGGGGATCAAACCCAGGTCCTCTGCAAGAGCAGTCGGTGCTCTTTTTTTTTTTTTTTTTTTGGTGTTCTTTCTTTTTTTTTTATTTCTGTATGTGTATGAATGTACTGTTTGCATGCAAGTGTGTGCACCTGTGTCACGCAATGCCGTGGAAGTCAGGGTGTCGGATTCCCCTGGAACCGGAATTCTCCTGGAATTGGAGTTTCAGACGGTTCTCAGCCACCATGTGGGTGCTGGGGATTGAACCCTGGTCCTCCGTAAGAGCGGTCGGCTCTCTTAACTGCTAGGCCATCTCTCCAGCCCCAGTCGGTGCTCTTAACCGATAGGCCATCTCTCCAGCCCCTTACTTTCTCTTCTTATATATTATGTATTTTCCTCCCCTCTTCTTCCATTCATTCCTACCTTCCATCCATGTCAATTTTTCTTTTCCATTCTCTTCTTTGAAGTGAGAACTGTAGAGCAAGGCAAGCAAGAAGGGGTTGCAGAGAGAAGACTGCTAGAGTTAGTCTGCTATACTAAGCAATTGAAAATGGAGAGAAGATTGCCATGTTTCCCACTGTTAGAGAAAATCCATCTGTAGAAAGAGGGAAGGGCTGAAATGTTCCCCAAAAGTTGTATTTATGAATTAGTCCTGGCATAGATTGCACCTCAAGCTCCTCCATTGGTGACCAAGTAATCTCAAGCAGTGAATTTGTTAGACATGATCCTGAGCTTCGTGGGCCCTTAAGCCTCTGGCAAAAGTAATATGAATTCTTTCTGGAAGAATGGACCTGTGTGGCATTCACTGACTTTGTAAGTTCATTTGTGGATAAGTCTAGCTGGTGTGTGTGTGTGTGTGTGTGTGTGTGTGTGTGTGTGTGTGTATTATATAAACTACTAACAAATAGCAGAAAGCAAACCATACAACACTCAGGGATAGAAAATAGCAGATACAGATTTATAGAGCCTGGGGGATGGTTCAGCAGATTACACTGCTTGCCACCAAGTCTGGAGGCCCAAGCTTGATCCCCTGGGCCCATGTGGTAAAAGGACAGAACTGATTCCCATAAGTTGTTCTCTGACCTCTATATGTGCACCATGGCACATGTGTGTGTACACATACACACATGATAAATGATAGATGATAGATAGATAGATAGATGATAGATAGATCAAAGGCCAATGGAAGTATTTTATCTTAAAATATCAATTTTTTGGTCCTTTTGAGACAGGGTCTCCCAAGTAGCACCAGCTAGCCTGGAACTTGATATGTAGACCAAGCTGTCCTTGAACTCACAGAGATCCACTTGCTTCTGCCTCCTAAGGGCTGGGATTAAAGGCATGCACCACCATTCTTGGCTCCTAAAATGCCAATTTTTATACTGGAGTTATGTCTTAGTTCACCATTTAAACCTAAAATGAAATTTTTCAGTTATTCAATGAGAATGTATCTACTTTTTTACAGTATATAAACTCTTTAGAGAGGTGTGAATTCAAACTCAGGTCACATTTGTCCTTCAGCATGTGTGTGTGGCTGGTGGCTCCTGGGTGGTAGAGGGCATTTCATTTGTTAATACTTCCCCATGGCCAACCCAGGGCTTGATACATTGAGGTGCCCCTGAATACTGACTGCATGGATAAAGTATGATTGTATAAGGAACCTTTTATAATACTGACATACTGAGATTTTACATGGCTGAGATACCAACCTGTAGAATGCCTTTGCTGAGAAGAGACATTTTTAAGTATATTTTTCTTGAATGTTTCTGCACATCATATAATTCATCTTAATCATATTTAGACCCTCTCCCCTATCTGAAGCCCCCTATAACCCTACCACTGCTAGATTTCATGCAGTATATCATGATGTTAAGGCCTATCAAGTTAAGTTAATATACCTACACATCCCTTAGTACAAGTTCAACCATTGAGGTCTAGTTGGCCTATCTAGAGTCTCTCACTTAAAGAAGATCAATTCTCCCTCACCCAGCAGTAATAAGTTGCCAATGGTTTCTAGGCTAAGGTTGAGGCCTGCTGCCCATTTCCCCATCTCTATGCCAGGATTTGTCTGATTGAGTCTACACGGGTCTTGTGCATGCTGTCACCATTGCTGCAAGTTCCTAGAGGCCTAGAAGACTCTGTTTCCTCACGTTCATACATTAACCCTGGCTATTACAATCTTTCTGCCTCCACAGTGGTCCCTGAGCCATGGGTGAGTGAGGTTTATTATAGAGTTCTATACGGGGACACACGCTCTGCAGTCTCCCATTCTCTACACCTTGGCCAGTTGTGGCTGTGTGCATTCCATTCTGTTGCATGAGGAAGCTTTGCTGGTGAGAGCTGAGGGATGCATTAGCATTCAGTAAGAGATAAATTAACACGATGCCTTGAAAATCAATCACATGACACTCAAACATTACAGTTACCATTTTTGTACTTTTATATTTGAATTTCTTGGTTATAGTTAATTCGGTTTCAATACTTAATACAGAAATGTTTGAGAGTAGCACAGATAGAATCAAATCAAAATCCATGCATTTTCATTCCTAATACATTCAGAAACAATATTCACATGAAATTACAAATCCAAAATGTCAAGACTGCTTTTTAGACCAAACTTTTGTTATGAAAGTTTTTGTTTTGTTTTTAAATATCTAGAAACCTCAGGGATTAGGGTATGGCTCACTGGTGTAGTATATGTCCTGTATTATACTATGCTTGGAACCCTGTCTTCATTCCTCATCACTCCAAAACTAAAAGAAGAAAAAAAGAAAAACTAAATTAAGGATCTTGAGATAAGGAGATTGTCTTGGCTTATTAAGGTGATCTCAGACACAGTGCCAGATGTCCTTAGAAGAGTCACACAGAGGGAGATTCACAGAGGAATTTAACAACAGCCAAAAGCTGAAAGAGGCAAGCAATACATTTATTTTCATTTTGTATGAGTGTTTTGCCTGCAAATATATAAGTGAGCCTTGTGTGTGCAACACAGGGAGATCAGAAGAGGTTTCAGACGTTGGAGCCTCTGGAACTGGAGTTACAGACAGTTGTCAGCCTCTTTGTGGCTCCTGGAAACCCACATAGAGGCTGTGTTCTCTGGAAGACCACTGGGCCAATTTCTCCTGCCTGAGTGCTTGGCCCTTCTAACACCTTATTCCAGACTTCTCAACTCCAGAGCCCTGAGTGAAGAAACCTATTACTTGATACCTCCTAGCTTGTAAAACTTTGTTAAAGCCACATCGGGAATAGATAGAGTGAGTTGGGAAGCCCTTGCTTTCCCAGCTGCCCAATCCATCCCCTGTGAGTCAGCAGCCTTGGCTTCATCTGTCTAGGTTTCCATCTCCTAGGCTGGGCATGACTCCACAGTGCTCAGGACAGCTCCCTGGGTTCCCAGTGAGAATCTTTCCTATGATCTCTTTATACATTTTCATCTGTTATTGTGGCTTCTAACTTGAAACACTATAAAGTGGCCTCTGACTTAACAATCTCTCAAATTTCCAGTGGCGTAAAGGCACACTTGTACAGCCATTCCCCTTACACTTTCAGCTGAGTATTCAGTAACTACATGAGACAATTGGCACTTTAGTATAAACCAGGCTTTGTGTCAGATGCTGCTGCCTAATGTTCTGAACATGTTTAAGGTAGGACAGGTTAAGTTGTGCCATTCAATCGGCTAGGTGAATTAAATGCATTTCTACTTAGTATACTTTCAGTTAATCAATGGGTTTATCAGGATGTAACCACATCCTAAATTGAGGGGGATTTCTGTATTTGTTCTCCAGTAAAACCTCCCCAAGGGAGCCTTCAAGCCTGGCCAGCTTTGCTTACCCCTTTATTCCTGGAAGCCATTAAGCTCTGAAGCGGAACTTCTCTTCCTGTCTTGTTGTATTTTCATTACTGCTATTGACTAAGTGCATTTGCTCAACAAACTCATATATTAAAAGCCCACATCTCCAATGGGATGGCGTGTGGAAAGGGGGCCTTGGGGGACAGTTAGGTTTGCATGAGTCGTGAGGGCAGGGCTTCCAAGAGAGGGCTGCCTCACTTGCCCTGTGCCGCTCCCTTGCCCTTCCTCTCCTGTCTTCCTCCCTCCCCTTTACCTCTCTCTCCTGTGCTGGACACAGTAAGAAGGTAGCCATTTGCAAACCAGTAAGAGGACTATGCAGACGCTGGACTGGCTGGCTCTTGAATAAGTTTCTTCTGTGCAATATGCTACATCAGGCCCTGAAAACAAGCAGGGACAGGGGCAGAGCTTAATCTCTCTCTCTCTCTCTCTCTCTCTCTCTCTCTCTCTCTCTCTCTCTCTCTCTCTCTCTCTATCTTGCTATGTAGCCCTGGCTGGTTTTGAACCCACAGTATACTTCCTGCCTCAGTCTCCTAGATACCAACAGCTGTAATCACCACACCAGGCTCTGACCTCTGCCCTCGCGGAAGGTTGCAGTTGGGTTAGAAAGTCCTGTCACAACTTCACCGGGAGAAGCCACACAGAGGTCACCATTCTTCTTGCCTAGATGTACATTTAGTGCCTTCCGTTACTCACCACCCTTCTCCACCCTGCCCCGAATGCACATTTCTTATGGCTTCCTTAGTTCATGGTTGCACCACCAGAGTTTCACGTGGACTCTAACAATATCTGGTTTTTTGTTTTTTGTTTTGGGGTTTTTTTTTTTTTTTTTTTTTGGTCTTTTCGAGACAAGGTCTCCCTGTGGCCCCAGCTGTCATAGAACTCACTCTGTAGACCAGGCTGGCCTTGAACTCACAAAGACCCGCCTGCCTCTGCCTCCCAAGTGCTAGGATTAAAGGCATGTGCCACCATGCCTGGCTAATATCTATATTTTTAATTCTAACTAGGAATTCAGACTCTCAGAATGCATAAGAACATGCAATACTACTTGGGCTCTTGCTGAGTCCCAGCACTGTCAGACCAGTGACATGGGTGGGGCCACAAAAGGAGAGAACCGAGAGCATGCAGTAAGCACTCTCCAGGCCCACCAACCGGAGCTCAGGCCTGTCTGGTTTTGTTGGAAGAACAGCCGCCTTGCGTTCACTTGGTCCTCCCCGCCAGATTTTAACTTCTTTCTTCTACCACCGTAGTTCCTGTGGGTCTCCACATAGGGTAGTCCTCGAGTTCTGTCTCTGCTCTGCCACAGGCCCCAGTCCTTTGTTAACTGGAGTGTGGGATCCCTCTTCAGCTACCCAACCTCTGAGTATTCCCTGAGAGACTGATGTCACACAACTTCTGCCCATAGCCTACAGCCACCAGTCCAGGAAGCCATCCTCCGTCCTCATCGACAGTACGGTCAGGACTTCCTCCATAACCACGCAGCCTGCTGCTGCTGCTTCTGATTTAGAGACCAGGCAGAGGAAAATATGCTCCCACAACAGGCACATGTGGTGCCCAGGCCCTGTTAGCCCTCCTCCAGCTCCTTTACCTCCTTAGCCTCTACTCAGGAGGCCTCGTCCCCTTCCCCCACCACCCCAGCCCTCCTTTTTCCCTTGTGAAGATTTCCCACTCTTCTGTCTACATTGAGTGTCTGCCAAACACAAGTGTGTGTGGGGGGGGGGCTCCTTTTCTGCAGAATAGCCTCTCTTTGTTCTCACTCTCCTAGCCTTTGTTTATCTCCACCTCATGGTAGTAGCTGGTCCTAGGTCCTGAGGTTGGAGTCTTGCTCACCCCTCCCTTCCAGCCCCCTCCCGCACACTCTCTGAGGCCTCGAAACCATCCTCTAGTTTGTCCCATTTCAACACTTGCCTGCAGTGACTCATCAGTTTGCTCATTGTGCCTGAGGAGACTCCAGTCACTGTTGGACACCCACAGAGGCTCATTTTAGCCCCCTGTGCTAGGGAGGCAGTTGCCATGGTAATAGATGTGGCAGGCAGGCTTGCGCAGAATGGCTGGCTACAGCCAGCACATGCCAGAAGGAGCCAGGCCTTTGTTCTGGACGGTGTTGCTCAAGGTCCCCATCCCCATGCCCCACCTCTGAGAGCACAAGAGCACAACCGGGTGGGGGTGGGCAACTGAGAGTGGGAATCCTCTGAGTCCACCACTTGGACGGAGCCTTGATTCAGCATACCCCCCACGTTGGTTGTTAATGGTTGGCTTCACTGGGTTGTGCAGCTGAAACCGTGTTGCTCAGCAACGGAATAACAACGTAAATCCAACCTCCTTTGAATCTGCATGAATGCCTCTCTCTCTCTCTCTCTCTCTCTCTCTCTCTCTCTCTCTCTCTTTTAAATAGGGATGAGATCTCAGTGTTCCCATATGGGGGTGGGGCAGTCCAAAGCTTCTCAAAAGAAGGATTAACACATACAGAAACAGTGCACAAAGGGAATGCACGTCTTGATAAATTACAACCAACCTGCTGAACTAGATGCAGAAACAGCATTTCCCAGACTCCAATGAGTTCCTCTGACCCTTTCCATGCAATACACGCCTCCCTCAGCATGAGCATAACTGCCATTACCACCTTCTGTTCTGTCTGGTTTTTACATGACATAGCTAGAATGAGACTGCGGACCTGTGTCTGACTTAACTCCTGGGCACTAGGATAGTGAGGTCCCCCATACTGCACTTGCAATAGTGTGCGTGCGTGTGGTGTGTCTGTGTCTGTGTGCTAGCACACACTGATGAGCATAGTTTCCTCCATCCAAGAAACAAGACTATCCCATTCATTAGTTGACCCTCTTCTACATTTGAAAGAATTCCACGTTTAGTGGGAAAATTGCAATCCAGAGTAGAAATTCTCACCCACAATTACCAATCACTGTCTTGATACACTGCCTTCCCCAGATTCCCTCTCACTATACGTACAACTTACAGCGTGATTCTTCCTAAGCCATTTGAGCGATCGTAGACATGCTGCCTCCTTATGCCTAAATACTTCAATATATACAAACATATATGCATATTTAAGGTTTGTTTTACTTTCAATTATGTACATGTTCAGTGAGGGCTGCGAATATGACTACAGATGCCTGTGGAGGCCAGAGGCAGCAAATCCCCCTGGAGCCGGAATTACAGGCAGTTGTGAGCTACCTGATGTGGGTCCTGAGAACTGACCCTAGGTACTACAAGAGCAGTGTGTGCTCATATCTAGATGAGCACGTACTATGTGCGTGTGCATGTGTGTGTGTGTGTGTGTGTGTGTTTGTGTGTTTGTGTTCATTTGTTTGTTTGTTTTGAGACAGAGTCTTACTTTGTAGACCAGGCCAGCCTCAAACTCAGAGATCTGCCTGCCTCTGCCCACTGAGGGCTGGGATTACTAGCACGAAGCACTTTTCTTTTTTCCTTCCACAGCGGAGATCAGCAGTTATGGAATCCAGGTGCCGGAAGTGCTTCGTTAGCACCAAGAACTTGCAAACAGTTCCTTTTCCGTCATGGGGATGTCGGCTCCTGGGGACAAGGCAGGAGGGCGGCTCTGGAACTCCACTGCCTTTGCCTGACCCCACCCCACGAACCTGCAATGAGCCCAGCAGCACCTACCACAGAGGAGAAGATTCAGGAGGAAATGTGGGGGTGAAGGACAGGCCATGGCTCTCACCTGTCCTCCACGCACAGTTGCAGCTCAGTGGCTCTGCATTCAGTTAGGCAGCCAGGACTGCAATCCATTTTGAATCTTTTCCTCTCTGTAGGAAATCCATCAGCAGTCACAGTAACAACTACAGATCTGACTGTTTCCAGCAGTACAGAATCTGCTTCTGGCCTCCTTCACATTCTATTCTTTCAAGTACCATCCATGTATATAGCGAAGTAGCACCTCATTCCTTTCTGTTGCCAATAATATATCAGTGTGTTGATATATCACCTTTTGTGCATCCCTTTTTCAGTTGATGAACACTAGGCTTGTTTCTACTTTTTGTTCTTTTGAATCACACTTCTATAAACAACCACATATAAATTGCATAGATATATGTTCTTAGTTCTGGTCTTTTTGAGACAGGGTCTCCCTGTAGCTCTGGCTGTCCTGGAACTCACTATGTAGACCAGGCTGGCCTTGAACTCACAGAGATCCACCTGCATCTGTCTCACAAGTGTCAGGATTAAAGGCGTGAGCCACACCACAGCAGGCATGTTCTTAGTTCTTTTGACTTTATACCTTGAAAAAAAAATTACTGCAGTCAAGTGGATAACTGATTTTGAAGGACTGCCAAAGTCTAATCTTAGATATTTGGAGAAGAAGGAAGGAATAGCTTAAAAAGCAAACCTGAGTGGCAGCATTGCTCAGTGGGTAAAGGTGCCTTCTGCCAAGATGACCTGGGTTTGATCTTCGGGACACACATGGTACAAGGAGAGAACTTCCACAAATTCCTCCACACTGGAGCCATAACACACATGCACCCATACAATAAATAGCATATAATAAAGTATATCAAAAAACTGTTACACGCTGGTAACTTTAAGGAGTGCCTTCTCTACAGACATCCCAGGACACCAACCTGACCACTGTACTGAAAATATTAGGACGGAGCTTGAGAGTGCTGTGTGGAATTAGGACCTCCTTCTCCCTCCTCCTTTGTGGGCACAGGGCAGCAGACACTTTAAGTTGCAGCAATAACTCATCCCAGATGTTGTAGCAAGGAATGAGCAGTCTACAGGAGCCCTAGGCAGAGGCTGGCTCTGCAAAGGCACCTCTGGGAGTGGGGAGAAGCTCTACTGCTGAGATAATACTTATCTCTGCCTCCAACAGACTTGGTGTCTTGGTGGCAAGTCAGGGAAGACTCTTCTGGGAAGAGAGACCAGCTGAGGTTAAAGCCCAGCCATGTGTGAGAGCTTGAAGCATTTGGCAGCAGTGAGAGAGGAGGAGAGGACAGGCTCGGGATGGTAAACCGAGGAACAAGGATAGTGCCACATCATAGAGTTCAGACTTGAACCTAGGGGTCCTGGGTTCAACTGAGTACTTGAGGTAGGCAGGTGGCCAGCTCATAGTCTGAAACATGGTCTTGGTAGAGAGGTGGGAGCCTAGAGTAAAGTCTCACTGGAGCCTACTGTCAGGAAGAGGAGGAAGAGAGGAGGTGAATATAGCAGTAGATGGTAGGAAGAGAGAGAGAGAAAGAGAGAGAGAGAGAGAGAGAGAGAGAGAGAGAGAGAGAGAGAGCCATGTTGGTTCACACAGATTCCATTTACATCTTCCAGAGAGAAAGAACAACCTTGTCCAGTGTTCTCAGCATTCAGGGCATGTACATCCCCTAACTGCTTATTGTGCTTTAAATGCGCACGGTTGCTATGGGCTCATGTGTCTGAACACCGACCGGGCCTCCAGTGGATGGCTCTGGTTTTAGAGATTGCGAACCTTTTAGGAGCTGAGTCTCTGTGGAGGAAGCAGGTACTGGAAGGTTGGGCTCCAGGGATGGAATCATGGCCTGCTTCTGCCTGCTCTTCTTCCTAACAACTGAGAAGTGGGCAAAGACGCCGTCACTTTCCTATTGCCACGGAGCAGACTTCCGCCATGCCCGCCACACCGTGATGGACTGTATTCCTCAAACCATGAGCCACAATGAACCCGTCCTTCCTTAAGGGTGTTGGTGTTTGCTCATGGTGGGGAGGAAAGTACCTAATGTGTGAGTTTGAGTTCTGAGTGGTTAGCTTCAGGAGAAGACTTGGACCTGGAGGGACGTTGGCAACTTCTTTAGGTTTGGAAGAACTTTTACCATCTGCCTTGCTGGAAGGGCTGCCCAGCAGGATTCCCTTCTTCAACACACTCCGCTCCCTGACCCCATGCCCAGCAGTATACCTGTCAAGCCTTCCAGGCTCTGCACTGACACCTGGTGCCACCTCAGCATCAGCAACTGGGCCCACATCCCTGTGTGCCTCCGGAAGCCAGGCTTTCTCCTCCTTCTCTCCCCTCTCTATGTCTGCATTCCTTCCCCTGTCTGTCTGTGATGACTGCCACCATCCAGCTACCCAGTGTCCCTGCAGGACTGAGTGTCCTCAGAGAGGCATCATGTCTCCTCCAACCTTAAAGCCCTGGGCTCAGGCAAAGGCTCAAGCCTCCAGAAAAGAGTCTTGACTCAAAAGGTCAGAAGGAAATAAATATCCCAAGGCCAGATGAGGACCAGAATTCTTCCCTGAGAACTACCGTAGGCCAGAGAGCATTTACAAGACTCCAAACCCTTGTTCATATTCCTGATTTTCATTACTTGTCCTTTGGGGTCAAGTTCAGGATGAAGGAGAGCTGGTAGTTCAAAGGCTTTGAAATGGGAGAAAGGATTGGCAAGGTGTGGGAATGGTTTCTTAACTTTGGCATTTCTTCACCATACTTTCTTCAAGGGATTTCTTGGAATGAGTCCAGGCTGCAGGTGATTGGGTGTCCATGTAGGAGACCTGGCTCCTATCCAAGCATAGACTCCTTATTGCTAGAGTTTTGGTTTGGCAGTACACAAGGATAGAGGTGAAAGGATGAGTGTTTCTTTGTGTTTCTCTCTCTCTTACTCTCGCTCTCACTCTCTCTCTCTATCTCTCTCTCTCTCGCTCTCGCTCTCTCGCTCTCTCTCGCTCTCTCTCTATCTCTTTCTCTCTCACTCTCTCGCTCTCTCTCTATCTCTCTCTCGCTCTCTCTCTCTCTTGCTCACTCTCTCTCTCGCTCTCTCTTTCTCTCTCACTCTCTCGCTCTCGCTCTCTCTATCTCTCTTGCTCTCTCTCTCTCTCTCTCTCTCTCCCTCTCGCTCTCTCTCTCTCTCACTCTCTGTAGGTCTAAGCTACATGCGCAAAGATCATCCTGGTCTTTATGCCTTCTGCCTTAGGGACTTAACTATAGTTGAATACTAGTGCACAACTGAGCTCAAGTTTGACCATATCTTTCACATCCTTTTGGGAATTGGATTCTTTCATTTATTCTACAGTAGGAAATGCTTAGAAATCAGGAAACCAAAGGGAATTGACCTATAATTGCATAACAATAATACATTTTAAGGGGCTACAGAGATGGCCTAGAGGTTATGAGCGCTGACTGCTCTTGCAGAGGACCCGGATTCGATCCCTAGCACCAACATGGCAGCTGAGAACTGTCTTTAACTCCAGTTCCAGGGGAAGCTGACACCCTCTTCTGACCTCCGTAGCATTGCACAACACAGGTGCACAGACCTACATGCAGACAGTACATTTATACACATACAAAAATAAATAAATATTTTTAAAAAAAATACATTCTAGAATAATAAGTTAATTCTATGGTAGTTTTCTTAGTTCAGAGTGAAAACGTCATTAAAAACAAACAAACAAACAAACACGGCCAGGCATGGTGGTGCATGCCTTTAATCCCAGCACTTGGGAGGCAGAGGCAGGCAGATCTCTTGTGAGTTCAAGGCCATCCTGGTCTATATAGTGAGTTCCAGGCCAGCTGGGGGGGCTATGGGAAACCGTGTCTCAAAAATACCAAAACAAACAAACAAACAAACAAGGAATTCTAGATGTCCATCAACAAATGAATGGATAATTAAAAAATGGTGCATAGAGACAATGGAATATTACTCAGCTATAAAGACAAATAGAAGCTGTGAGTGGTGGCGCACGCCTTTAATCCTAGCACTTGGGAGGCAGAGGCAGGCAGATCTTTGTGAGTTCAAGGCCAACCTTGTCTACAGAGTGAGTTCCAGGACAGCTGGGGCTACAGGGAGACCCTGTCTCAAAAAGACCAATAAATAAATAAATAAATAAATAAATAAATAAATAAATTAAATAAATAATAAAATAAAGACAAATAGAATCTATAGGAAAATGGAAAGAACTGGAAAATATTATATTAGGTGAGATAACACAGAAATACAAACACTGCATGTTCTCTTTTTTACCCCACTAGTTCCATTTTATTGAGCTTTTGTACATTTCATACGATACTTCTTAATCAAATTCAGACCCCATCCATGTTCTCTTATATGTGAATTGAGCTTCTAATAGTTATACATGTGTATTTATGTGGGAGTGAGTGTGGGTAGAGGCTAGGAAAGTAAGAAGGAGGATGAGAGGGGAGAAGAGAGTAGGGAGGGTAAAGAACACATGGGCATGGGAGTGGGGGGGGCACTGGGGACAAAGGGGACAGGGCATGGGGAGGGGGCAGTAAAGAGATGGAGGAAGGAGGAAGAATCTACAACAACTATGTATGAGAGTGTCAGAAGAAAACCCATTGCTTTGAATGTTAATTTAAAAAAAAAGGAGGTGGGGCTGGGGAGATGGCTGAGGGAAAATTTCTAGCTGTTCAGGGTGGTACATCTCTGTAATCCCAGTAATTCCAGGAGCTGCCAAGCTGGCAGAGACAAGGGGCTCTGCCTGAACATGGTGTGGCATGCTCAACACCCCTTCCCCACTAGATAAATACATCAAAATTTAAAGCAAACAATAAAGTCACAGGAAATCACATTTCTTGCAGTCAACAATAATTGACTTCTGAGGATTTAATAATACAGACTAGCAGCATCAGAACTGAATTGAATATGAGTTTCCCAACCAGAAAACATCTTTAGCCTAATTTCACCCCATTCACAGGTTCAGAGCTGAAAATGAAGTTAGTTGATTCTGTCATAAACGTCACATGTTATTGATTTTCGTGTAGTCAGTGGTTATAAATAAGATTCCCAGTGAATGGTGAAGGAAGACCCAGAGACCTCACTGAAAGGGGACCTCCATAAGCGCCAAACCATAAAGCAATTGTTGCTCTGCAAACAAGCCCACCTGGGACCCCTGTATACTCCAACCATAAAGCTCTGCAAACATGTCCTTCCTTCTTTCCTTGTACCTGCTCACTTGTTACCCCACCCTCATGGAGGCATCATGTTCTGCAAGGTCTTGCTTGATGCTGTCTGTCTTATGTGCCCTGGCTGTAACTTTCCCCAGTCTACGCATAGAGTCCACTCCTACCCTGGTAGAATCAACTAGTGAAGACCTACTAGAATTAACTAGTTACCTGCCAGATTCAACCAGTTATACCCCCATTAAGCTCAACTGATGACCTTCCGCAATCAGTGATGGCCTACTGGAATCAACTAGTGATATACTAGACTCAGCCACTGAGGAACAACTAGATTTAACTGGTAACCTACTAGTCTCAACCCATGATAACTTACCAGAATCAACTAACAACCAACTGGAAATAAGTAGTGACATATCAGAATTAACCAGTGAGCTAGAGGAACTATTAATCCAGAGATTTCTGATGAGGTGGTGTCACAGCTGGTCCAGATTTAACCACTAATCTAGACCAGACTATAGATCTAGTGTCAACCATGGATATGTACCAGGACAGCACACAGACTTCTGTCCTCTGCTGATGTTGAGACAGTCACCCCAGCTTTCTAGAAGAATCAAGTGAGGCCACAGATGATCACAGTGCATTCCAGACATGAAGTTTGGTGAGTGAAGATTCTGACCAGACCATGACCTCCACAGACAGAATTAAGTTCTCCCTGTATCTTTAAAATGAAGCAAAGTTTCCACTAACTGTGGTTATCAGTGTGATATCCCCAACTTTCTGAGAAGACTTCAACTTTGGAACAAACCCACTACTACCTTCCTGGATATTGTATAATTATAGAAAATAATGTAAACATAGGATGCTTCCAGTTGAGGAGAAAGAGCAAGGAAGTGGTCCTGTATGAGGGCTGCTGTGTATTGTCCATGATGGACAGGCATTTCTGAGCTCTGCCCTTACATCGTGTGGGCTTAATTGATGTTCATCGCAAAAACAAGAAATGCTGCAAATCTGACTTGCTTTTCTGTACAGGGCCTAAATCCCTTACCCAATTCTCATGACTCTATCTACATACACCAGCATATTGAAGACCCCCTGCTGTCTGGCCAGAGTGGCTACTGCAGACTCCCGCTGCTCATTGACTAATAAAGGTCAGTTTGCATTGTATGAGGTTGGTGGCTTTTCCTCACTACCTGCTACTCTTTCAACTCCTAATTCCTCGAATTTTGGTACTGAAACCTGGGAGAGAGTACTAACCCAGGAGAGAGCTCTCTGCTTAAAACTCCTAAGTCCACAGGCTGGAGAGATGGCCTAGCGGTTAAGAGTGCCGACCACTCTTACAGAGGACCTGGGTTCGATCCCCAGCACCCACATGGTGGCAGAGAACCATCTGAAACTCCAATTCCAGGAGAACTCCAGTTCCAGGGGAATCCGACACCCTCTTCTGACCTCCACGGCATTGCACGACACGGGTGCACAAACCTGCATGCAGACAGTACATTCATACACATACGGAAATAAATAAAATTAAAAACAAAACAAAACAACAACAACAAACTCCTAAGTCCTAACACTCAGGAGCTCTGACTGGTACATGGAGGGCCCAGACCTTTGAACAAGGTGAAGCCACTGCAGCTCCAGTCATCTCATGGCTGTCAGAACAGGGAGCAGCAGAAACCCATGTCACCATGTATCACTGTTTCAGGACATTTGTACTTCAGTAGTAGATGCTAAACTGACAAAAATAGTATTCCATTAATGACCGAATAGTGTTCTAGTCCCATAAAAAGGACCTTATGGGCTGGGGTTATAGCTCAGTGGTAGGACACTTGTGTAGCATGTATGAGGCCTGGGCTTCAATCCCCAGCACACACACACACACACACACACACACACACACCTTCAGGCACGCCCAAGTACATATGCACAAGTCTTAACTTTCTAGTACAGTAGAGTATGGTTTCTATCATTGAAGTGATTTCACCTTTGGGGAAACAAGGAAGTCCCTGAGTTTAGACTTGAGCACCTTAGAAAGTTTTCAGTGTGGGGCTGGAGAGATAGCCTAGTGGTTATGAGTGCCAACTGCTCTTGCAGAGAACCCAGGTTCAATCCCCAGCACCCACATGGTGGCTGAGAACCGTCTGTAACTCCAATTCCAGGAGAACTCCAGTTCCAGGGGAATCCGACACCCTCTTCTGACCTCCAAGGCATTGCACGACATGGGCACACAGACCTACATGCAGACAGTACATTCATACACATAGAAAATAAATAAATAGATAGATAGATAGATAGATAGATAGATAGATAGATAGATAGATAGATAAATAGAAAGTTTTCAGTGCATTGACAGCCAGAGATGGACAGGGATGGGATGGGAGGAATTGCAGATAGATTATGGCATCTTTGAGATTAGTTTGTGTGGGGTGGTAGGGGGGTGGTTTACAGGAAGAACCATGCAGATATCTATTTTGGATTTTCATGTTAATTTTAAACATATGAAATTTAAGCCGGGCGTGGTGGCGCACACCTTTAATCCTAGCACTCGGGAGGCAGAGGCAGGCGGATCTTTGTGAGTTCAAGGCCAGCCTGGTCTACAGAATGAGTTCCAGGACAGCTGGGGCTACAGGGAGACCCTGTCTTGAAAAGACCAAAAAAAAAAAAAAAAAAAAAAGAAATTTATAAAAAAGCACTAGTTGATTCCAGTTAGGTTATCACTGTGCCTTCCATATCTCAGGGAGGAGTGCTATGGCGCTCCATTCTTCTTTTTTTTTTCCTTTATTTGTTTTTATTTTTTTAAAGGGATTCTACAATATAATAGCACAGTTGTTTTCAGATAACATTGACGTTGCTCAGTTTGCCATACAATAGGTAAGTGGTGCATTTTGGAGTGAGCCAAATATTAAGCATAAGCAATGAATGTAAGTAACATTCATGTAAAACCAATTTGCAAGTATTATGTCCAAATTTTGAACAACCAATGGTTCCCATAGTCCAGTTGGAGAAGCTTTATGCACAGGCTGTTGATCAATTAGAAGTCCATACTATATTGCTGTAGTCTCACGATCGCCCCAATCTCCCACAGCCCTTACATTTTCTACCATCCGCTTCTTCTGCAAGTTGTTCCCTAGGCTTTGGGAAAGGGGCACAAAGTGGGTGAGAAGCAAAACAGTCTATTTTCTCTGGAGATGTCATTTTGGACTCTAGCTTTCAGGTTTTCCCCTTCATGGGTTGACAAGCTTATCCAGTGATACCTTTAATCCTACTAACAAGCACAAGCGATTGATTGTACAGACAGCATTTAAGCAGTATAATTATATTGATGTGCAAGCTAAGCATGAGGCATAGACACAGATGCTTGCATGGTATGCTAAATCCCATAAACTGTGGTTCTCTGTATAAGTGGTACAAAGTTGTCTTACTGGGGCTTATAGCATCTCCTAACCACTGAGGACATAAAGCTTGTGGCATCCTCAAGCTTGGTTTATTTCTCCAAGGAGAGAGCTTAATAGCCAATTAGATTTGGGAGCAGCTCCCGTTTCCGTCTTTTTCTTTTTTTTTTTTTTTTTCTCTCTCCCATTTCTACACACCAGTTACAAACCTTGCTTGATCCAAACACCTTCTGCTTTGACCAGGACCCTAAAAATGGCAAACACCCTGGTCTTTCAACATAGAAGAAGTTTAAGCTTGTTGGAATTTTGTTGGAATTTTCTTCTCTTTTGCATTGTCAGACTGCAGGTGACTTGTATGGATATTTAAAACTCTGATTGAGCCCGGTGTGGCGGTGCACACCTTTAATCCTAGCATTTGGGAGGCAGAGACAAGCAGATCTTTGTGAGTTCAATGCCACCCTGGTCTACAGAGCGAGTTCCAGGATAGCTGGGGCCACAGGGAGACCTTGTCTCGAAAAGACCAAAAAAACAAAAACAAAAACAAAAAAACAAAAAAGAAAACTCTGATTGAATTCTGGATGTCAGTCTTGCAACAGTTGGTGAGGTTACTCTATGGCTGAGGCCAGTGAGAAGCCTGCATGAAATAGGAGTCCTGTGTCCCAACACCTGAGCTTTTTGGGGGGAAAAAAAAAAAAAAGGCTTATAGGTGTAACTAAGGAGTTTTTAATTTTTTTTAATTTTTTAAATTTATTCTTTATATGTATGAATGTACTGTCTGCATGTAGGTTTGTGCACCCATGTCATGCAATGCCTCGGAAGTCAGAAGAGGGTGTCAGATTCCCCTGGAACTGGAGTTAAAGATGCTTTTCAGCCACCATGTGGGTGCTGAGGATCGAACCCGGGTCCTCGGCAAGAGCAGTCGGTGCTCTTAACCTCTAGTCCATCTCTCCAGCCCAAGGAGTTTTTAAATTTATGTTACATAAAGTGTTTGTTGTGTGTGCCCGCATGCCCATGGAGGTCAGAGGACAATTTGCAGGAGTTGGTTCTCGCCTTCCAACATGTGGGACTCAGGGAATAAACTCAGATAGTCAGGCTTGGTGGCAAGTACCTTTTGCCCACTGAGGCATCTCTCCAGCCCCTAGGGACTCTTGCTTTAGAATACTAGTTTCTAGAGCTGAGGCCAAGAAAGGGGTTGGATCTGGCATGACGGTGCTCACCTGTAATCCCAGCACACAAATCCTGAGGCTGAGGCAGGAGGGTCATTAGTTCAAGGCTATACTGGGATACATAACAAGATCTTATCCCAAAACAGATAACTGGACCTCCAAAAGGGAAGGAGATGGAATTCAGGACCTGGGTCCCTGGCGAACTTGCTCCCAGCAGAGCTACCTACCACTCCAGAGCACCGGCACTGCTATGTTACTGCTCCAGCCTGGTTTCCTCTCACTCCCAAGCCAAAGACCCACCTTAGTGACTGGAGGTCCAGCACTCCGCGACACTTGCAGGCAGCAGCATAGCCCTCAGGAGGAGAAGCAGTCATCAGTCTACAGTGGACTGTGTGGCCAAGCCAGCCTATTCGGGGGTTAGGTGTGCCGATACACATTCTACTTACAATATTTTCAACTTATGGTGGGTTATCAGGATTTAACTTCACTGTAAGTGGAGGGACATCTACCCTCCAGATTTAGAACAATAAATAATATTTCATCTTTCTCTAAGAAGCAAGGAGAAAGTCACGATGCTTCTTCTAAGCTTGTGTGGTGAGGTATAGATGAAGATGGCCTAAATCTTAAGAGTATAGATGTTGCTTTTGCCAGACACTAAATACAACCTACACTCAAAGGAAGAGCCAGTCATTTTTTAAAAATTTTTAAAAATTAATTATTATTTTTATTTTATGTGTATGAGTATTCTGGCGACATATGTGTAAGTGCACCCATGTTGTGCAAAGCCCATAGAGGCCAGAAAAGGGTGTCAGATCTCCTGGAACTAGAGTTACTGATGGCTGTTAGCCACCATGTGGGTGCTGGGAATTGAACCTGAGTCTTCTGGAAGAACAAGAGGTCTTAACTGTGAGCCAACTCTCCACCCCCAGAAGAGCCATTCTTTTGAGTAAAAAAATCAATGCAGAGGCTGGGGAGATAGCTTAGTGGTTAAGAGCACCGACTGTTCTTGCAGAGGACCCGGTTTCAATCCCCAGCACCCACATGGCGGCTGAGAACCGTCTGTAACTCCAATTCCAGGAGAACTCCAGTTCCAGGGGACTCTGACACCCTCTTCTGGCCTCCACGGCATTGCACGACACGGGTGCACAGACCTGCATGCAGACAGTACATTCATACACATACATAAATAAATAAAATTTTAAAAAATCAATGCATACATGGTTAGATTTTAAGGGGTTTTTAATTTTTTTTCATTTATGGGTATGTGTTTGTCTGCCAGTCTCTGTGTTTACCACATGCATGCAGGTGCCTGCAGAGGCCAGAAGAGGGTGTCAGAACCCCTGGAACTGGAGTTACAGGTGGTTAGGAGCTGCTCAGCATGGGTGCTGGGAACCAAACTGGGGTGTCCTGCAAGAGCAGCAAGTGCTCATAGCTGCTGAGCCCTAATCACCTCCCAGCCCTCATTTGTGGATCGGCTAAGGGAGCTTTAACTATATAACTATATAACTATATAACTATATAACTATATAACTATATAAACATGGACTGACTTTAGAGAATTATTGACATTGTCCTGGCTATGATGGTGGCTTCTGGTTCTTACTCTTAGGGAACACAGATGGATGTGTTTAGGGATGAAAGGTCAGATTTTCAGCAACTAATTTTTTAACAGGTCAGAAAAAAAGAAAGAAAATACTAACACTTCTTAAATCTCAATGAAGAATGTACAGATATCTATCATACTAATTTTTAAAATTTTGATGCTTTTAAAGTTTCTAAAATATAAGGGTAGACAAATATATTGGGAAAATTTGAGCTCAAGGCTGAAAAGTCAGGTTGCTTTCTTTGGTCTGCCCCCAGGGAAGGAGACTGCTGTGGTGTTACTGCCCTTCTTTTACCCTCTGTTCCTGACAAGTGGCGCCCTCTTGACCTTTCAAAACTCTATTCCTGAAGAGAAACAAGAAGTGACTAAGGCCCTTGTGAGAGTGACAGTTTAAACAGGCAGAGAAGCCACATTGTAGATGCTGAAGACATTGGGAAAAGCAGTACAAACCAGAAATTAATGTCAGGGAGGAAGGTCAACCATCACTGAAGACCTCAGGATACCGTGAGGTAACCAAACCTTTTTAGAAACCCAACAAGAATCTTAAATACCATAATTAGAGGCAAATATAGATGAGTTACTAGGCATTATTTTAACATCTCATAATGACTTTATAAATACTACTTATAACATTTTAACCATTATAAGGTATAATACTACTTTTGCAACTACTGGGATAAAAGTCTAATTTGAAGTAGACTAGAGGGAAACAAGGAGAAAAAAAATCCCAAACATGGACCTTCTAGGTGATAAAATCCGGCAGGGAGATTGTTCTAGATTTAAGGGTGTTAAGAAAAATAAAACCCAAAACACTTGGAAGCAGAGATAGGATGACCAAAACTCCTATCATTTTGATACATGCTCAGCCACCATCCAACTGTTCTTGTTTCCTTTCAATTGCTCTGACAAAGCACTCTGACAAACATCAACTTATGAAGGGAAGGTTTATGTAGCTCACATCTCCCAGGTCACAGTTCATCACTTATTCAGGGAAGGAACCTGGAGCCAGGAGCTGAAGCACAACACATAACCACCTGTCCAGCCGTGGCATCACCCACAGTGGGCTGGGCCCTCCCGCATCACTCAACAATCAAGAGGATGCCCCATAGACATGGCAACAGACCACCCAATAGAAGAAATTCCTCAATAGAGGCTCGCTCTACCCCGGTGTGATAGGTTCACAACTAAAGCTACCCTGCACACCGACCCTCCCACCATTCCTTTGAGACAAAGATGAAATCATATTTTACTTCTCTGTGAAGTGAGGGCGACGAAGCACAGACAAATCAGGGAGCGATTGCCAGTGGTCTTACCTGATGCCACTCAAGATGAATCACTGAGTTCTTCTTGTCTTATTTCCATTACAGAAAATATGATACCAGGATAACACATACAAGAACTCTGTTTGGAGCAAAGTTAACCAAAAAAGGGTTGCAACTCACTCCTGTGTAATATTAATCAAGTACAGGAAAACAACAAATTAACTATCATGTTTCAGTGTCTATAGATTTCAAAGATTCTCATTTTTATTTATTTTTATTTTATGTGTATAAGTGTTTTGCTTGCATGTATATGTGTACCTGTGTCCTGCAATGCCTGCAGAGGCCAGAAGGAGGCATTGGATCCACTAGAACTGCAGTTACAGACAGTTATTAGCCACCTTGCGACTACTAGGAACTGAACCCGGGTCCTCTTTCAAACAGCTTGATGAAGCTGCTGCTTCCTTCATGAATGAGTTAAATATCTGTTACGACCCATTGGAAAAATTCTATTTTAGTAAGAGACTTGAAATATATTAAATTTAGTATATGGACTTCATTTATATCCTGTGTTCCAACAAGCAAACTCTTTTTTTTTTCTCTATTTTTGAGACATGGTCTCCCTTTAGTCCCAGCAGCTGGCCTGGAGCTCGCTCTGTAGACCAGGCTGGCCTTGAACTCACAAAGATCCGCTTGCCTTTGCCTCCCAAGTGCTAGGATTAAAGGTGTGTGCCACCATGCCTGGCTAAATTTTTTCTTTTTAAACTATTAAAATTCTGTAAATGATAGCTAATACAAAACTTATATTTGAATAGTCAAATAAAAATTATACACTACTTTATTTTAAATTTCATTACATATTTTAATTGAAGTAACAAGAAGGGGCCGGCAAAATGGCTCAGTGGGTAAAGGTGGCTGCCTCCAAGTCTGATGACTTGAGGTCAGTGCCCAGGACCCACATGGTGGAAGGCGAAAATCGACGCCCACAAGGTGTTCTCTGACATATGCACTGTGGCATGCAGGTACCCACACATGGAGTAAAATATTATAAAAATGCAAAGTATCAAAAAAGAAACATAATTACGATGTAAAGTAACTAGTTATGCACAGGACTGAATAATGAACACACTTAAATACATATGCTTTTCTTTCATAACACAATGCCATCATCATACCACATATCTCTCTAAAAATGTCTTAAGAGTTTGCTTGTAGCCGGGCGTGGTGGCATGCACCTTTAATCGCAGCACTCAGGAGGTAGATGTGGGTGGATCTCTGTGAGTTCAAGGCCAGCCTGGTCTACAGAGCGAGCTCCAGGACAGCTGGTACTAAAAGGGAGACCCTGCCTCAAAAGTACCAAAAAAAGGAAAAAAAACTAAAAAAGAAAAAAAAAAAACAACAAGATAAATATAAAAAAAAAAAAAGTTTGCTTGTGGGGCTGGAGAGATGGCTCGGCGGTTGGGAGCACTGACTGTTCTTGCAGAGGACCCGGGTTGGATTCCCAGCACCCACATGGCAGCTAAGAACCATCCTTAGGCCAGGAGTGGTTGGCGCATGCCTTAAAAAAAAAA
>VZQC01013780.1:151576-172088 GCA_009823505.1 Rhizomys pruinosus | reverse complement strand
CAAAAAAAAAAAAAAAATTAAAGTACATGTGAATGTTTTCATTTTTTTACTAATGCACATCAGCCATTCAGACAGCATATACCACATGGTTCTATGAATTCAAATGATCTATGAATCAAGTTGCCAGAATCCAGATTAAAGAAAAGAACATTGTCTGCATTCAGGAGGCCCCAAAATACTTTCCTAACCTAGTCCCCCAAATTAATGATTATCATATCATTGAAATTCTTTTACAGCACATATGACAGCACTAATAACTAAGATGTTTTTCTTATTGAGAAAACATTCATTGTACACTGTACCAGGTTACATGAGGACATTTTTATGCAAGTGTATAACGTACTTTAAGCATAGTTCCCCCAGATCCCTACCTTCTCTTCCCTCTCTCTTCCCCTGCCTTTAATCTCCTTTGTTCTCATAGACAGACCCACTTCCACATCCATGCTGTCCTAGTTAGCTTTCTATGGCTGTGATAAAACACTCACCATAAACAACTTGGGGAAGAATGGGTTTCTTGAATCTTGTAGTTCCAATGACAGTCCATCACTGAGAGACGTCAGGCCAGGAACCTGGAAGCAGGAACTAAAGCAGAAACCATGGAGGAACACTGCTTATGGCTTGCTCTCTCTGGGCTTGCTCAGCTACCTTTCTTACACAGCCCAGGGCGGCACCACCCACAGTGCCCTATGTCCCCCTAAGCCAGTTAGCAATTGAGAAAATGCCTCCCAGACACACCCACAGACCAATCTGATGAGGTAATTCCTCAGTTGAGGTTCCTTCTCCCAGATGACTGTAGTGTGATTAGAGTCGACAAAAACTAGGGCTGGAGAGATGGCCTAGCGGTTAAGAGCGGGTTCGATCCCCAGCACCCACATGGTGGCCGAGAACTGTCTGAAACTCCAATTCCAGGAGAACTCCAGTTCCAGGGGAGTCCGACACCCTCTTCTGACCTCCGTGGCATTGCATGACAGGGGTGCACAAACTTGCATGCAGACAGTACATTCATACACATACAGAAATAAATAAAATTAAAAAAAGACAAAAAATTAAAAAAAAGAGTTGACAAAAACTAATCAGCACACATGTCATACACATACTTGATTTTATGTCTCTATATAAGATCCAGAAACCACAAATAAAACATCTATTGCCTGACATTCTGTGAATTTAATTCACTTAATATGTTTATCTTCATTTGCATCCATTTTCCTGCAAACAACATAACTGTCTTTCATGGCTGAAAATACTCTATTGTGTGTATTTGCCATATTTTCTTTATCAGTTCCTTTGTTGTTAGACATCTAGGTTGATTCTATAATTTAGCTATTATGAACAGAGGTGCAATAAACACTGATGTGCAAAGATCTCTGTGATTCATTGACTTGGAATGTTGACTGTCCATCAGTGAAATCCTTAGGTGTAGTGTGGTTGGGTCATAAGGTAGATCTATTTTTAGTCTCGTGAGGAACTTCTTCACTGGTTTCAATAGAAGCTGGAAAGGTGCCTACCTGCACTGTATAAGGGTTCCCTTTTATCCACATGTGCACAGGAATTTTGTTGTTGGTTTGGTCTTTTTGAGACAGGGTCTCCCTGTAGATCAGGCTGGCCTTGAACTCACAGAGATCCACCTGCCTCTGCCTCCTGAGTGCTGGGATTAAAGGCATGCACCACCACACCCAGCCTATTTTTTTTTTAATGACTGCTCTTCTCTCTGGGGTGAGATGTAATCTTAGTTATAATCTGCATTGAGGGGAGGGGATGGAGACATGTGGATCCCTGAAGCTCAATGGCCAGCAGCTTCACTGAATCAATGAAATTCAGGTTCAATGAGAAAGCCTGTCTCAAAAATAAAATTGGAGAGTGACTGAGGAAAGACACCTATGGGGAAACCCAGTTTGGGTTAAGTATGAATGGGCTAGTTTTTCAGCCAGCATCTGCAGGGGTGGGGTGGGGGGCACAGGTGTGGGTCACGCCACTCCCCAGACCCTACTCCATGAGACAGCAGCTCGTGACCCCATGATGCTGGGCGGAGCAGCAGCAGGTAATGTATACAAGGGGCGTGATGCAGAGGTCTGAGATTGGCCCTGAGAGATGATGTCATTCTGCCTATAAAACTGGCTTGTATGGGAATGGAGAGATGGCCTAGCAGTTAAGAGCGCCGACCGCTCTTGCAGAGGACCCGGGTTCGATCCCCAGCACCCACATGGTGGCCGAGAACCGTCTGTAACTCCAATTCCAGGAGAACTCCAGTTCCAGGGGAATCCGACACCCTCTTCTGACCTCCGCGGCATTGCACGACACGGGTGCACAGACCTACATGCAGACAGTACATTCATACACATAGAAAATAAATAAAATTAAAAAAAAACTGGCTTGTAGCATACAATAAAAGGGATTCTATTCTGCATTACCATCAGACAGAGTCCCCCAGATCCATTATTTTGCACATGGGTAGGCTAGAGCAGGCCTGAGCTTAGTGGGCTAGAAGGAGGTCTATCAGACCACTAGCCTGGTGTGCTAGCGTGGGCCTGGACGGAGACCAATCAGGTCACCAGCTGTGGAAAGGTGATTGCCGGCAATGTAGCCTAGGGAGAGCCAAGCAGGTGCCAGGCTGAAATTCCTGTCCAGGGGTTATCAGTCTCTGAGCAGGTGGGTGGACATGGCCAGACGGGGTGGAGTTCTGCCTTCCCAGGTTAAGGACCTGAGAAAGGCAGTAGTCATGAAGTTCGGGCTGCTAAAGTAGCCATCTGGCCCCTGCACTGAGGTGCCAGTTCCCACGGGTTAGCCGTGGGCGGCTACCCCCCCTTTCCCAGCAGCAGAGAGACTGTAGGAGTGTACATTACACACATCTGCCATTGACTTTAAGCCTCTGCACTCAGATGTGCATACACACATTACATACATATATGATCCTACACACAGGCATACCAAAAAAGATATCAGAAAGAGGTATCACTGTACAGACAACCTTACAGGAAAGAGATTAAGGCACACCTCACAGGCCCTTCCATTGTAGAATAATCTTCTAGGGAGGGCAAAGCAATTGCCCCTCAGCTGTCTACAGATGCCCAACGTAGAAAAGGGGCTTATCTCAAAGAGATGTATGGTTGTTATGGTTATCTATTGACATAGATCCCAGTAAGACTCATGGAAAACTTACCATGTTTTTTTTTTTCTCAGACAAATGCCTCTAAATCAATTAACGAGTGGGCCACTTTTGCTGAAGGAACCCATGCCCGGCACCACAGAACATGGCACTGACAGGGACCAAAAGAAGGATGTGATCTTTCAGACTCATCATTGTATCATCACTGAAGAGCCATGCTTTTAAGAGAATTGCGGACAGAAACCAGATGGGCATGGACTGAAAGGGACAGTGATAAAAGGATTCTAGTCCCTCATACTGGTACCGTTGGGAAGCAGGCTGAGCCAGTGTAATACTCCACCATAAACATTCGGGAACTTTTTTCTCTCTCTCAGAATGAGGTTATCTAAAGTGGTTACTTCACATTTACCCTGATGTATTGAGAGGGGAGTGGTCTCAAGAAGCATTGTCCCAGAGAGACTGTGTTCAAGCAAATACAACCTCCCCTGGACTGGTTTGGATTCTGAGGTGACACAGTGAGCAGGTGCTATAAGAGTTGGGGGCTCTGGAAGCATTGGCTGTGCTCTGAATGGGAGGAGAAAATGATTCACTGGGGGCCAGAAGGCAGGTTGAGGCATTCTGAGGTGGTCTGTAAATTGGCCTGCATTGATTCCCAGCTCCTGGTAAGTTCATGCTGTGTAAGCCCCCACCTCAGAGCTCACGCACCGCAGCTGGCCTGCGAGAGCAATAGCAAATACACAGGAGGGGTAGAGGGTCACGCCTAATGCGAACGCAGTTTACCTCGACTGGTGTTCGTGTGCTTTTCTTTTCTTCCCTCCCTTCTTTCTCTCCTTCCTCTGTTCCTCTATCAAAGTGTTGGAATAGGAACAAAAAAGATTAACTGGTCAAAAAATAAAATCTCTGGTCTGTCTGTTGGAAGATGAACCTTTCCAGTTTCGCTGATCAATCATCTGGTCATAAGACAGCAGGCTCACCTTAAGTCGTGGCAAATAGATGAGCAGAATATCCAGGGCATTAATGATAGTGAACTTTCCCGGCCTGGAATGTGGCCCCTAGCACAGAGCCTCTGGACCCGGCCACAGGTCTGTGGCCCTCTGTAAGTTGTCTGCCCACTTTTCTTCATATCCGTTTTCTAACATGCTTCTCCTAATGCTTCGGGCTGCCCTAGCGTCTTGCGTTTCTTTACCTTTTCTCTGAAGCTTCCTTGTTCTCCCATGTGGCTGCCGGTCTGCCACGTGTCTGAGCTCCATGCAGGCTCTAAACCTGCATGGCTCACAGCTTGGTTTTTTTTCCTTCTCTCCTCCATTCTCCTGCTCAAGGCAGCTGCCAGGGTCACAGTTTGTCTCCCCTGAGGGTTTTACTTCAAATTCTAATAAAGTTGTCCCAGCGCTTCCACCTGAGTCCATTTTTAGATTTTTTTCAATGAATGAGACTAAGAACCCCCTGCATCCAAACCCCGTACTCTGAGGCTAGCAGTCCTGCGCAGCAGGCCTTTTGATAAAGCACTGAACTGCCTGCCACGGCCAGCACAGACCTGAGGAGTCTCTCTAATAGCCATCTGCCTAATAGCCATCTGCCTGTCTGTCTGGGACACAGATCCTTGAAGTCCAGGAAAGCTCCAGATGACTGTTCCTCTGGCCCTGACATTGACTTCCTGAGAGACCTTGAGCCAGAGCCACTGGTGAGGTGATGCTCAGATTCCTCACACAAGGCACAGGAATGACTAAATGTTTGGGAGGGAGCATCTGCGTGTGCAACCCTGGGTGACCTATAACTTTCGATCTTCCCACCTCCTCCTCCTGAGTGCTGAGACCTCTGTCATCTGTCACTGCACCTTGGAATGCTTGTGTATTGAGTCACTCGGTGTTTGTGTCTCTGATGGGTGTTTGGGCCCCTTGCTTGCTGACCTACACAGGTTCCTCTCTAGGGCTGGCTGATTCCTAGAAATACAGTGCTTGTTTCTTTCATCTGCAAAACAACCAGTCCTGAGTCAGGCCCCACCACTCCCGTAGCAGGCTCTTCTGGGGCTCTTAGACTCAGAAACTCTGTCCACCAGCCGGAATCACTCCAGGTCAGATGCCAGACAGCTAGCTAGACCCACCCTTTGTACCCATAACTTCAGGATTGTTCAGGTTGGCAAACCCCACTCTCCCTTGACCCCCTCCTTCACATAGTAACTACAAAGAAGAATTTCTCAAAAGAGACATTACAACAGATACCAAGGAAATTCAAAAAGTCAGTAAGATATAAAACTTCCCACTAAATTGGAAAATCTTTTTTAAATGTGTGAATTTCTAGACACATATGATCTACACAAATTGCCACCCTTCACCCACACTCTGGTACATAACCCTAATAAACTGGTTCACCAAGTTGGATTTGGGAGGTTCTCTCCCTGGGGCTACTCAGGCATGACAGCCACTTCCTTAGAACAGAAGTGTGACAAATGAGGCAAGAGGAGGGAGAGGAGAGGGAGGGAGGAAGGGAGGGAGGGAGAGAGAGAGAGAGAGAGAGAGAGAGAGAGAGAGAGAGAGAGAAACAGAAGTGTGACAAATGAGGCAAGAGGAGAGAGAGGAGAGGGAGGGAGGGAGAGAGAGAGAGAGGATCTTTAATTTTTTTTATGTGTTTGCTTCTCTGTATGTATGTGTATCACACGTGTGCCTGTGTCTGCAGAAGTCAGAAGAGAGTGTCCGATCATCTGGAACTGGAGTTAGAGAGGGTTTTGAGCTGTCATGTGGTGCTGGGAACCAAACGCAGGTCCTCAGCAAGAGCATCCAGTGCTCTTACTGACTGAACCATCTCTCCAGCCTCTGTGGGGTGTTGGAATCTTGAAGAGGTAGGGAGTGGAGTGCACTGGGAGGTGGTTAGGGCACCGAGGGCATGGCCATCAGAAGAGATCTGTGTGGTTCTAGTGGGTCCCCAATCTGTCAGTGAAGAATGGGTTATAACGTGAAGCCACTCCATGTGCTTGGCCCCCTCTGTATGTAGCCAGTTCCTTTTCCTTTTTTCTGCCTTGTCGTGACACACCCAAGAGGTCCTTACTGCTTCGGTCCCCCAGTCACTGGAGTTGTGAGTCAAATAAACCTGTTTTCATAAGAAAACGTCTCAGTGATTTTGTTATAGTAACAGAAAGTGGAGTAATCCACACAACATACATACAACATATACAACAATACACACAACATACAATGCTGGTGAGAGCAACAAGTCTTGATGTTCTTTTATAGCCTAATTTGAGAAGGGATATGCTGTTATTTTTTTCTGTCTTCTTGTGATCGCATAGACCAGTCATAGCACAGTGAGAGCGAAGGCTGTTCAAAGTGAGTCTGAGGGCTGGAGAGATGGCCTAGTGGTTAAGAGCACCGACTCTTCTTGCAGAGGACCCGGGTTCGATCCCCAGCACTCACATGGTGGCTGAAAACCATCTTTAACTCCAGTTCCAGGGAAATCTGAGACCCTCTTCTGACCTCCGAGGCATTGCACAACACGGGTGCACAGACCTACATGCAGACAGTACATTCATACACATAATAAATAAATAAATAAAATTTAATAAAAAAAGTGAGTCTGAGTTCCCAGAGACAGAGAATTGTGGGTCATCTTGATTGACTATCAGAATTATTAGGAAATGTTACCTTCAATATCAATACTTGGGAGAAAAAGGAGGGCTGGGGTTATAGCTTAGCTGGTAGAATGCTTGTCTTGCATGCAGGAAGCCCTGGGCAGTACATACACTGGGCAATCCCAGCACTCCAAAGGTGAGTGCAGAAAGGCAAGGAGTTCAGGGTCATCCTCTGAGGCCAGCCAGGAAACAAAAACCCTGCTTCAAAAAGAAAACAAAACTAACAACGGGACGGATTTTAAAAACATTTAAAAGGATGCAAGTTTAGCAAAATATTAACAGTATATCAGGATCACACTAGATGGAGTTTATTAGCTTCTGGTACAGAGGGGAAACAGATCCCTCTTGGAGGGTCCTTAGTCTCATCTCATTCATAAAACAGTTTAAGAATGGACTCAAGACGCTGGAGAGATGGCTCAGTGGTTAAGAGCACTGACTGCTCTTACAGAGGACCCGGTTCGATTTCCAGCTCCCACATGAGGGCTGTCTTTAGTACCGGGCGTGGTGGTGCACACCTTAATCCCAGCACTCAAGAGGCAGAGGCTAGCCTGGTCTAGAGAGCAAGCTCCAGGCCAGCTGGGACTAAAGGGAGACCCTGTCTCAAAAATACCACCCCCCCCCAAAAGAATGGACTCAAACAGAAGCTCCAAGACAATTTTAATAGAATTTAAGGGAAAAGTCCTCAGTGCAGGCAAGCTGGGAATCTCAGCTGCTGTCTTGAGGTGGGGAATGGAGGGGAGGTGGAGACACAGCAATGGCGCTGTGCCTGTTGAGAGGCACCATGGAGATGGGATGAACACCCGAGGGAGAGCAGTAGCCACACGGCTGGTAGGAGGAGGGAGTTTAGAGAAAAAGCAAAGAAACTCAAAAGGTTGTGGCAGCCCAAAGCATTAGGGAAAGCCTTGTTAGAAAAGGGATATGAAGAAGAAAAGAAGAATCCTTCAGGAAAGAGGCACAACTTACAGAGAGCTAAATGTCTGACTGCAACTTGACCCACAAGGACGGCACTAAGATGTGGGAATTCCAGGCAGGAAAGTTCACCATCTCATGAAAGCACTACATATTCTGCCCATCTGTTTAGCTTGACTTAAGGTGAACCTGCTTTCCTAGGGTGGTCCTGTGACCAAGGGATTGAGCAGTGAAACTGGAAAGCTGGGTCTTTATTTTATCTTCCTGACCAGCTCTTAGATGCTTTCTGCTACTATAACACTTTCTTTACTTTTCCATATATTGTACATATTTCATAAGTTAAAAAAAAAAAAAGTGCATTTAGGCTGTCTAGGAGCAACAAGGTGGCCTGCTGGCTCAAGAGCTTTCTAGAAACCAGCACTTTCTCCTGAGCCCTGCTTGTCCTGTCCTGGGGTTTAGGGTTTTCCAGCGCAGCCCCGTATTCCTGCAGAGTCAGCAACAGGCCCGGAAGTGCTGACAGCTGAGGTGGGGTCTGCTCTCTCCTCTCCTACAGGTTTCTGAGATGTTCTGAAATCACAGTGCGGCTGATTTTGGTCCAAGACACCTTTGGAGAAGAGTTGGGCAAAATTATTTTCCTAACCTTGCCTCAGCGCAGTGTTCGCCACTGGAGCGAGCAGTCAGCCATTTTATTTAACTTTGCCTTGGCTCCTTTGTTAACTCAGCTCCGAATCATTCTCTCCCTGGAACTTTGTTCCTTTCTTTAGAATGAAAAATAAAAACTTTGGACCAGTAGCTTGTGGTCACGCTGAGTCACAGCTCTTCCTAAGGAATTTGGTGGGGTGAGGTCAAGGCGTTCACTTCCTCTGGGAGCTCTCACAGGAGTGACACTTTTACTTACGTTAAATATTCACTCCTGGGATGAGTTTTTCAGTGGAGTCTGACACGAGGATTGGTAATGCTGAAAAAATGGCCATTGGGGTATTACAGAAAATGTATGCATTTTTTAAAATTTTATTTATTTCTGTATGTGTATGAATGTACTGTCTGCATGCAAGTTTGTGCACCCGTGTCGTGCAATGCCGCGGAGGTCAGAAGAGGGTGTTGGATTCCCCTGGAACTGAAGTTCTCCTGGAATTGGAGTTTCAGACAGTTCTCGGCCACCATGTGGGTGCTGGGGATCGAACCCGGGTCCTCTGTAAGAGCGGTCGGCGCTCTTAACCACTAGGCCATCTCTTCAGCCCAGAAAATGTATGCATTTTTAAAAATGGAACGAATCTGTGGCTAGGGCGGTCCTCAGTTCAGATTTGTTAAACACCTGGGACTGGAGAGATTGCTCAGAAATTAAAATCACTTGCAGTTCTTCCAGAGGACATAAGTTCACTTCCCAGCACCACATACGGCAGAACTGCAGCTCCAGGGGACACAACGCCCTCTTCTGGCCTCCGTGGGCACTCACACAGACATGGCATATACTCACTCAAACACATAAACAAATAAATAAAGATCTTTTTAAAATAACTCCAAATATGCCTTATTTCAGGAAAGTCCCAAGGTGGTATGTGCTTCAAATGCAAGATTTGACCCCCAAACACGTGCATGGTTTGGAAGTAATGTGCTTGCCCACATGCACACAGATGCATGTTGAGACCAGGTATGTGTGCATTCCAGTGTCCGCGCATGTGCATGTATATGTGTATGTGTGTGCACGTGTGCATGTGTGTGTATGTATAGAAGGCCAGAAGTCAACCTCCAGTGTCTCTCACTGAGGCCTGACGCTTGCCAGTAGGCTGCTGACCAGCAAGGCCCAGTGCTCTGCCTCAGTCTCCCTAACTGGGATTGCCAAGGTGCCTGGCTTTTTTAGGTGGGTTCTAGGGGTGGAATTCATGCTTGCTCGCCAAGCACTTTACCAACAAAGCTGTCTCCAGCTGTGGTAAACTGGTGTGTCTTTAGTCAGATAGTGGAGGGAAGGTCAGGATGGCTTGACACTGTGTCCTCTAGTCTAGGCTGAGCTATATTTCCTAGAATTCCCTTGGCTTTGGTTTCCAGCCTGGGTGAGCTGGAAGGAACTTGCTGTCTGGAGAGCAGAGCGAGGAAGGCAGGCTGCAGTCATTCTGCAGCGCCCCCTGCTGGTGCGATCTGCTGACTCAACTCAAGGCTTAGGCAGCAGCTAGGCCAGGAATCTCAGCTTTCTCCCAGGATCCTTCAGCTTCTCCAGCTTCTGCATCAAGTGTATGAGCTTAGCTTCATAAGAAGAGCTCTGGTGTTTGTTTGTTTCCGGGCAGTCTCCATCATCACAGTTAGAAACCATAAGGAGAAACACGGGGCTTGTGGGGGCTCAAGGTTTTGTTCAGCAGGTTTCACAATCTTTTCTTATTGACTGACTGCCTGTGTGTCAACTTTGACCTTCAACGTTCGTGTGGTTTCCTAGCAACACTGCCTAACCAGACTCTGTAATTATGTAAGATGATTCTTGCAATACACAGTATGCGGTGTTTGTGCACATGCGTCTATCTCAACAGGTCCAGTTTCTGAGGGCCATCTAGAACCCCTGGATGAGAAGCTATGTGGTTGGGGCATCATAAACTGTGCGGTTACAGTTTAACAAGCCCTCCAGGGAATCAGATGCCTGCTGAAGTTTGAGATCCAAATCTGGAGAAACTCCTCATTTTGCAGTGTAAAGAGCCTGCACATTTCTTTCGGTTGAGCACAGGATGGAGTGGGAAGATCTGCTCAATTAACGTGATTCCTCACAGCCTATGCCCTGAGAAACCTCAGGTACTAACATGAGTGCAAAGCAGCTTTTGTTAACCGGATGATGGTCCCTGGTCCAGAGACCTAGTGACAGCAGACCTCATTCACTCAGCCCCCTCAAGCACGCTCAACTGCAGTACATGTGTAACTTGCTACAGGCCAGCACTCTGTGGCGAGGCAGAGACCTGTGAATATAAAAATCTCATCTATTAATAACAGTGTTATTAAATCAGAAGCTAGTAGTGATGGTTAGGGAGCTAAATTTAGCAAATAGAGAAAAATGATATGTAATTAGTCATACTTATTATTTCCCTGTCTGTGGAGCTTCAAGGATGTTGAAAGATGCTTTAAATCAGTTTTGTTTCATTTTTTTTTTAATGAGTCAGACAGAGTCTCATGTAGACCAAACTGGCCTCAAATGTGCTATGTAGCCAAGCAGGACTTTGAACTTCTGATCTTCCTGCTTCCATCCTTGGATCACAGGAGCACATCACTATACGTGGTTTATTTATAAAATACTGGGGAATAAAGGGCTTTGTGCATGGCAGGCAAGCACTTTCCCAACCAAGCTATACTGTCACTCTTTAAAAAGTTTTACACTTTTGAGACCAGAACTTTCCCTGCTTATTAATCTAGTCCCAACCTTGGGAGTGCTTTCCATTTGAAAAAAAGAAAAAGAAAAAAGTATCTCTATGTCTATTTGAGAGAAAGAGAGCACGCTTTATAGTTGCATGTAGACACAGGTACACACACACACACACACACACACACACACGCACGCACACACTAGTAAACCAGCACTTAGAAGGTAAAGACAAGGCTCATCAAGAGTTTAAGGTCAGTCCATGATGCACAGCAAAGTCAAGGCCAGCTCTCAAAAAAACAAAGGGCTGGAGGGATGGTTCACCAGCCAAGTGTGCTTACTGCCCTTGCAGAGGACCCAGCACCTGCATCCAGGGGCTCACGACCTCCTTGACCCTCTTGTGGCTTCTGAGGGCATTGCACCTACAAGCACAAACACATTCAAACATAGAGACATACTTGTATACATAAAAATTTTTAAAAATCGTGCTCGCTTCGGCAGCACATATACTAAAATTGGAACGATACAGAGAAGATTAGCATGAAAATCTTTTAAAAAAAGAAAAAAACAAAAAAAAAAGAAACAAAAAAAAAAATTTTTAAAAATCATCAAAATCCCAAATCAAACACAACCAAAACCAACAACCCCAGCAAACCCAGGTCTCTCTCTGTCTCTCTCTCATACACACACACACATAAACTCTGTCTTGATGGTTTTGATGTTATGGTTGTTAGTCTTAGCTTTATTTATTTATTTTTAATTTTTTTAAATTTATTTCTGTATGTGTATGAATGTACTGTCTGCATGCAAGTCTGTGCACCCGTGTCATGCAATGCTGCGGAGGTCAGAAGAGGGTGTCAGATTCCCCTGGAACTGGAATTCTCCTGGAATTGGAGTTTCAGACGGTTCTCGGCCGCCATGTGGGTGCTGGGGATCGAACCCGGATCCTCTGTAAGAGCGGTCGGCGCTCTTAACCGCTAGGCCATCTCTCCAGCCCCTAGTCTTAGCTTTTAAGGGCTGAGCTATCTCTCCAGCCCACAACTCAGTCTTACAGCAAGAGTTCTGTTGTAGCGGGACGCTGTCTAGAGGTCCCCCCCCCCCCCCACACACACACACTTGTCCTCTAAAGTCTCCCAGCAGCTGTACTGCCCCGCTGCTCCTAGGTGACTGGGAGAGAAGAAATTCCGTCCCACCTGGGAGGTTTAGTGGAGGTCCAGAGCATTCATCTTTCTCTGAGCACCCTTGGCGTTATGACTTCCAGCAACACACCTGCCCCCGTTCGTCCCTTTATGTTAATGCCTGGCTCTTCCTTCAGAAGTCAAAACTCGGCGGCCATGGGCCTGCATTCACACATTCTCTCGGGAATTAAGGAGGTTTCATGGCCCTTGCCTCTCTAGGAAAGTGTAGGGCGATTGGAAGCTGCTACCCCGCCCCCATCTACCTGTTTTCTTCTTCTTTTTTTTTTTTTTTTGTCTTTTCGAGACAGGGTCTCCTTGTAGCCCCAGCTGTCCTGGAATTCACTCTGTAGACCAGGCTGGCCTTGAACTCACAAAGATCCGCCTGCCTCTGACTCCCAAGTGCTAGGATTAAAGGCGTGTGCCACCATGCCCTGCTGGCTTCTGTTTTCTTCTTTTATCTTGTTCTGTAGAAAAGTTGATAGCTCCATCTCAGTCACATGAACAGACAACATGGGGTGGGGCACGAATTCACAAAGTGTAATGGTTTATTCTTTAAAAATAGCCTTATTTTGATTTCTAGCAGAGAACTTAAGGTGGGGGGGGGTCTGGGGTCTGTCCCAGGCTGGCTGTGTCTCCCTTCCAGCCCCCCTTCCTTCTTCTCAAACCTCCAGCACACTGCACCTTTGGGTCCCACTCCCCTTCCTGCAGGTCCCCTTCTCCCCTCCCCTTCCAGCACCCCTCTCTCCACCCACCCCTTGCCTCCACCCTGGGTCCCTTCCCTCCCTCCCGCGGACCTCCCTTCTTTCAGTTCTCTTCCGTAGACCAGACCACGAATCCAGGTCGAGCCACAGGGCCTCCGTCACCTCGGCCACTTCCCGTGCTGGCCGAAGCTCCTCCCTCCGCTCTCTCCGGGCTGGCTCCCCTCGCTCCGCTCCCTCCCGCGGCGTCTAGGTCTCTGGGTGCTGCGCTCTCCTCCACCACCGACAAGGTAGGTGGTCATGACAGGGGACTGGAAAGCTAGGTCTCTATAGGGCTGGACCTAGTACCGGGGATTGCATTATAGCAAAGGGCTTTGCCCATGCAAAGGCAAAAAGCTTACCCCAGTCCACTTTAAAAAAAATGGACTTTCATGAAAATAATATATTATCTTTGCAAAAAAGCAAGTACCCCAATTCTAGCCAGTCCTAGGCAGCCTCCCTTTACTTTTAAATGCATTAATCCTGTAGGTGTTCAGACATGCGTTTTTAAAACGATTGAAATCTCCCCGTAGAGACTTGTATTCCTGTTGGCATTTACTACAACATAGGAGTCCTTCCTCTCTGCTGTTAAAGTCTACTTTCAAGCAGGAAAGTTTTGACTGTGTAGTTTTTACAAACATGGAGCTATGAACAAACTGAGTATATTAGCGCCAAAATCAGAATCCACATTTGGCAGAATTTCCTTTGGGTACACAGAAGCAGAGAGGCACTGTCATATTAAGAGTGTGACATCCTAGATGGTGGGTCAGCCTTGCCAAGAAAGACAGTACCGTTTACACTCCACGGCCACTGGGTCTGGCCCGGGCCCTGCTAAGATTGAGCACTGCAGATAATATCCACTTGCTGATAGAAGAGGCCACCTGTTGTTTTCAGAGCCCATTTAAAACGAGGTGGTCAGATAGGACCTCTGGGCACACATGGTCAGCCTGCTGGGCCTGGGGACAGCCTGAGGAAAGGCCCAAGGGCTGTGATTGACACATCTAAGGCCACTGTGTGCATATCACATTGAGACTTCTAATCTAAACCACAGAGCCTATGTAAAAGGCTAGCTTGCTGACTGAAACTCTAGTGTTTGGAAGAGCAGTCACAGAGTCACCTAAGGCTAAGAAGCCCCTGGCTTTCCCTAAGGCACAGTTGAGAACCTAGGGCCAAAGTGTTGATAGTGTTTGGCCAGTCAAAGTGCCAGACCCTCCCATTAAACACCACTGACCTGCTTTAGCGCTTGGTGACTTTGAACCCTAAGCCCCTGCCGTTTGTGTGATTTCCGTTTGTAAATCTAAAGTTTTTGGCATTTTATTTCTAAGCTTTTCATGTTTGTATCTTGTGCTTATTGAAATTCTTCATTTCCTTTGGAAAACTTTGTTTTGTGGTCTGACTTCTAATTATATAAATTCTTAGCATATGAAACCAGGAAAACAACATCTTTACTGCCTTCACCACCTGTTTCTGACTTCCAGTGGGAAAGGGTGATACTCAGTTCCACTATTAAAAGATTGTTGAAGCCGGGCGTGGTGGGGCACACCTTTAATCCTAGCACTCAGGAGGCATAGGCAGGTGGATCTCTGTGAGTTCAAGGCCAGCCTGGTCTACACAAGGAGTTCCAGGCCAGCTGGGGCTACAGAGAGACCCTGTCTCAAAAAGACCAAAAAATGTGAGTATATAGCAAAGGTTTTGTTTATTCACGAGAGAGCATATGTCCTAACTGGCTCAACAAAGATGCCAGAAAATGCAAACTTATACCTAGTACGAGAATGCCTCCCGGGGAGACCCAAGGGAGGACGATCGGTGGCCAGAACTTGGGGAGCCTGTGGAGAAGATATGGGGAGATGTGGGGAGCCCTTGGAACTTGCACATCACACTCACCACAGGGATCCAGTTGGGGGTTTTGTTTATTGGTTTTTGAAACAGGGACACTAGCCCAGGCTGGCCTCCAACTCCGAAGGCAGCCAGGAATGATACTGCCATTCTGGTCCACCACCTCCTCAGTGCTGGAATTGCAGCTGTCCACCACCATGCCGGGTTTGTGGTCTGGGGCTTGAATCCAGGGCCTCATGCATGCCAGCCTAGCATTCCACTGACTGAGCTATATCTCCAGCCCACTTTTCATTTTGGCTTGTAAGTTGCGAAAGGATGCTGCCCGTGGGAGGATAAGGGGCCTCTGTGGCAGAGTGGACCTGATGAGTTTCCACATTTGCACTGTCTTGTGCTTTTAGAGATCTGGTCATTAGGATGTCCCCCTGAGGGGGTGTCCTCCACAGAGGGAAGCTCTGGCCCTTCCTGGTACCACCATGAGCTCCCTGACTTCTGAAGGCTCTGTCAGTGCACACCACAGGTGTGCTCCCAGGGTAGCCAGGTTGCAGTCTCAAATGTACAAGTTTACATGTCTCCTATACATGTCCTACCGCCCTCCCCCCCGACCGTACGCCCCCCTCCCCGGCAGGCTGCCCTCCCTGGGCACTGTGGACTTGGCCCGGCTCACCTGCTGTGCAGCCGAGCGAGCCCACGTGACAGGGCTGGGCAGGACTCCAGCCTTCCACACTGGCATTCCTGGGTGTCTGTTGGCTCCGCCCCATTCTGTGAGACCTTGGTCTGCTGGCTGTAGAAATTCCTTGTGCTGTGGGAGATCAAGTTGAAAGCGCCTTGTTAGCAGTTACTGTGGAAAGGCTAGACTTTTCTGTGCCCTCCTGAGTCCTAACAGGGGAGCCCAGGTAAGCACGGCTTGAGGCATAGAATCCCTTCTCTGTCTCTCTCTGTCTCACTCCCTCTCTCCCTTCCTCCATCCCTTTTTTTCATCATTTTGAGACCGAGTCTCTTGCTGCCTGCTGGTATTCCCTCCAGCACCCCATCTGACACTGGGATCACTTCTTTTTTTTAATCTTTTTATTAATTTTATTTATTTTTGTATGTGTATGAATGTACTGCATGTAGGTTAGCGAACCCATGTCGTGCAATGCCGCGGAGGTCAGAAGAGGGCGTCGAATTCTCCTGGAACTGGAGTTAAAGACTGTTCTCAGCTGCCATGTGGGTGCTGGGGATCGAACCCCAGTCCTCTGCAAGAGCAGTTGGCACTCTTAACTGCTAGGCCATCTCTCCTGCCCCAGGATCACTTCTTGACAACCAGTGCAGTGGCTCATGAAGCTTACTGCCCTTGATGCCGAGTTGTTGTGACACCTCTTACTGATATAGTTCTGCAAGTAGCTTATGAAAAAAAAGCCAAGAAAATTACTCAAATTTCTCTTGTTTGAATAACTACTTATAATCTCTTTCCTTTTTTTTAAAAAAATATTTATTTATTTTAAATGATACCTGGGAGGTAGAGGCAGGGAAATCAGAAGTGGAAGGCTATCCTTGGCTACAGAGTAAATCTGAGACCATCCTGGGCTATATTAGACCATCTCCTCCAAAACAAACAAACAAAAAAAGTTTTTTGTTTCTTTTTTCTTTCTTTTTTTTTTTTTTTGGTCTTTTCGAGACAGGGTCTCCCTGTAGCCCCAGTTATCCTGGAACTCGCTCTGTAGACCAGGCTGGCCTTGAACTCATAAAGATCCACCTGCCTCTGCCTCCCAAGTGCTAGGATTAAAGACGTGCACCACCATGCCTGGCACAAAAAAGTTTTTTTTTAAAAATAAATTTTCTTTATTTTTTTATGTGTATGAGTGTAGTGTCTGCGTGTAGGTTTGTGCACCTGTGTCGTGCAATGACGCAAAGGTCAGAAGAGGGCATTGGATTCCCCTGGAACTGGAGCTAAAGATGGTTCTTAGCTGCCATGTGGGTGCTGGGTTCGAACCCAGGTCCTCTGCAAGAGCAGTCGGTGTTCTTAACTGCTAGGCCATCTCTCCAGCCCCCCAAAAATGTTTTTTAAGGAAACAAAATATAACCTACACTCGAAGCCAGAAATCTCAGTCTCTTCCTTGTGACAACTGTTTTATTCCTATAATGATACTTTTACTATAGTAATTTATTGACTTAATAGTGTATTTACTAATACTTGAGTATTATTTTGGGTTCTTAATTTCACTTACCAGCAAGGTGACAGTTGTCTTTTTACACAGCATGTTTGCTTGGAGACACCATACTGGTAACTAAGGATGCAGTGTGCTTGATGATGGCTGTGCTGGATAGCTTTAGTGTCAACTTGACACACCTGGGTTGAGGGAGCCTCAATTGGGGAATTTGCTCCATTGGATTGGCCTGTGGCCACATCTGTGGTGTATTTTCTTGATTGTTGAGCAGTGACAGTATAAGGCGGCAGGCTGGGCATGAGCCAGAGAGCAAGCCAGTAGAGAGCAAGCCAGTGAACAGCAGTCCTCCATGGCTTGTGCTTCAGCTCCTGCCTCCAGGTTCCTGCCCTGAGTTACTGCCTTGAGCTCCCTAAGTGATGATCTGTGACCTGGGAGATGTAAGCTGAATAAACCCTTTCCTCCCCAAGTTGGTGTTGGTCAGAGTGTTTTGTCACAGCAATGGAAGACAAACTACGACAATGGCTATATAATATTCCTCCCATGAATGCTGTAACAGTTTCCATAAACTGAGTAACAATACAACAGAAATATGTTCTTTCAGTTCTAGAGGTCAGAAATCAAAAAGGATAATGTCAGCAAGGCCATGCTTCCTCTGAAGCTTGTAGGAGAACCCTTCCTTGCCCCTCCAGCCTCTGGTGGCTTCTGGTGGTCTTTGATATTTCTTTTTCTTTCTTCGGTGTTTTTTTTTAAATTTATTTTATTTTATTTATTTCTGTATGTGTATGAATGTACTGTCTGCATGCAAGTCTGTGCACCCGTGTCGTGCAATGCCGCGGAGTTCAGAAGAGGGTCTCGGATTCCCCTGGAACTGGAGTTCTCCTGGAATTGGAGCTTCAGACGGTTCTCAGCCACCATGTGGGTGCTGGGGATCGAACCCGGGTCCTCTGTAAGAGCGGTCGGCGCTCTTAACCGCTAGGCCATCTCTCCAGCCCTCTTTGGTGTTTTTGAAAGGCCCCAGCTGGCCTGGAGCTCACAGAGATCTGCCTGCTTCTGCCTCATGTGACCTTCTGTCCTGGGTGTCTACATCTATCCTGATGTCCCCATTGTAATGGAGGCAGCTGTCACTAGATGTGGGGCTGACCCTGCTCCAGTATGATCTCATCTTACCATGATACAGCTGCAAGAAACCTGGTTTGATTAGAATCTCAGAGATCAGAAGTGAGCTTTGAACAAGTCAGTTCAACCTGCAACAATGAAAGAAATCACCCAGTCTCTTCTTGGTGTTTAGTCAATGGTGTCCAGTCGTCACTGTGAGAGCCTCCATGAATGTCCTGTCATCATGGGGTCATGAACACACGTGCACACGCACCAGCACACACCACACACACCACACACCACATCCGCACATCACACGCACACAACATACATACACCGTACCTACACACCATACATCACACCTACACCACACCATGCATCACACACATACCACACACAACACAAGCATATATACAACACATGTACTACAGCTCACCACATACCACACATGTACATACACTGTCTCCATACCACACATCTCACACCACACAATATACACCACACCTGCAGCCACACGTTTTACACACACGCACATACCATACCATACCATACCATACCATACCATACCATACCATACACACAACCGATACACTACACATACCACATACACACACAACACAAGCAAATATACAACACACAATCCACACACATACCATATACCACATGTATACACACACATTGCACTACATACACCATACCACACACATACAAACACACACCACATATACATGCCGCATACCACATAGAAACATATCATACACACCACACACATACACACCATTACATATGTACACATACCACACACACCATACTACACAACAGACACACAATAAACACATGCATACTACATGTATACCACACATGCACATACCACATACCGCACATATATGTACCACACACCTGTGACTTTCTCCTGAAATTCACTGGTCCATGTTGCTGCTTCTCTTTATGGGAAATATCTGGTTTTTTTTTTTTTTTTTTTTTTTTTTTTTTTGAGACAGGGTCTCCCTATAGCCCCAGCTAGCCTGGAACTCACTCTATAGACCAGGCTGGCCTTGAACTCACAAAGATCCTCCTGCATCTGCCTCCCAAGTGCTAGGATTAAAGCTGTGTGCCACTTTCAGTGCTCTTAACCGCTGAGCCATCTCTCCAGCCGAGTATCCGTGTTTTTTATTGACTATTTTAATCTTGTTATTAATCTTAATTGTTATCTTAGTAACTTTATTGTCTTATTTATAGTGGAAATTTAAAAGCTTTTTGCTTTTAAACACTTTTCAACACTTGGTTGAAGTAAAATGAAATCAACTAATCTTCCGGAATGATATATTTGGGGGTCCATTTAAGAAACTGCCTATTCTGGGGTAGAAAGAATGCATTACCTTGCATTTTCCTGGAACGGGAAAAATTCTGATTGATTTTGCTTTCCCCTTGGATTCAGTTGTGGAGGTGACCTCTGGCTGTGGTAGCAGGGGTCCCATGTGACTTGTTTTCTCAGCTGGACAGCACGGTGTGACTTCTGTTGCTCCTTCATTGCCCAGGGAGAAGGAGCCACCATGGATTGAAACTGGGCCTTTCTCAGACAACAGATCTGCTGTTATCATGGTCTTGGAGTTCTCTGATTTCAGAGCTGTGCCCTGGCTTATGAGCTGTCAAACCATGCTGCTGTTACTCTGTGACAGTTGCCTGAGAGGACTAGGATGTTTTTCTGTTTTTTTTTCCTATTTCTCCATTTCTTTGAGGCATAGCTTATTTCATTCTTTCCTATTGTTGAATATATGCAATATAGACTGAAAAGCTTTCTCTGCATTCCACTGTCTGAACTGATTGTCCTCCCCACATGGATCCACCAGGTCCACTGTGTTTTGTTGCTGTCTGGAATCACCTTACAGAACTCTGCTGTGCCTTCTGCCTACATGACAACTAAATCTCTCTCCTGAACCTTGCTAGAGAGACAAGGCCCACAGCCAGCGCCCAGACCAGTGCCCAGACCAGTGCCCAGACCAGCACCCAGACCTGCACCCAGACACATGCCCAGACCAGTGCCAGACCAGTGCCCAGACCAGTGCCCAGACCAGTGCCCAGACCAGTGCCTAGACCAGTGCCCAGACCAGTGCCTAGACCAGTGCCCAGACCAGTGCCTAGACTAGTACCCAGACCAGCATCCAGACCACTGCCCAGACCAGCGCCCAGACCAGCGCCCAGACCAGCGCCCAGGCCACTGCCCAGACCTGCGCCCAGACCCGTGCCCAGACCAGTGCCTAGACCAGTGCCCAGACCAGTGCCCAGACCAGTGCCTAGACCAGTGCCCAGACCAGTGCCCAGACCAGTGCCCAGACCAGTGCCTAGACCAGTGCCCAGACCAGTGCCCAGACCAGTGCCTAGACCAGTGCCCAGACCAGTAGACCAGTGCCAGACCAGTGCCAGACCAGTGCCAGACCAGTGCCAGACCAGTGCCAGACCAGTGCCAGACCAGTGCCAGACCAGTGCCAGACCAGTGCCAGACCAGTGCCAGACCAGTGCCAGACCAGTGCCAGACCAGTGCCTAGAC
>VZQC01013780.1:125123-147877 GCA_009823505.1 Rhizomys pruinosus | reverse complement strand
AAAAAAAAAAAAAAAAAAAAAAAAAAAAAAAAAAAGAAAGCAAAGCAATAGAAAATGTCAGATACATTGTCAAGAGTGATGGCAGGGGGTGGAGAGATGGTTCAGCAGTTAAGAGCACTGGCTGCTCTTGCAGAGGATGGGTTCCTAGTATCCACATGGTGGCTAATCACCATCTATGACTCTGGTTCAAGGAGATCCATCACTATCTTCTGGCCTCTGTGGGCACTGCATGCACAGGTGTACTTTAATACATGCAGACAAAATACACACATAAAATAAAAATAAATTACAAAAAACATTTTTGAAGAGTGAAAGTAGAAAGGCTGGAGAAATGGCTCAGTGGTTAAGAGTACTGGCTGCTCTTGCAGAGGACCCAGCACCCACATGGTGGCTAACAACTGTCTGTAACTCCAGTTCGAGGGGAATCCTACAACTTCTACTCTCTATCAGCATTGCATGAGCTTACACACATGCAGGCAATACATTCATACACATAAAATAAAAAATAAGGGGCTGAAGAGATGGCTCGGTGGTTGAGAGCGGTGACTGCTCTTGCAGAGGACTCAGGTTCGATTCCCAGCACCCACATGGTGGCTAAGAACAGTCTTTAAGCCGGGTGTGGTGGCACACACCTAGCACTCGGGGCAGAGGTAGGTGGATCTCTGTGAGTCCAAGGCCAGCCTGGTCTACAGAGTGAGTTCCAGGTCACCTGGGGCTATAGGGAGACCCTGTCTTAACAAAAATTAAAATAAAAAATAAACAAGGGGCTGGAGATATGGCCTAGCAGTTAAGAGCACCGACTGCTCTTGCAGAGGACTGGGGTTTGATCCCCAGCACCCACATGGTGGCTGAGAACCTTCTGTAACTCCAATTCCAGAAGAACTCCAGTTCCAGGGGAATCCAACACCCTCTTCTGACCTCCGAGGCATTGCACGACACGGGTACATAAACCTACATGCAGACAATACATTCATACACATAAAAAATAAATAAAATTAAATTAAATTAAAAAAATTTTTTTTAAGTGGCAGCAAATCACAGAGCTGAGCTGAGAAAGTGTGTAAGAGTTCTGATTCTTCCCTGGGCCATATTTAGGGGGGCGATTTTTGATGGTTTTTAAGGAGAGGAGAAACTTGTTCCATTGTGCATACAGCTTGTTGTACTAGGGAGTCCCAGATTGCTAACAGGTTGCTAGGCACATTGTTTGGAGAGGCTGTGTGTGCATAGTATGTACAGATATGTGTTCAGGGCCTCCAGGTATGTTATCAGAAGAGAGATGTGTGCATAGCCCAATCAAGTGAAACCCAGGTTGCTAATGCTATGCTTCTCTGCCTACACTGGCATTACTGGTGTGTCATCATAAGCAATTTGTTTGGTGTTGGGTGTTGAGCCCAGGGCGTCATGCTTAGAAGGTAAGTGCTCTACCAACTGAGCTCTGTCCCCAGCCTGATTATATCATACCTACATAATATTTTTTGTATAAATCTTTGTTGAAATTTGCGCCAAAGGTCACTATATGGGGACCTCTAACCTTGGTCCATAGTGCTCTGTATTAGCTACTTTCTTCTTGTGATAAGATACGTGACCAAGAGAAATTACAGAAGGAAGAGTTCATTTGGCTTGTAGTTCCAAAGGGTAAGAGTTCCTTATGCAGGGGAGGCATGGCGACAGAGGTAGCTGAAGCAGAAAGGGTAAGAGTTCGTTATGCAGGGGAGGCATGGCGGCGAAGGTGGCTGAAGCAGAAAGCTGAGCAGTCACATCTTCAGGCAGGGAGCAATTGGAAATCTGGCAGGGCTTAAGAACTCTCAAAGCCCGCCCCCTCCCCCCTCCTTACCCCAAGCCACGTGCTTCCTCTAACAAGGCTGCACCTCCTAAAACTTCCCACAATAGCGCCACCAACTGGGGACAAAATGTCCAAATACTCAGAGCCTCTGGGGGGGGGCCTTCTCATTCAAACCACCACATGCTCTATCTAACCTTGGTTCCTAGAGCTCTGATCTTGGTTCATAGAGTTGTAATTTAGATTCATAGATATTTTCTTTAGATTTAAAAAAATTGCTTTTTTTTGTTTGTTTTCTTTCTTTCTTTCTTTTTTTTTTTTTTTTTTTTTTGAGATAAGATCTCCCTGTAGCCCCAAGCGGCCTGGAACTCATTATGTAAACCAGGGTGTCCTTGATCTCAGAGATCTGCTTGCCTCTTCCTTCTTAGTGCTGGCATTAAATGTGTGTACCACAAACCTGGCTTTCTTATTCTTTCTTTGAGAGTTTCATACATGTATTATTTTACTTTTTCCTTAATTTTTTATTGAGCTTTTGTGCATCTCATACAATATTTCTTATCAAGTTTATGCCTTCCCCCATCCATGCCCCACCCCCGTACTCATGCGTTCTGCCATACTTGTTAAGTCCTGTCTTGTATCTTTTTCTCAAGTCTTTTTTTTTTAACTTTTTTTTTTTTTTTGGTCTTTTTGAGACAGAGTCTCCCTTTAGTCCCAGCTGGCCCAGAGCTTGCTCTGTAGATCAGGCTGGCCTTGAACTCACAGAGATCCGCCTGCCTCTGCCTCCCTAGTGCTGGGACTAAAGGCGTGCACCACCATGCCTGGCTTTTTAAACTTTTTTGATGCAGGAGTTTACTGTTTGGGTAAGTTCTTTGAGCATGTCTTTGTTCCTGTTCCCTTTAATTTTTTTTTCTCCAAAAAGTTCTGGGATCATCAGCTCCATCTCAATGTCTTGAGTGCTGGGATCATGGGCTCCAAAGAGTACAATGTATTATCTTAATCCTATCAAGTTCTTCTTGTTTTGATTGATCTCTCCCAAAGACATTTTGGCTTTGCATAGGTAAATGTGTTGGACAAATTCCCATTTCTTTACTCCAAGGACTCTCTGGACTCCTAATGCGAAGCACCTGATTGTCACAGTGTTGCCTGGGTCCTTCAGCATCTGCTTGTCTGGCTGGAGTTTCTGGTTTGTATTAGTTGCTGTGTTACGGCACCTGGTAGCTTAGGGAAGGAAGTTCATTTTAGCTCACAGTTCAAGGGTGGGCTCCATCAAGTCTTGGTTGCAGGAGCTTGAGGAGGCAGCTGGCTACATTTCATACACAGTCATGAAGCAGAGGGAGATGAAGACCTGTGCTCAGATGTTTTCTCCTTTCTTCAGTCCTGAATGCTGAGCCGCAGCATGATAACACCCACATTTCATGTGGGTTTTCCCACAGTTAAGCTGATCTAGATAGTCACTCACAGATAAGCCCAAAGACTCATTGCAGTGATTGTGAATACCATTAAGTTGACAATCGACATTAACCATCACACTCTTTACTCTAGCCCTTTGGTCCTTTCTCTTACAAACTTTCCCTCTCATTTTTATGGTTACTTGTTAGCTGCTTTAGTTTAGAGTCTCATGAGCTTTAATACTGATGCACCAGAAACAAAATTACTATTTGTGTTAGTTGGTTTTATTGTTGCTATGACAAAAATGTCTGTCATAAACAGCTTACAAAGGTTTATTTGGACTCATGGATTCAAATGATCCCATCCATCATGGTAGAGAAGAGCAGTTCACATAGCAGGACAGAAGCAGAAAAAGGAAATACAGATAGAGTCCTGGGCAAGACAAAGCTCCAGGGACATGCTCGTGATCTACTGTCTCTAAGTAGTCCCATCCTGTGTCTCTTCACCTCCCAATCCCACTATCCTGTTATAAAGCCATCCAGGGACTAATCTAGGTGACAGGCCCCTCATGATCCAACTGTCCCTGGAAACACAATCTCAGACATACCTGCAGGGCAGGTTCCCTAATCTTGAAGGCAGAGGCATCTTTTTTTTTTTTTTTTTTTGGTCTTTTTGAGACAGGGTCTCCTTGTAGCCCCAGCTGGCCTGGTACACCATGCTGGACTTGAACTCACAGAGATCTGCCTGCCTCTGCATCCCAAGGCTGGTATTAAAGGCATGCACCACCGTGCCTTGTGGAGGCATCGCTTAATCCAGTCAAGGTCACAGTTAACATTAACCATGCTTGCCAAGGAGGAGCCTTCAAACATGAAATCTTTCAGCCTAGTAAAGAAAAAAAGATCATAAGCTGAAGATACTAAAACCTATGACATATGTGGCGTGTATATGTGCATATTTTTGAATGATGCATTATGGAAGGAATAGCAAAAACAACAGAAAGACTGCCTCAAAGAACTGACTGAAATGGTGAACTTTTGCTCAAAACAGTAAACTTGTGCATTGAAAATTTTGAGAGACTGAGAAAAAGATGAAAAACATGTTTGGCAGAATGCATGAGCTCTGGTGGGGTGGGGGGGCAGGGGGGCACGGGTCTAGATTTGATTTGAAAATTTGTATGAAATGCACAAAGCTTCAATGAAAAATTGGCTTTGAAAAAAACTGACTTTGAAAAAAAACAACCATTACACCAATGACCCTTCAGAATAAATGTCTTAGGGTTAGAATGTCTTTTTTCCTCCAGTAATATTGATGATAATTTATTTAGTATTTATATATTTAGATTGGCACTACCTAGCATACAACACATCTCTCTCTCTCTCTCTCTCTCTCTCTCTCTCTCTCTCTCTGTATCTGGATGTCAGGACTGCTCCCCATGGCTAACGAAGCTAATCCCTGCCCATGTGACATTGGTCACAGGCTAGAGTATGGGGGCATGGGCCAGGAAGTTCAGGTGGAGCACATCAAGGCCTACGTCACCCGGTCCCCTGTGGATGCAGGCAAAGCTGTGATTGTTGTTCAAGACATATTTGGTTGGCAGCTGCCTAACACCAGGTATATGGCTGACATGATTGCTGGAAATGGATACACGTAGGTATCAAGCTCTGTTCTTTGCTTATTTATGGTGTGGGGTACCTTATCTGAGCTTTGGCATGTGCATGAACTAACATTCCAGCCAGCAAGATCCAGAGGCACGAGTAAGGGTCACTGGACATCTCTGTTTACACCCACGAGTTGGGATGACGTGACGACATAAAGATCTGGGATTGGCTGCTGGGAGGTGATGTCACACTGCCTATATAAATGACATGTTGCATTTGAATAAAGCAGCATTGTACTTGGAACTACACTCTGCCATGTGTCCTGGGGCTGTTACTGAAGTGCTTCCATGTGCATACTTTCATCATGGCCTGTTCCACTGTGGAACTGACACCATACAACACATGGAAATGTCCGTGGTTCATTTTGTTCCTTTCTTTTTTCTTTTTTTGGTCTTTTTGAGACAGGGTCTCCCTGTAGCCCCAGCTGTCCTGGAACTCACTCTGTAGACCAGGCTGGCCTTGAACTCACAAAGATCTGCCTGCCTCTGCCTCCCGAGTGCTAGGATTAAAGGCGTGCACCACCACGCCCGGCTTACACAAGACGAGGCCTGGGAAGAGGCTTAGTCATGAAGAGCATTGGCTGCACTTCCACAGTACTCAGGTTCAGTTCTCAGCACCTACAAGGCAGCTAACAACCTCCTATTCTGGTGGGGAGTCTGGGGCTCCCACCAGAATACCGAGTCAGGCAGCTGCTTTTCATAAAGTTTATTTAGAAAAAAAGACCAATTTTGGAGTTTATTTAGAAAAATAAGGCCAGATTGATAACCGATGCCTCAGGGTACACTCCCCAGCACATGCAGGTAGGAGACCAAACCCAGGGGATTTAAACAGGAGATTTTAAAGGCAAAAACCACATCCTGGTGGGTCTTTGGGTTAGTTATTGCAGGAGACTATTTTAGATAACTAACTTTATGGTTCCATTCTTCTCCTGCTGTCTCGGAGAGCAGGGGAGATGGCCTGCCACCTGTTATCCCTTTCCCGCCTCTATTGACCCAGTCCTATCTGTTGACTCTCTTTGTCCCTACTACCCCAGAGTGGACCTTTTTTTTTTTTTTTTTTTTTTTTTGGTTTTTTCGAGACAGGGTCTCCCTGTAGCCCCAGCTGTCCTGGAATTCACTCTGTAGACCAGGCTGGCTTTGAACTCACAAAGATCCGCCTGCCTCTGCCTCCCGAGTGCTAGGATTAAAGGCGTGCGCCACCATGCCCGGCTGACCCATTTTTATTTTTATTGTCGTCCCCATTCCCATTCTTCTGCAACTTTACTGCTGAAGCCTGGTTCAAGGGTCAATCCGAGTGAACACCACCTGCCTGCCAGTTCAGCTTTTTGCAAAATGATACTATTGCCATGAAATCCTTTAGCACAAAATGGAGTTTTTCTCTAAAGAAACGGCCTACTAGTTCTCTTCACTATAACTCCAATTCCAAGGGATATGACACCCTCTTCGAGCCTCCTTGGGTATTGAACCAACATTTGCACTGACATGCATGCAGGAAAAACATACATGCACACAAAATAAAAATGAATAAATTATTTTTAAAAGACAAAACCAATAACTAACTACAGCCTGACCTGTGTTCTAGTTCACATTATCGACTTTATTATCTCCATGAGGTCAAGGAAATGGAAACTGTCCTATGAAATTGAGCACAAACCTGAGGGAGCCCCCTGTTCTCAGCCAGACCCCTGGGCATCAAGTCCCCTGGAAAACCGGACTGTACAGACCTGTTGGACAGAGAGTCCTCTCCTGTAGGCACAGGCCAGCATGGCTGTGCAGATGCAGGGCACTTACCACTGGACCCTGAAGCTCAGGGAAAGTTTCACAGGCCTGGTTAGAGGGTGAAGCAGAGCAAAAGGAAGTCATGACAAGGTGCTTTTTAACTACATTGGAGGAAATACTAGGTAGGAATCTCCTATCCAGTAAAGCATGATGACTTCCTTACAGACTTCAGATGCTGTTGAATGACATTCCTAGCTTTTGCATTGGTGGAAGTTAGTGGGCAGTTAGTGCATTCCAAAAGGATTTAGCTTAGCCCAAAGACATGAGGTCAAACAGAGCCGGGTAATGAAGGGATGTTAAAGGTGCTAAAGATAATCCAAAGTAGTTTGGCTTTAGTCCTTTGACTTCGAAGTTCTAACACATCGATCAGCCTTGAAGGATTTTTGACACAGATGAGGCTTATTTTCCGAGCACTTGAGTTCATGCTCCCAAGAAAGCTGGAAACTGAGGGTGCACCCATCTTTCCCCAGTGAGTTGCAATGAAACTTAGGGTGGGATGAAAGAAGACTTGCTCGATGCTCTACACATAACCCCAGATCCCATTTGGAGGATGAGACAACATTCTGGGGGGAGGCGGCAATAAGCCAATAGCAACCCTGGACAGGGACATCAGCCTTCATCCTCCCAGCATCCCATGAGGGATGGATGTGGTGTCCCCATACTGCAGATTGGGAAGCCATGGGTCACCCAGCTGCACACACTGCCCAAGCGAGGCTGTGCCTCCCCGTGCCCTGGTGCATCCCTAGTGCAGTGAGCACACAACAGGAACAGAGACACCTGCAGCTGACAAGACTCATTCTCGTCTACAGCACTCCTTTCACCCTCAAGCAATCCTCCGGGGTTGGGCAGTGCAGGGTTCTGCTTGACCTCTCTGGCACAAGCTTGGGTGTTCTGCCCACCTGTGCAGAGAATCTGGCTTGCCCCAGTGCACCTGGCGGCAGCTCTGTATTTTGGGAAACTGCAGCACTGTCTCCCTGCAACTGGGATGACTTGTGGGAGAACGGCTAGGACTAGGCCTGGCTGGCTCTCTCTGTGGCCTGTTCTAGAACCTGCTGTGGACCTTAGTCTAGGGGCAGGTCTGTCTCTTTGGAAGCCTGGGCAGAGGCCTGGGCATATTACTGGGTCATAGTGACTAGTCACATTCCTCAGGGATGCCTTTAAGCCAAAACCATTGTTCAAGGCCAGGAGACCCCTTGCTGGGGGAGGGACATGCTCCTTGCCCATGGGTCCAGAGGTCCCCTCTCCTACACCCATGGAGTGTCCTTACTGACGGCAGGGTCACGCCCAGGCTGTGGAGGCTGTGCACCTGCCGCTGTGAAGGCTAAGGCCCTTGGCCTGGCTCCAGCTGGCTGCTTTGCCGCAGTCAAGTTTGGCTTTCACTTAACAGCCTCTGTTTTTCCTTCTCTGTGAACAGAATTACCAAGCTAACAAGTCGTTTAAACTGAGTAAACATGCAATCTGGGCCATTGTGCAAGACTGATTCATGCCCATATTTTATAGGACCATCGTCCCAGACTTCTTTGTGGGGCAAAAGCCATGGGACCCTGCTGCTGACTGGTCCACCTTCCCAGAGTGGGTGCAGAAAAGAAATGCCAGAAAAATTGACCGGTAAGTTACTAGAAGACAAGCTTGTATTGGGGGCGACACATGGCTGGGCTTCTTCCCCTGATTCCCCCCGTCCTTCCTGTGTCAGGGGTGGGACTTCACATGATGCTGGACCGAAGTCCTTCTGACAGTGTGATGGAAGAGAATTTTGATGTAGCGCAGGTGGAAGGGGACAAGCACCCCGTCCTGCCACAGGAGACATGGCTGTCTCAGGGAAGTGATGAATTAGTCTTCATATCCAACCTTGTTTGCTTGTAAGGGACAGGAAACCTACCCTGAACGAGTAAGCAATTAAGAGAGCTATTGGTTCATAGAACTGAAAAAATAAAAAAAAGGTACTTGGGTCTTCAAGTAGGAATTGTTGCAGAGCTCAGAGGCATCCTCAAGGGGTCTCCCCTCACCTCCAGGTCCGTGTCCTGCACACTGGCTTCCAATAACCTCGGAGAGGCAAGATGTCTTAGCAACCCAGGAAGCATCAATTTGTGCCCCTGGTTGTGACTGGGTCTGAAGGGCATCCTGGATTCATCACTGTGGCAGATTTCTCTTTCCTTATTGGTCAGGCATGAGCCACAGAATCTACTGCAACCTTGAACAGAGGTCCTCCAAGTATGGGGCGCGGCTCATCCACAGCTGCTTCCTGCTCTTCCCAAGAAGGCGGGAGCAGAGTGAGCAGCAGAGCCAGCCAGTGCCGGGCGGAGGCAGAGACTCTGTCTTCAGTCCCACTCAGTCAAGGCAGCTATTCCTAAAATAAAGCATTCAAGACAAATGAGAAATCAACATGACAAAACAGCACAGGTTATACTTTATTTTGTAGAGTTAATTGCTGCTCTTGTAGCTTGAAAATAAATACTCATATACAGAATGGTGCATTTGTTCCCATGAGCTCAAATATGCCTTAAGGTTAAAGAAGAGGCTCAGGCCGTGTGTGGTAGCCCACGCCTTTAATCCCAGCATGTGGGGAGATGGATCAATGTGAGTTCAAGGTCAGCCTAGTCTACATAGGGAACTCCGCACTAGCCAGGGCTACACAGTGAGACCCTTATCCCCCTCCCAAAAAAATATATTGAGGGGAGATATCATAGTGTTGCTCTGACCCTTTATAAAAATGGCCGTCACAGCATTTCCACCCCAGCTGATCACACAGAGCTCTTTGGAGCCCTGTCCACACGGCCGGTGCAGGGCCTCCAGATGAAAACGCATTCCAAGTTCCAGCCAGTCAACTTGCAAATGAACCATTTACAAGATGAGGGACGCTGTGTCCTCATGGCTGTCCACTGTGTCCTCATGGCTGTCCACTGTGTCCTCATGGCTGTCCACTGTGTACTCATGGCTGTCCACTGTATCCTCATGGCTCTGCACTGCATCCTCATGGCTGTCCACTGTGTCCTCATGGCTCTGCACTGCATCCTCATGGCTCTGCACTGTGTCCTCATGGCTGTCCACTGCGTCCTCATGGCTGTCCACTGTGTCCTCATGGCTCTGCACTGTGTCCTCATGGCTCTGCACTGTGTCCTCATGGCTGTCCACTGTGTCCTCATGGCTGTCCACTGTGTCCTCATGGCTGTCCACTGTGTCCTCATGGCTCTGCACTGTGTCCTCATGGCTCTGCACTGTGTCCTCATGGCTGTCCACTGTGTCCTCATGGCTGTCCACTGTGTCCTCATGGCTGTGCACTGTGTCCTCATGGCTCTGCACTGTGTCCTCATGGCTCTGCACTGTGTCCTCATGGCTGTCCACTGTGTCCTCATGGCTGTCCACTGTGTCCTCATGGCTGTCCACTGTGTCCTCATGGCTGTCCACTGTGTCCTCATGGCTGTCCACTGTGTCCTCATGGCTGTCCACTGTGTCCTCATGGCTGTCCACTGTGTCCTCATGGCTGTCCACTGTGTCCTCATGGCTGTCCACTGTGTCCTCATGGCTGTCCACTGTGTCCTCATGGCTGTCCACTGTGTCCTCATGGCTGTCCACTGTGTCCTCATGGCTGTCCACTGTGTCCTCATGGCTGTCCACTGTGTCCTCATGGCTGTCCACTGTGTCCTCATGGCTGTCCACTGTGTCCTCATGGCTGTCCACTGTGTCCTCATGGCTGTCCACTGTGTCCTCATGGCTGTCCACTGTGTCCTCATGGCTGTCCACTGTGTCCTCATGGCTGTCCACTGTGTCCTCATGGCTGTCCACTGTGTCCTCATGGCTGTCCACTGTGTCCTCATGGCTGTCCACTGTGTCCTCATGGCTGTCCACTGTGTCCTCATGGCTGTCCACTGTGTCCTCATGGCTGTCCACTGTGTCCTCATGGCTGTCCACTGTGTCCTCATGGCTGTCCACTGTGTCCTCATGGCTGTCCACTGTGTCCTCATGGCTGTCCACTGTGTCCTCATGGCTGTCCACTGTGTCCTCATGGCTGTCCACTGTGTCCTCATGGCTGTCCACTGTGTCCTCATGGCTGTCCACTGTGTCCTCATGGCTGTCCACTGTGTCCTCATGGCTGTCCACTGCGTCCTCATGGCTGTCCACTGTGTCCTCATGGCTGTCCACTGTGTCCTCATGGCTGTCCACTGTGTCCTCATGGCTGTCCACTGTGTCCTCATGGCTGTCCACTGTGTCCTCATGGCTGTCCACTGTGTCCTCATGGCTCTGCACTGTGTCCTCATGGCTCTGCACTGTGTCCTCATGGCTGTCCACTGCATCCTTATGGCTGTCCACTGTGTCCTCATGGCTGTCCACTGTGTCCTCATGGCTGTCCACTGTGTCCTCATGGCTGTCCACTGTGTCCTCATGGCTCTGCACTGTGTCCTCATGGCTCTGCACTGTGTCCTCATGGCTGTCCACTGTGTCCTCATGGCTGTCCACTGTGTCCTCATGGCTCTCCACTGTGTCCTCATGGCTCTGCACTGTGTCCTCATGGCTGTCCACTGTGTCCTCATGGCTGTCCACTGTGTCCTCATGGCTGTGCACTGTGTCCTCATGGCTCTGCACTGTGTCCTCATGGCTGTCCACTGCGTCCTCATGGCTCTGCACTGTGTCCTCAAGGCTGTCCATTGTGTCCTCATGGCTCTGCACTGCGTCCTCATGGCTCTGCACTGTGTCCTCATGGCTCTGCACTGCGTCCTCATGGCTGTCCACTGTGTCCTCATGGCTGTCCACTGTGTCCTCATGGCTCTGCACTGCATCCTCGTGGCTCTGCACTGTGTCCGCATGGCTGTCCACTGCGTCCTCATGGCTGTCCACTGCGTCCTCATGGCTGTCCACTGCGTCCTCATGGCTGTCCACTGCGTCCTCATGGCTGTCCACCGTGTCCTCATGGCTGTCCACCGCGTCCTCATGGCTGTCCACTGTGTCCTCATGGCTGTCCACCGCGTCCTCATGGCTGTCCACCGCGTCCTCATGGCTGTCCACCGTGTCCTCATGGCTGTCCACTGCATCCTCATGGCTGTCCACTGCGTCCTCATGGCTGTCCACTGTGTCCTCATGGCTGTCCACTGTGTCCTCATGGCTGTCCACTGTGTTCTCATGGCTCTCCGCCTGCACTGTGCTCTTTGGGTAGAGGAGATGGGTGAGGTGGCCTTGGACAATTTAGGGAGGTTATGTGTGTGTCAGTCTGTGACCAGCTGAGGAGCTGCCTGTGGTCATGGCTGTCGCATTGTTGGCGAGAGATGGGTGCCTGGTCTAGGACGGGGTCTAGAGGCACACCGAAGTTTTGCTTTCCTCCTGGGCTGGGCAGCAGCTTCTCTGTCCTCACTGTCAGCTGGGGAGGCAGCTGGTCAGATCTTGGTGCTAGGTGTCTGGTAGGGGGCTGGGCTTGGCAGGGACACTTGTGGGATGGTACAGGGAGCTGGCCATGGTGGTGCATGCCAGTAATCCCAGGACTTGTGAGGCAGAGGCTGAGGAGCAGGAGGTCCAAGGCATCTCAGCTACTTAGCCAGCGTGAGGGCAGCCTGGCTCCATGAGAGCTTCCTTGTCTCAAGAAAACATCAAACCAAGCCCACCAGCCAACCAACCAAGCAAAAGAGACTCTTTGAGGGGCTTAGCACCTTTTGCAGAGGACCCGGGTTCAGGTTCCTGTGCCCACATGGCAGCTAAAAACCATCCAGAATTCCAGTTCCAGCGACCTGACACCCTCTTCTCATCTATACAGGCACTGCATAACACTAGTGCACTTATACACATACAGGCAGTACACTCATACACATAAAATAAAAAAAAAATATTAAAAAAATACCAAAAAGAAAAGCCTTTGACCACTTCAAGTAGCATTCTCCATGACAGCTTAATTAGTACTGCAGAGCCATTGGAGGAATTCACAAAATAGCCCTGGATTTCCTAATGCCTTTCTTCCTGTTCCAGAGAGGTTGATGCGGTCTTGCAGTATCTGAAACAGCAATGTCATGCCCAGAAAATTGGCATCGTGGGCTTCTGCTGGGGGGGAATTGCTGTGCACCACGTGATGGTGACATACCCAGAAGTCAAGGCAGGGGTGTCTGTCTATGGTAAGTGTCCCATGTGTTTTGTTGCTGAGTTCTTGAGGAATGGCCACGTGACTGCAAGCAAAGTCCTCTCCAGCAAGGTTCCACTTGAAACCTCATAGTGTGAGACAGACCAGCTTAAAGATCTTGACTTTGAGAATCAGCACTTAGGTCTTGGGAGTTGACTCAGTCAGTAAAGTGCTTGCCTTGCAAGTATGAAGCCCTGAGTTTGATCCCCAGAACCCATGTGAAAAGAAAATAGCTGGACATAATGGCCCTCACACATACACATCTAATTCCAGTGCAGGGAGGTGGAGATGGGGCAGATTCCAGGGGCTTCAAAAGGCAGCCTGCGTAGCCTAGTTGGTAAGTTCTAAGTCAGTGAAGAAATCCTGTGTTAACAAACAAGGTGAATGGCCAAGGCCACTTTGCTCCTCACACACTGATGACATACATGAACAAACAGCCCTCCTCCACCCCCGAAAGAATCTAAAACTAGAGCCAGATGTGGGGGCTTACACCTGTAATCCCACCACTCGAGAAGCTGAGGTGGAAGATGGCATAGTAAGTTGTAGGCCAACCCTGAGCTAGGGGGCTATGGATGAGCAGAGCTGGGTCCTCACTGTAACTCTGGGAACCCCTCTGGTCGGAGGTCTCCGTCTTCAGCTGGGATGAAGGCGAGAGAATTTATTCTTGTGAGGATGATTAATACCAAGTAATATTTTTATAAGAGACATCTGTGAAAACACTTTGGAAGATATAAATTGCTCTCAACTATACTCAAGAGTGAGCACCTCTCTTTCATATCAACTTTCACATTTTAGTCAAAAGAAACAAAAGTTATCAAAGCAGTGAAATAAATAACATTCTGCCTGTTCATAGAAACTGCGCAGTAAGTACACAATTTAGAAGCATTCAGATTAAAAACTGTTCCAAATAAATGTGAGGAAAATTGACTACCAATATCACAGAGTTATATAAGAACCCATGATTCTTATTTGGCTTAACAGCTCTTCGCTGTCACATTTTCTTTTCTTTTTTCTTTTTCTTTTTTTTTTTTTTTTGTATTTTTGAGACAGGGTCTCTCTTTAAGTCCCAGCTGGCCTGGAGCTCACTCTGTAGACCAGGCTGGCCTTGAACTCACAGAGATCCATCTGCCTCTGCCTCCCAAGTGCTAGGATTAAAGGCGTGCACCACCACGCCTGGAGTTTTTTTACTTTTTTTCCCCCACATTTTCATTTACTATTAATACTAAGAAAAAAAAAAATGAAAATATTATACAAAAGAAAATAAAGTTATGCACGCCACACATTTGTACCGTCAACACCGGGGAGGCTGAAGCAAGAGGGCTGTGAGTTTCAGTTCAGCCTGAGTTACATATGAGACTTTGTCTCGACAACAAAAAGAAACTCAATAAATCTCCCATTGGCCTCCTGCCACGTGGCCAGCCAACTGTTAGGCCAAGGGTGTCTTTGTGTGAATGAAAAGGTGTGTCAGAGTAGGCATCTCACTCACGCCACCTGCTGGTCACTGTTGTGCAGCACATGAATTGCAGACCCTGGTAGGACTTGGGCCCAAGTGGACATCCACCCATGTCTAGCCACATCATGTGGCTTTGGCAGAGTGGGACAGAGAGCACAGCCATCTCTCCTTGACTCTGACTTTTTCCAGAGAGGAGTAATGGGGAGGAGAGACCTCGTGTTTCTTGGCTTTGCCACACCACTGGCAGGAATGGGGAAAAGTTATTTTGTCTACCTAATATTATTACTATTATTATTACTATTGTTATTATTATTCTGCATAGCCAGGAGAGGTCAGGGCAGTCCCAAGCAGGGTGGCCGTAGCAGATGTTATTATTATTATTATTACTATTATTATTTGGTGTTTTTGGAGACAAGGTCTCCCTGTAGTCCAGCTGGCCTGGAACTCACTCTGTAGACCAGGCTGGCCTTGAACTCACAGAGATCCGCCTGCCTCTGCCTCCCAAGTGCTGGGACCTATTCTGTTTTTTAAAGATTTTGGTTATTTTTATCTATTTGTGTGTGGATGGGGTTATGTACATGAAGTGCAGTTGCCCATGAAAGCTGAAGATCCCTCTGGATCAGGAGTCATGGGTGGTTGTGAGCCACCTGACTTAGGTGCTGGGAATCAAACTCGGGTCTTCTGCAAGAGACTGTGGAGCCATCTCTCTAGCCCCTACCCATTTTTCATTAAAAGTTTATTATTTTCATTATGAATGATGTATTTATGGAAGTGCATGCCTTGATGCATGTGTAGAGGTCAGAAGACAATTTTATGTAAGTCCTGGGATCAAATTCAGGCCACTAGGCTTTTGTGGCAAGTGCCTGCTGAGCCATTTCAACGTTCCTCTGTTCTTGTTTTAAAATGGTGACTTCCAACAATGTGCATACTTATGTTTCCCCATAAGCAAGCACATCTGTGTATTGGCCTGGGTCAGGCAGAGCATGCTTTGAACTAATCAGTCTTCAGAGTTTTGAGAGAAGGCTGAGCACTGATGCTTACAGAACCCCCTGCTTGGAGCAGACAGTTGTACACCTGGGATCCTACTGGAGCACACGTGCAATCCAATGGCTGTTGAATGAAACTGTCCAACTCATGAGTGGGGCTTGTGTAGAAACGTCTAGAACAATGATTGTAAATAAAGGCCACCCCAGGAGGGAACGTTTCACAGATTGCCCTGTGTCCTTATCTACCCAGCAGCCCAGAGTATCTAATCTGTTATTTAATGGCCTGGTTCCTAGTGAACAAGGTAGAGAGGAAGATTTGGTTTAATCAGTTTCACTTCTACACAGTTTCTACACACAAAGCAAGGGCTGGAGAGATGGTCATGTGTTGGCAATATAGACATGAGGTCCTAAGTACAGGTGCCCAGCACCTGTATAAAAATCGGGAAAGGGGAAAGGAAGAGTGTACATGCCTGTGATCCCAGCACTGGGCAGGCAGAGAGGGAAGGATTCCTGGAAATCACTGGCCAGCCAGTCTAGCCCAATCCTTAAACTCTAGGCTCAGTGAAAGACCCTGGCTCAAAAAGATGGCAGTACTTGGGAGGTGGAGGCAGGCAGATCTCTGTGAGTTCAAGGCCAGCCTGGTCTACATAGTGAGCTCCAGGCCAGCTGGGACTAAAGGGAGACCCTGTCTCAAAAAGACCAAAACCAACCAACCAACCAACCAACCAAACAAACAAACAAACGAACAAAAATGGATGGGGCTAGAGAGATGGCTCAGTGGTTAAGAGTGCTATCTGCACTTCAGGAGGACTGGGATTCAATTCCCAGCACCCACATGGTGGCTAACAAGTGTAACTCCAGTTCCTGGAGATCTGACTGACATCCTCTTCTGACCTCTGCGAGCATAACACGGGTGCTCTTACATACATGCAGACAATCACTCATACACATAAAATAATTTTTTAAAAGATGGAGGGGCTGAAGAGATGACTCATTGGTTGAAAGTACTAGCTGCTCTTGCAGAGGATCTGGGTTCGAATCTCAGCACCCACATGGTGGCTAACCACGTGTCCTTACTCCAGTTCTAGGGGATCTGATACCCTTTTCTGACCTCTGTGGGCATTGCACCACACAGGTGCACTTAGATACATGCAGGCAGTACTCAAATGCATAAAATAATAAATAAAAATTAAAAAAAAGCCAGGTGTGGTGGTGCACGTCTTTAATCCTAGAACATGGGAGGCAGAGGCAGGCAGATCTCTGTGAGATTAAGGCCAGCCTGGTCTCCACAGCCAGTTCCAGGCCAGCCATGGGTACAGGGAGACTTTGTCTCAAAAACAAATAAATAATAACTTTGAAAAAACATGGAGCAAGACTGAGAAAGACATCTGACATTGATCTCTGGCCTCCACACTCAGGGACAAGGACCCATGTGGACATATAGGAACAGAGCGCACGCACACACACACACACACACACACACACACACACACACACACAAAATAAACAAAGTTGCATAAAGCATATTTCACTTGAAGCCAAACGAATTTCAGGGACTTTTCTGTGACATGTCTGGGGAAACCATTCTCACTGAACTCTTGCAGGCCTCATCAAAGATTCTGAAGATGTTTATAACCTGAAGAACCCGACATTGTTTATTTTTGCTGAAAATGACGTTGTGATTCCACTTGAGCAGGTGAGTCAGCAAATTCTCATTTGTGGTTTTTTTTCAAATTTATTTTTATTTTTATTTATTTCCGTATGTGTATGAATGTACTGTCTGCATGCAAGTTTGTGCACCCGTGTCATGCAATGCCGCGGAGGTCAGAAGAGGGTGTCGGATTCCCCTGGAACTGGAGTTCTCCTGGAATTGGAGTTTCAGACAGTTCTCGGCCGCCATGTGGGTGCTGGGAATCGAACCCGGGTCCTCTGCTACGAGCGGTCGCGAGCACCTCTTATAATGGCTCTAGGCCATCTCTCTCTCAGCCGCTTCATTTGTAAGGTCAACAGACATGTCCTGACATCTGGGGGTAAAAGTTCCAAAGAGATTCATTGATTATTCTACTATATTCTCCTAATGATAAATAAGAACGGGGCCTAGTGACCGGGAATGGTGGTGCACACCTTTAATCCCAGCACTCTGGGAGACAGAGGCAGGCAGATGTCTGTCAGTTCAAGGTTGGCCTGGTCTACATAGAGAGTTCCAGGACAGCTGGGGCTGCAGGGAGACCATGTCTTGAAAAGACCAAAAAATAAATAAAAATAAATGGAGCCTAGGAAGGACTTAGAATGGAGCTGTAACCCCAGAGCGTGTTTAGCATGGTGTCTGAAGGAAGTGTGCTCAGTAGAGCCAATTAACCTGGAAGGAACATCTCCAGTCATCCATGGTAAGACCTAGGTTACCATAAAGTCTCTTACCTTACAAATGGTTTTGTTAAGTCCAGAAAGGAAGGAAAAAGCAGGAAAATCAGCAATTTAGGAATTCTGACAGTAACTGATGTATTCATTTACAGGATTTTCAGTAGTTCTTGGTTTATGATGGTTTGGTTTTTGATGCTTCAGTTTTAGTATAATGTGAAACCATTCAGTAGAAACAAACTTGGAATTTTTTAAAGATTGTTGTAAATTTTGTGTATATGTGTAGGTATGTGCACATAAGTGCAGTGCCCACAGAACCCAGAAGAGGGTGTCAGATTCCCTGGTGCTGGAGATAAAGGCAGTTGTAAGCTGCTTGATATGGGTGCTGGCAGCCAAACTCAGGTTTTCTGAAAGAGCATGAAGTGCTCTTAACCACTAAGCAATCTCTGCAGCCCAATTTTGAATTAAAAAAAAATCTAGCTGGGCGGGGTGGCGCACAACTTTAAGCCAGACTTGGGAGGCAGAGGCAGGTGGATCTTGTGGTGAGTTCAGGCCAAACGGGTCGACAGAGTGATTTCCCGGACAGCTGGGGCTAGAGGGAGACCCTGTCTCGAAAAGAACCAAAAAAAAAAAAAAAAAAGAAAAATGGGGCTGGGGAGAGCATATCAGTGGTTAAGAGCACCGACTGCTCTGCAGAGGAACTGGGTTCGATTCCCACCCACATGGGGGCTAGATTCTCTGCGGACAGCTGCAGCATTGCCAACACAGGTGCACCTCTTACATGCAAACAGTACACTCATACACATAAATAGATAAAAAAAAGAATATTGAAAAAATATTATTTATATTATTTTGGGGAGTCCCTGTTCTTTGCTTCCATCTCATGTGAATTCCAGGGTGTCAGGCTTGGCAGCAAGCCCCCTTTACCTGAAGCCAGCTTGGCTTCACCAAATAAACATACACTTTAGCAACTTATATTTGCATGTGGGGGGGGGGGGGGGGGCGTGTGCTACTGGGGATGGGAACCAGGCCTCACACGTGCTAAATGTGTGATCTCTCGGGAGCCTCAGCCTTGCCCCAGTAACTGCATTGTTGACATTCAGCATTTTTTTTTGTTTATTCTTTAAAAAAATTTTTTTTTTAATTTAAAAAAATTTTTATTTATTTTCATATGTGTATGAACATACTGTCTGCATGTAGGTTGGTACACCCATGTTGTGTAATGCCATGGAAGTCAGAAGAGGGCGTCGGATTCCCCTGGAACTGGAGTTAAAGACGGCTTTCAGCCGCCATGTGGGTGCTGGGGATTGAACCCGGGTCCTCTGCAAGAGCAGTCGGCACTCTTAACCACTAGGCTATCTCTCCAGCCCCTAAATTTTTCTTTTCTTTATGTGTATGAATGTACTGCTTGCATGTAGGAGGTCAGAAGAGGGTGTCAGATTCCCCTGGAACTGGAGTTTAAGATGGTTCTTAGCTGCCATGTGGGTGCTGGGAATCGAACCCGGGTCCTCTGCAAAAGCAGTTGGTACTCTTAACTGCTGAGCCATCTCTCCAGCCCCGAAATACAGCATTTTGAACTCATGGTGGATTTATGGGGTTTCATCCTCATGGGAAGTCTATGAGCTTGTGTAACTGCTGTCTCATCATTTAATACTGCTCTGAAACTTTTTCTGCTGTGTTACAAAGGTAATTCACTACAGTTGTGGATGTACTTGTCCACCAACGTTAACTCTAAACACTCATAGAAGAGTTTAAGAATGGAAGATGTCACGGGGCGTGGTGGTGCACATCTTTAATCCTAGCACTTGGGAGGCAGAGGCAGGTGGATCTCTGTGAGTTCAAGGCCAACCTGGTCTACATAGTAAGTTCCAGGACAGCTGGAGCTACAGGGAGACCCGAACCGTCTGTAACTCCAATTCCAGGAGAACTCCAGTTCCAGGGGAATCTGAGACCCTCTTCTGACCTCCGCAGCATTGCACGACACGGGTGCACAGACCTACATGCAGACAGTACATTCATACACATACAAAAATAAATAAAATTAAAAAAAAAAAAGTCACTAAAGGGCTAAAATCACACCATCATATTTTTGTGTACCAGGTCTCTGTGCTGACTCAGAAGCTGAAAGAACACTGCATAGTTAATTATCAGGTTAAAACCTTTACTGGGCAAACTCATGGCTTTGTGCATCGCAAGAGAGAAGACTGCTCACCTGCTGACAAGCCTTACATTGAAGAGGCGAGGAGGAATTTAATCGAGTGGCTGAACAAGTACATCTAGAGGCATTCAAGCACAACTTCCTCAGAACAACTTTCATCCAAAAATTTGCTTTGAAATAATTATATCATCTGAGATGTTACTTTCTATAAACTAAATGTAGGAATCCTAAATTCTTAGCATCTGAAGCACAGAATCAGTAGAAACCCTGAAAAACACTTTTAACATGTACATCAAATAAAAATATTTACAGATGATCAATACCAGAATTTGCCTGATAGAGTAATAAAAAGTTATTAGGAAAATAGCCTTACGGAGTTTTACTAACACTCCCTTAAAATGAGTCAGGTTTCAAATGGTTCAATTCAAAACTCTTAGACCTTTGTGTCTTAGGCTCAAGGTCACATTTGTGCATTGCAATGTGAGTGGTGTTGAAATTAAGTGTCCACTAGCATAATTATATCTGCTAATAAACTGATCTTCCAAGTTTGTAGCTTTTTTCCTCTAGCTAACAGGAAATTGACTAGTTATCACCCTGCATCTCCCAGGCAATTTTCAAAAAGTAGGCATTTTGTGTCTCGGGCTGGGCTACAAGTGTTTAAGATGGTGGAGATGGAGGGTGGAGTCGCTGTCTATATCTGAGACAAGAGGCTGTTCACTTGGTGGAAGGGATATCTTTCCTTGCATTTGGAGCTGTGCTGCCTCGCATGAGGCTGGCTGTAGATTCCAGCCCTGCTATGACGGGGCTCAAGGGGATTTGATCATGGATATTCTTATGCTTTGGGGGTATTACGATTGCCCCCAGGCCGGCCTGGACTTTGTGGGCTCAAGCATTATGCTGCCTCAGGCTCCTGAATAGCTGGCACTACAGTACACACCACAGCACCTTTCCAGTTGGGCCAAGCCAGGTTTCTGTAGGAGCTCATGCACAGGGCTCCCACCATGGACCCGTGGGAGCTGGGGAAGGCTCCCTGGGATACTCTGCTGATTCACCTAGCCTCTCCGTACAACTGAGCTTGTTTCCTACTAGAGTAGTGCTGAGCACTGGCAGGGAGGCAGTCCCCCAAATGGACAGGATATAAAACAATGTGAGACATCCAATCAGACAGGTCTGACCTGACTCCCTGTAACAGCTGCACTGAGGCTGCTGCCAGTGGTCAGAGTTCTCAATGATCCAGTGTGAAATTCCTTACATGAACTCAACAGGGATGTTAACACTCAAACCCACAACAAAGTACCCACCCAGTATACTAATGTGATGACACCACAGGTAAGAAGGCTCATAGCGAACAGGACAATTTGGCAGTCAATTTCTTCAGTCTATATATTCTAACCATGGTGGCTGGGAAGCGAACTCCACCATCATGATAAGACTCAAGATGGCTTTGTAGCTAGCTGAGGTTGACTTTGAACACCAGAGTGGGTTGCCCTCACCAACCAACTGCTGGGATTCCCTGCACCAACCAACCACTGGGATTCCTTGCACCAACCAACCGCTGGGATTCCCTGCACCAACCAACCGCTGGGATTCCCTGCACCAACCAACCGCTGGGATTCCCTGCACCAACCAACCGCTGGGATTCCATGCAGCAACCAACCAACTGCTGGGATTCCATGCAGCAACCAACCAACTGCTGGGATTCCATGCAGCAACCAACCAACTGCTGGGATTCCATGCACCACACCTGTCTCTTCTCCCTTATTTTCCACCCTACTGCTGCTGTTTGGCTCCCAAGAAGAAACCCATTAGCTCTCAATTGCTCCTTTAAGCACCTGCTGGGTACAGCTCTGCCCATGCCAGTTCTCACTGGGCTCATAGGCTGAATGTGGCCAGGGTCAGGGTCAAGCATGTGAGGAGTCAATCTCCAGCACCTGCTTATCAGCATCCAGGGGTAGGTGCGACCAATGGCCGGCCTCCCACCATATCCTGAATTCTGTGGTGGAGTACCCATTTATGATGGGGTAGGTGTGACCAACGGCTGGCCTTCCACCAAATCCTGAATTCTGTGGTGGAGTACCCATTTATGATGGGGTAGGTGCGACCGACGGCCGGCCTTCCATCATCCTGAATTCTGTGGTGGAGTACCCATTTATGATGGGCCTCAGTGATCAGATGGCTGCCCTTCTCTTTCCCCTGTCAACTGTCAAACAAACGCTGACTGATGTTTAGGGTGCTAAGTAGCTTATGGTTTTAAACAGCATCTTTTCCAACCCTTCAGTTAAGGCAGCATTTAATGTTACAATGAGTGCTTTTTACACCTTAAGATAAAGGCTAAAGAGATCTCTTTAATGAACACAGAAGCTTGAGATCACATCCTTCAGATTACAGAGCTCTGAACAAGGGGAACCAGATTTGCCAAATGGCTGATTTATTCCAGCATCTACTGTGTCTGAGAGACCATGATAATAAATAACATAGATGCAGCACAAGACGCCCTTTATTTAATCCAGGAGTGATCTACTATGCTTGATTCTATTTTTTCTTTATTCTTCAGACTCTCCAGGTTTACGGATGTCATCTATCTTCAAGATCATTCGGACCATTTGAGTGGCAAGAGAAATCTGTTGCTTTTTTCCAATCAAGGTTTCTATGACATGTTGTTGTTGCATATCTGAAACACACAAGCAAAGCACTGATCTCCAGAGCACACAAACTGAGTGTCAATAAGCAGCTTCAATTATATGTAGTCACAGCAAAGCTTAAGAAATGTAGCTGTAAGGCAGGGCGTAGTGGTGCGCGGTTTTAATCCTAGCACTAGGGAGGCAGAGGCGGGCAGATCTTTGTGAGTTCAAGGCCAGCCTGGTCTACAGAGTGAGTTCCAGGACAGCTGGGGCTACAGGGAGACCGTCTGGAAAAGACCAAAAAAAAAAAGATACACAAGGGGCCAGGTGTTGTGGTGGTGGTGTATGCCTTTAATCCCAGCACTCAGGAGGTAGAAGCAGGAGCTCTCTGAGTTCCAGGCTGTCTACATAGCAAATTCCAGGCCAGCCTGGGCCACAGGAAGACCCTGTCTCAAAAAGACCCCCTCCCTAAAAAA
>VZQC01013780.1:78703-121275 GCA_009823505.1 Rhizomys pruinosus | reverse complement strand
AAAAGAAATGTAGCTGTGGGGCTGGAGAGAGGGCTCAGCAGTTTAGAATGCAGGCAGCTCTTGCAGGACACAGGTCCAGTTCCCAAAACCCACATGGAGGGTAACAATTGCCTTTAACCCCAGTTCCAAGGGATCTGATGCCCTCTTTTGGCCTCCATGGGCACATAAATGCAGACAGGCAGAACACTCATACAAAAAGTAACAAAAGAAAGTTCTTGTGACCAACTGGTTATACAGGTTGTCCTAGGTCATTTTCAGATGAATTTCATTACTTCCAAGGGCATACCTGAATGAATACCAGAACAGACACCTTACATCAGACACATTATTATCTGAGTGACAGGTGTTTTTTTCCTTTCATTGCTATTAGGGAAGGAACTAAGGGCCTGGACTATGCTGGACTTGCTATCATTAAAATCTTTTTACAAACTGTCAAATTCTGTGGTTGGAGCTGATTTCAGGAACACATAGTCGTCATGGAAGCAGAGTTCCAACAAGCCAAACTTCTGCCACCCTTTCAGCAGGTGCACAGCACAGTCAGTGAGAGAAGTGAGAGTGTTGATTTATCCAGCACTCTGCAACCCAGGTGTAAGCTGTAAAGGAAACCATTCTGTAAGGCATTCAGAAAGCAGTCTTGACACATGGGAAGTGAAGATGTTTTCTGAAACCAGGTGAAAGCATGTCATCTGTATCGAGATTTACTATTATTAAAGTGAGGTTTGCATTGCTAAGATTAAGTCTTAAAATGTGAATACTTGGGGCCTGGAGAGACGTCTCTCAGTTAAGGGCAGTGGCTGCTCCTGCAGGGGACCTAGGTTCAGTTCTCAGCAACCACAAGGTGGCTAACAAACACCTATACCTCTAGTTCCAGGGGACCCGACAGAAAATTCTGATCTCTAAGGCATTGCATGACATGGGTGCAATTACATACATGCAGGCAATACTCTCATACACATAAAATAAATAAATTAAAAAAGAACCCCAAAATGTGTTCAGTACTTTGGATGGACAGTCTGGTATCATGCACTACACTACACAAGAACACAGCACAGCACCTTCCAGCTTAATGGAAACCCAGGCGTCCCCAAGAATCCCACCAGGCCTCACCGTTGGTGCCCTTGTGCAGACAGTCAATCCCCAGCGCAGGGTTTGCCTCCATCACTTGTTTGGCTCGGACTTCAGTCATGGTCTGGATGGGATTCATGCCGCTGTTTTCAGAAAGGGCCATGGGGATGACCTCCAGGGCATCCGCGAAAGCTCTCATGGCATACTGCTCCAGAGTTGGGCACTGGAAAGGCACAGGGGCAGCGAGTGCAGACAGCAAACATCACACCAACCTACCTACCCACCATCAGCATCAGTGTGCAAGCCTGACTGCTTCACACACTCTCAAAGACTAATGAGCCGTCTTGACTGCTTTCATGTAGGGAGGGAGAGGACACAACCACCCGAGAGCCGCCTCAGAACAAAGCTGCCTGCCCTGTCCTCACCTTATCTGCCTCTTGGCTAACTGCCAAGGCACAGGATATTTCTGCAGCTCCTCCTCCGTACACGACACGGTTATCCCGGATGAGGTTCCGGATGACACACAGGGCATCATGAAGGGACCGCTTTGCTTCTTCAATGATCTGGGGAGAAACTCATGTACTCAAGCTGCAGCGCAAACCCCTCACCACCGAGCATCTCCCCAGCCAAGAACTGCACTCTTACCATCTTATTCCCTCCTCTGATGAAGATGGTTACAGCTCTGGAGTTCTTGCATTGCTCAATGACCAGCATTTTGTCCTTTGTTGTGCCAAACGAGACCTCCTGCACCACCCCAGCAAAGCCTAGCTTCTCAGCTGTGAGCTCCGAGAAGCGAGGCACAATCCGGCCTCCAGTCGCAATGGCGATCAGCTAGTGGGAATGAGTCACAGAAATGACAGTGTTGCTCAATGCCAGTGACTTCCAGAACTGGACCACAAATGAGCCACACCCAACCCGGGAGCACTCTGTTCACTACAACTGCTGTACCACTATGGGCAAAAAATTCTACTTTTGTGTAAAGTGCCTTGTTAGATGAAGAGGCTCTGTGGGTGGCCGTCCCCTGGAAAGGCCAGTTCGCCATGTTTTCAGGAGCGTGCAAGAAGGACCAAGGAGGAATTTCACCTGGATCTCAGCAGTACCCGGGAGGACTGTTTCTATCTTCTTGCTACAGACAGGCACAGAACCTGGCTTTCCTGCCTCATTCAGATCCAGAAATACAGACACTGTCGAGAATAATTCCGGCCTGCTCTTCAGCAGTTCCCATTCCTTCGATCTGCAGATCCCTGGAGTGCTGTGACTATTTCAGCTAACTGCTGTAAGGTGGCACTGAACACGCACACACTGCAAGCTCAGTCCCTCCCCAGCAAGGGCTCTCTGGGGACTCTTACCTCAATCTCAGGTCCCCCAACCCAGCGGACTGCAGGCAAGGCATTCTGAAGAAGTAAATGATTGGCTTCATCATCAAAGCCCCACTGGCAGATAGCGAGGTTGGCACCGGTTTCTTTAATCTGGGAAAAGAAAGGCCACAGCTCTTTGAATGAGAAATACTTATTGTTACATACTTAGGGAAAAGGGGGAGATGCTCGGCTGTCTGTGCAAAGTGAGTACATTAGAATGAACAAAAATGCACAGAAAGGAGCAATCTACAAGTGCTCTTTTTAGATTCTAAATAATGCAGACACAGTAATGGGAATCACCAAAAGCTGTTATGAAGCATAAAGGACGGGGCAGCATGACTGGTACTCCCTCCACCCCACTTTTCAAGAACTTGGTCACAAATACCCACCCACCACATCATTGGTTCTTGAACAAACCAGAATGTCACTGCACGCTCCTCTGCACCTTGTCTGTCCCACTTCAGTGGACAATACCCTGAGCATCAACAGATTCCAGACTAACATAAAGAGGCATACATTTTTATATTTAATTTATGTATGTGTTTTACTTGCCCACGCTGGCCTTGAATGAGACCCTCTTGCTTTTATTCCGAAGTCCTGAGTGCTGGGAACAGCCACCCTGCTCCCACAAGGCAGCGCTCTAACCCACAAAGTGTTGTTCCCCAAGGCTGTGATCTGAATGTGCCACCCCTCCTGTGGTGACTATACCATGTCCCATAGCCCTGTGGAACCATCTCCACTAAAGGCTCCCACACCATCAACCACTTCCTGAATCTTTGTACCTGTTGCTCCAGAACTCTGTAATCCAGGCCAGGGCAGACTCTCCATGTACTGTTTGTCTCCATCCCATTCCTGCTATGTATAAAATCTGGCCATTCCCTAAAAAAATGAACTTCCTCTTGCATTCTTCATCAAATGATGGCTACTTTTTCCTTCCAGGTGTTCAAAATAGGAGAAAAACCCTTCCTGCTTCTCGCAGAGGCCTCCACGCTTCTCTGGGTACTAGCATTCTTTGAAGCGTTAGCCTCTAGTGCTGTCACGGTTCTGTTAGCTTTTCCAAACAACGTACCAATGACCAGTCTGAGCACCCAACACCCTCAGCTCTGTCTTTCTGCCTCTACGCACCCTGGCTAGCACTCCCATAGCCACTTTGTACCTTGCACAAAACTGCCGTCAGATGGCTAGTAAATGAAGGAACCATAAGCTTGCCAGGAATGCTCCTCATGAGGAGAAGCTGCACCCCTACTTCTTTAAGGCTTTCTCTAACCAGCATTCCTAACAGAGCCCCAGCACTGTTGGCTCGGGTTTAGTGCTCTGTGCCTAGTTGCCTCCAACACTGGCTGGAATGCAGCAGATACCTGACTACGTCATGAACAAATCCACAAACCCAACAATCCCCTAAAGGCGGATTTCCCTAACCCATAGTCTGCTTGCTTTGGTGAAAAATGCTTTCTTTAGTCAGACTCTTTATCCACATGCCTGTGTTCTGCTGCTTAAATTCCTAGATGGGTTTGTGAGAGGAACTGCTACGAAAAAGCATGCACACCTGGAGCACTGACAACCAGAGGGAAGCATAAAGCATTTATAAAATTACAGACCTGTCTTAACAAAGGACTGGGCTACCGTGTACCACTGGGTTAACTCCTGTCACTTCACAACTCTTCTGTCAGGTGATATGCATCCTGAACATAAGACTCCTTTAGCCATTTTTCTGTTTGTTTTTTACTTAAACCGAACGCAGATTATTTATACCATCTGTTATTTATAGCTTCACAACAAGGTACACAGATGTTGATTTAAACTAGTGCTACCTGTTTACCAACCCACCCCAGTGACAGCATCCTCTGAAGTTAAATTTCATGAAGGACCATGTTAAGACTTACTTGCTCAATCATCTCCTCAAACTTCTCCTTTTCATATTTCTGCAGGGCTTTGTAGTCTTCCACTGAGGTCACATCCAGCTTGTGCTTTGTCTTGGGTTTAGGTGGCTCAAATGGACATGTAAGAATCGCAATCTTAGCATTTTCTACTGTTTTGGGCATCTGCGGGTGGCTGAAGTCCTTATCAACAATCACACCCTTAATAAGTTTGGTGTCCTCCAGCCTCCCGCCCACTTTGCCTTCCACCTTGATGAGCTCAAAGTCAACATCTCTCCGCTCCATATCTGCCACTGTGAGGACGGCATCAACAGCAATCTCAGCCATTTGTCGGTGACAGCTGTTAACCCTGATCAAAGACAACACACAACCTTTCACATTCTTTACTTGGCTGCTGTAGCCAAAGCTGAAGCCATCATGTAAATGTAGTTCAAAGATACTTCTAAAGACACTAGTGCCACTTCCCAAGTTCAAAGTAGAAGGGGAAAGATAAACACTTGGGAAAAGCAGCAAATCTAAGTTGTGAAAACACCTGAAGTCTGCTCAGTTTCACAAGGAAATAGCACTTGCAAGAAAGTGTCTGACATCCAGAAAACAAAACTAACATGTTAGCATCCTAAGTAGGTCATCTGGTATACTGCTTTAAGGCTTTCGCCAGACGATTCAGTGTTTTTGTTTTTTTTTTTTTGTCTTTTCGAGACAGGGTTTCCCTGTAGCTATAGCTGTCTGGAACTCACTCTGTAGACCAGGCTGGCCTTGAACTCACAAAGATCCGCCTGCCTCTGCCTCCCAAGTGCTAGGATTAAAGGCGTGCGCCACCACGCCCAGCTGATTTAGTGCTTTTTATAGTAAGATCTAGAAACACTTGGGTTTCACAGGCTTGCAAGAATAAGTTCAACTTATAAAGCAACAACAATAGACTTATGCACTTCAAGTACTGAAATGCCTTTCTAAAAGAAAATGGCGCTCTAGCAGGCTGAGGCCGTCTCTGCCCCATCCTGCAGCTGAGGACAGCAGGCATCACCAAGGTGCCTTCTGTTCACTGCTGGCGGCATTTCCCTGGAGAAGGCAACAGTTCTGAGTTTCACTTGGCCACTTTTTTGGAGGAGGGGGAGTTGTTTTTTTTTTTTTTTTGAGACAGGGTGTCACTATGTAGCACTGGCTGGCAGGGAACTGGCTACATAGACCACGCTAGAAGAAATCTGCCTGCTCTGCTTCCTGAGTGCTGAGATGAAAGGCGTGTGCCACCACACCCAGCTGAACTGTCTTGATTTTTAGTTTGTGTGTGCCTGGTGGTTTTGGCAAAAAGTGGGTCTTTTTGAGATAGGGTCTCCCTGTAGCCCCAGGTGGCCTAGAGCTCACTATGTAGACCAGGCTGGCCTTGAACTCACAGAGATCCACCTGCTTCTGCCTCCCAAGTTCTGGGATTAAATGCATGCACCACCAGCCCAGCATTATACTCTGTTAACGATTTTAAAAAGGGTGGCAGGGCAGGGAGATGGTGAGTGGTAAAGGAGCTGGCTGCCAAGGCTTGGGACCTAAGCTTAGTCTCTGGGAGCCGCATGATAGGAGAGCACAGACCCCTGTGAGGTGCTCACTTCCACATGTGAGAGGAGTAACAAGGAGGAAAACAGGAGCGCCACTGAATGAAGACAACGACCCTGCTTTCTCTGGTTATTTAGATAAAAATAACCCAGATTCTGAGCACCAAAAGCTCGGAGGTGAAGCTCCTTACATCCGGCTGTCTACCACTGCCCCCAGCATCCGGCTGTCTACCACTGCCCCCAGCATCCGGCTGTCTACCACTGCCCCCAGCATCCGGCTGTCTACCACTGCCCCCAGCATCCGGCTGTCTACCACTGTCCCCAGCATCCGGCTGTCTACCACTGCCCCCAGCATCCGGCTGTCTACCACTGTCCCCAGCATCCCCTGGCGGACGCTTCCCAGTTTCCAGGTACAGACAGCAGACTTTATGAAAACAACTGAAAGCAATGCAGCCTGAAAGGTCCACTTTAAGACTGGCCCTAACTACATTCAAGGTTTAGTGATAAATCTGCTTAGATGAAAGAAAGAAGGCCCCTGCTTCTTCACAGTGACTTCCTTGTAAAGACAAGATGGGAAGAAGTGTTGGGAGACAGAATCCTAATCAGGAGCCTTGTGATTTGAATTGTTTCCAATTGAAACACAAGATGTACGTGTCTCCACCAACTCGGAAGAAGCAAAACCAGCGGGCACTTCAAACCAATTCCTGTCACCATGACTACACCCTTGCTTTCAAAAACAGGCAACAGTCCTCTATAAGGGACAACTGTAATGCAAACACTCTACTGACAGACACATACACTTTGGAGCCCAGCGTGGTTTTTGCAGTCTGAATCAGGGGTTCAGGGTTGTTTATATCCACAAGGACACTGTCACTGATTTTGTCCAGGTGGTTAATAGCAATGCGGGCAGCCTGCTCATAGCCATCGGCAATTCTGATTGGGTGAATGCCTCGGTCCAGCAGCTGTTCGGCTTCCTCCAATAGGGCACCAGCCAGGACTGCAAGCACAAGAGCACACCGTCAGCTTAAGGGAAAACTTAGTACAGCACAATCAATACATCAGCTACTACCCTGCAAGTGAAGTTCTAGAATCAGGGTGGACATAATCTTTGAAGTCAAGGCTAATTGTGAAAGGAGACCCTGTCTTGGTTTTGATCCCAGTAAATGTCCAACAGGTGTCCCCTTAAGGATGATGTGCTACGAAAACTTAGGCGAGGGGCCAGTAAGATGGCTCAGTGGGTAAAGGCAACTTCTGCTAAGCCTGACAGCCGGAGAGGAATACATAGGACCCTCACGGTACGAAGAGAGAATCGACTCTTGGAACTTGACACTCTGCCCCTCCAATAAATACATGTTAAAAAAAAAACAACATTAGACTATGAAGCCAGGGCAACACTGAGTACGGCAACCCCGACTCTCCTTAGCCTGACTTTGCTCCTCGCCCAGCAGTCTTTCCTTCTCCTCATTTTGGTGCTACAGAAATGACTTAAAACCAGCTGTTCTCCAACTCCAGCAGAACTCGGGCAACAATGGCACCCCAAATGCTGCTAAATAAAGTTTTAAATTAGCTGCAGGAAAGGGAGCCTTTAAGATATTTATGCTACATCTTTTCTGTCTCTCTCAACTTAATTAAAAACTTAAGTTATGTCTGTGGGGGCTGGAGAAATGGCTCAGTGTTTAAGAGCAGTGGCTGCTTTTGCAGAGGACACAGGTTTGAGTCCCATTAAATGATGGTTAAAACCATCCGCAACTCTAGTTCTAGGCCGCCTGACGCCCTCTTCTGACCCCTGCACTTATACACAGAGGCAATAGACTCATATATGCGAAACTGTATTTTTTTAAAAGTTATGCCTGTCTATTTTTTGTCTGTGCACACACGTGCATGGAGGTCAGGGACAACTCGTGAGAGCTGGTTTTCTCCTATCATGTGCGTCCCTGGGATCAAATTCAGGTGCTCAGGCTTGGGGGAGGAGCAAGCGCCTTTCCTCATCGAACCATCTTGCTGGTTCTCCCTCAACTTTTGATTGCAATCGGTTCAAACTTTGGGGGAAAAACAAGTAAAACCCACACCATTTCACTTACTGTTTTGCAATGCTTTGCTCCATATACACGTACCCTCATTTTCTAGTTAACTCTTTGAGATTACTCGCAGAAATCAAGACATGTCACCATCCTTCTAGATTCAGAACACAACAGACGCAGGCTACTCCATGCCCAGTCCTCCCTACCCCCGCCTGGTCTTTACCCACACTCAGGTTCGTAAAGTCTGGACAGCTGTTCTGCAGTGTGCACTTCAATTTCAACTTGTTCAACCGCCCCCAGGATCTGACTCGGAGTGCACATCAGCTCTAAGCAACACCTCTTGTGCTAGAAAGAGCATCTTCTTACCAACCACTCCTGTGGTCCCATCTCCAATTTCGTCATCCTGGGACTTGGACAGCTCAACCATCAGTTTGGCAATCTGATGATCCACATCCATCATACTTAGAATGGTGGCACCATCGTTAGTTACAGTCACATCACCATCCTTATCGACCATCATCTTATCCAGTCCTAAAAAGACAACAGTCTTTAGAAGGTCAGTGGACGAAGAAATGGACTTCAACACTGACAACTGCTATAAAGGTTAGAGCTCTGGATCCAGTTCTTATCACGCAGGTCTTTGGAAACACAAAAAATAGCTACTTGAAGATGTTCTCAGATTTGGGTAACCCTAAGTAACATGCTGGAAGAAGTCTAAATGCCTCAAACCTGAGAAATGCATACCAACTACCAAAGTACAAATCATCATCAAATGCAGTATGAGGCTCAGGAGCTAAGTGGAGTCTGGGAAATGCTACAAAATGAAATGGGGAAAAAGAGCCTGGATCTAAAACTGAAAATCCAGTTCGAATTCCAGCATCCACATAGCAGCTAACTCCAATTCCGGGGAATCCAATATCCTCTTCTGATCTCTGTGGGCGCTGAATGACATGGGTGCACTTACACACATGCAGTCAATACATTTATATACTTAAATAAAATACTAGAAATATATAAATGGATGGGACTGGAGAAATGGCTCAGTGATTAAGAGCACTGGCTGCTCTTGCAGAGGACCTGGGTTCGGTTCCCAGCACCCACGGAGCAGCTAACAACCATCGTAACTCTGGTTCCAGGGGATCTGATGTCCTCTTCTGACCTCTGTGGGCATCACACCACATAGGTGAATAGATACGTGCAGGTAGTACACACACACACACGAATAAAAAAGGTTTTTTTTTGGTCTTTTCGAGACAGGGTCTCCTTGTAGCCCCAGCTGTCCTGGAACTTGCTCTGTAGACCAGGCTGGCTTTGAACTCACAAAGATCCGCCTGCCTCTGCCTCCCAGGTGCTAGGATTAAAGGCGTGCGCCACCACGCCCGGCTAAAAAAGGCTCTCTTACCGTTTGGTCCAAGTGATGTTCTCATGGTGTTTGCTACAGCTTTTGCAGCCATTATGTGAGACTAAATAAAGCACAGAAAAAGCAAATAGTCACATGGCATTTCAACAATTAAAGGCACACAGCCAATGATCACAAAGCATGACTCAGGATGTAATTTCTAGTCTAGAAATGTCTGGATTGAGGAGGCTACAGACAGCCCCGAGTTTAGGAGTGATAACATACAACAAGCTTTCCAACAAGTGCTTTGTGTCAGCTCATCACCCTCCACACAGCATGGTTCTGTCAGCAGCCCACGTAAGCTGAGAACACAAAATCCAACTAGAAACATGTAATGCTCATACCATGTTTACTGCAGGAACACACTCCATTAACATACATAGAGAAAAGTCATACTTACTGGGTATTTCATTTACTGCCACATGGGTGCTAGGAACCAAACCCTATAATCCTCTTAATGGCTGAACCATTCACTTACACTGATGCACCTGCAGGGGCCTGGGGTCCTTCTCCAGCACTGGGGAGGAGGGAGAGCAACTATGTCACACCTGCATTTAACCACTGCCTCCAGCTACTGATCTAAATAGCATGTGCAATGACTTCTTAAGAAATGACAGGAAGGAGAAAACTTGGCAAGTAAGAGAAAGACTTTGCAGCTCAGCAAAGTACAAGAGAACTGTTTCCTGTGCTGGAGAGATGCTCACGGCTAAGAGCACCAGCTGCTCTTGCAGAGGACCGGGGTTCAGTTCCCAGCACCTATGTGGGAGCTAACAACTGCCTGTAACTACAGTTCCAGAAGATCCAATGCCCTCTCCTAAATCCTGTGGCCAGTGTACTTATGTGGTGTACTTAGGGCAAAGCACACATATCAAAAAAATTTTTTTAAAGACAAAAAACAAAAACAACACCAAAAAAAAAAAAAAAATACAGGCCAGCTGGGACTAAAGGGAGACCCTGTCTCAAAAAGACAGAGTCTCCCTTTAATCCCAGCTGGTCTAGAGCTCGCTATGTAGACCAGGTTGGCCTTGAACTCACAGAGATTCACCTGCCTCTGCCTCCCTGAGTGGGGATTAAAGGCATGCGCCACCATGCCTGGCTTTTTCCTTTTTTTTAATCAAGCCTAGCTGTCTATTCAATCCTATGATCAGGCTGAGCATCCAACTCAAAATACTCCCTTATTGGAGCCATTCGAGCAGTCGCCCAAACCATCTCCTACGAAGTTACACTTGCAATCATAAAAAAGAACCTTTTCCTTTCTTTTATCACTGGTATCCAGAGAGAATGTAAAGACTAAAGCTTCAGGGCTGGAGGACTGGGGTTCGATTTCTAGCACCCACATGGCAGCTAAGAACAGTCTTTGACTCCAGTTCTAGGGGAATCCGACACCCTCTTCTGACATCCATGACACGGGTGCACCAACTTACATGCAGACAGTACATTCACACACATTAAAAAAAAAAAAAAAAGACTAAAGCTCCACAGCTAACTTAAATCATGAACCAAACACTTAAATTGTGAACTTGTGGAGGCCGGCCTGAGCTCAGAATGATAATATAAGCCTGTGCCACTGTACCTGGTAGAACTATACACTTAGAACACACTTCCTTAGTAAATACGGCCTGCATTTTTAAAGGCAAATTATTACGTAGTGAAGTGTCAACAATTGAAGAAGCTCATTTACCTTAAGGATCTAACCTGTGAGTTATGCCCCCAGTTATATAACTAGCTGCAAGAGAGCTCTGAGAACTATGCAGAAATAGTAAAGGTCTGTGAGCACACCACGGCTGAAAAGAAATTCCATCACATCACGCAAGGCCAATGAACGATCCGATCCCTAAACCCCCTGGCTGAGACTCAAGTCCATTTTATGTTATGAACTGCAGTGTTTGCACTGTTTTCTACTCTTACAGACACATAATAGATTAGCACATCTTTAGATTGTATTGTATAAAATGCCCGAATACACAAAACTGACTAGAGTTTCATTAGAAAAACAAAAACAAAAAATCAGGGCTGGTGGGATTCCTTCCTGAGGAACTGAGCTCCATCCCAACACCCTTCGAGGTAGGAGAGAACAGATTCTGCAAGTTGTCCTTTGACCCCCTGCCCATGCTGTGGCATGCATGTGCCCACACCTGTAGACACACACAAAATAAAAAATTAAATGTGGAAGAGTTTCTAAATTCTGCAGTAACAAACATTCAGCCAGGCTTTAATTTCTTTTCTTTTAATTTAATTCTCCCTGTGTATGGATAGGACAGAGTAGGTCTCATCAAGGCATCTTCCTGCAGGAGCCAGTTCTGTCCTTCTATCAAGTAGGTTCCAGGCATCAAACTTGGGTGGTCAGGCCTTGTGGCACCTTTACCCGAGTCATTTCTGAGGTCTAGGAATTAATTCTTTATGTAAAAATAAACAACACACATCTCATTAGCACTCAAATTTGCTTTTGTCTTTAACAAACTGCAAAATTATATATAAAGAACTGCAATTGGTTAAAAATAAATTTCTTTATGACTGGCTTTCAGTAAAAGTTGTGACCGGCATCCCTGTTTTATATACTGAGGTACGCGGTTCACCCAAAGTCAGGTGAAGAGAGGGCACGGAAAAGTGTGTCCGACTTAGACATGGCCTCTGCCTTCTTCACTTGCTCTGCGATGCCGCTTCCCTCAGTAAGGCTGAGGGCCAACGCCAAGTCCCTAAACGCTGAGCCTCAATAGTCAGGCTGGCCCAGAGCCTCACCCTCATATCAGGGTTTACTCAAGAGTCCTGCAACTCAGGAGTTAGTTACTCCCCCCGCCCCCACTAGAACTTAGGTTAATGGTATTAACAGATTTTTTTTTTTTTGTCTTTTCAAGATAGGGCCTCCCTGTAGCTCCGGCTGTCCTGGAACTCACTCTGTAGACCAGGCTGGCTTTGAGCTCACAAAGATCCGCCTGCCTCTGCCTCTCAAGTGCTAGGATTAAAGGCGTGCACCACCACGCCCGGCTGTGGTACTAACAGATTAAAGGTCCTCCCTGTCCCTCACACTAACCAGGCTTACGCTCCTCCAGATGCCAGTCCTTTCTGTCCTCACCATCACCAACCTAACACAGGTGCAAACCCTCCAACAGGAATCTAAGACCTCATCCTCTCTAAATGTATCCCTTCAGTTCCAAAGGTTTAAATGACTCCCAGTGCCTTAGCGCTGAGGTCCTCTGAAATCACCCAGCTCTGGGCAAAGATGCTCTAAAGGTTTCAATGCACATCTGATCCCTCAGGGCTGACACACACACAGTTCTCTAACCATGGACATTTCTGGATAACGTTTTCAGATCACATCAAATGTACATTCAGTCTTCTCTGGTCATTCCATTCAACATTATACGAAATAAAGTTCACTTGGATAAACCCTCAAATGCACTTTGAAAATTTCACAGAGGAATTTCTAAAGCATTGTCACCACAGGGATGTCAAAGATACCTGACACATGGACCTGTTTTGGGGTGGCCAAATAGGAATGTTGTGGTTGTGGGCCAAAGAAAACACTAACCACTGTACACAGAACAGGCCTCCACCACAGGTGACCCGGCCCCAAATGCCAAGGCTGAGACTACCAGCTTGCCCAGCCGGGTCATCTCTGATAGACTTGGATCATGGCCTGGTCTTCTCCAGTGGCAGCTGTGAGACCTTGGCCACTTTTCTCCATGACTCTAATCCTAAATTCCCAATTGTGCAAAACAGTGCCTGTTGTAGAGTGAGGATTACACACTGATAACTCATGCAGTTAGCATAAAACGGGACATAAGTTTCAACACTAATTATTCTGGTAAATTTTCTGTGTTAGACATTATTTTATCTGCAAGCTCCAGGCTGGAAAACAAACAAACAAACAAACAAACAAACGAATAGGTAATGTAAATAACTTGAAAAGAAACGGAAGTGAGCCTTGACCTCCCACTTGTTTGCTCTCTCCGGTACAGCTGCCAAGGTTTTAGGATGACAGAAAAATCACCCCATGGACAAACCAAGCTCAGGCGAGTTGCGTCACCTGAGCCAGTGAGAAGACTCTGTTACTTAATCTGCTCAAGTAAAAGCCCAAGACCGGGTGTGAGGAGGTGCATCTCATAGATGGTGGCGAGGTCTACACCATATACCAAAGACTCCCTCAAAGTGTCCCCTTTTCTGCATTTTCTGCCCACACCTGTGAATGACCTTTCTTTGGAGTTCTGGACTGGTTTAACTTCCCTGGCTTTCCTCAATGCCTTCAGTTTACTGAACTCTTCCTACTGTGTGCCTCAACTTACTCAGAACGTTCCCTTTAGATCATATGGTTCCCCAGGGGAGCATTCAAGAGCTCTTAAAGTTGCCTTCCAGACAACTGTGCTCCACAGAGGAGAGTCCCAAGCGTTTTCCTGGGCAAGCATGACTGCCTCCTCTCCCTCCAGAGGGTGGACCCGGCACCTTCTACAAATATCTTCTCTGCATCTCTTCCCACCACGGCGATCTCCTCGGGTGCCCATTTCCCACGCACGGGACGGCGTGGCTCTAGGACAGGTCTGCGATTAACGGCACTCAGGGGAAACGCTCTCAAAGACCCTACCGAGTGACAAAGACCCCGAACCTCCCTCCCGGGCCCTACCCGGCCCCACTTTCGGGATACGGCTGCACCCGGGCCTCTCCAAGCCCAGGGGGCGCGGGCTGCACGCGGAGCAAAGGAGCTCCCGGCCCCGCGGTGCTCCGCCGAGGCCCGCACATGGCCACACTGCTGCCGGGCTCGCGCAGGCGCACAAGGCCGTGCGGCCGCCTCCCTCCGTTCCGCCGCTGGCCGATACCTTAAGGGCTTCGAGTCCCATGAGCCGGGACTTGCGGTCTTGGTCCTTGATGATGAGGAAAGGGCGCCCATACTCATCGAAGGCGAGGGTCCCCACAGACGCCATAGTGGACTAGCAGGAGTGAGTGCCCCACAACCGGCAGAGACCACTCCGGAATCAAGAAAGCACTTTCTTCTCGCGAGAAGAAGCAACAGTCCGCGCATGCGCAATGTAGGCCGTGGAGTCCTTTTTTTGGATTGGAGACTAATTTAACGCCAGACAGTACCTTCTGGAAACAGCGACTTTCGGAAACCCTCTATCATCCCGGAAGTTGGGGGGGGTATTTGAAGACAAGGAAAGGAACTTCTAGAACTCCACAGCCTAATTCAAAAGACCCGGTTCGGTCGTAGTTTCAATTGAGAGTTTCTGAACAATGGGTGCCAAGGGGAACTGGTTTCCTGAAGGCATTTTCTCCTTTATTCCCACCCGGGCTGTGAAGTGGTAAAGTCCACTTCCTTTTTCCCCTCGAACTCTCGCGATGGAGAGAGGAGGTGAGGCTAGTTTGGCATGGCGGGAGCGGGTTTTCTCTTGTGTGCGCTGTGGGCGCGCCACGGGCTCGGAGAGGGCGCCGCCGAACCGAGGTCGCCGTGGGCGGGACGGCACAGCTGTTGGCGGCGGGCGGCGGGCGCGGCCTGCCCCGCACTGCCCGGTGTGCACGTGCTTGGAGTCCGGCCCACGGCAGTGCTGGCCTGGGTCAGCCCCGAGGGGTGGATTCCCTCCTAGCACGGCCCAAGACAGGGCAGCTGGAGTCGCAGCCCTGCCATCTGCTAGCTGTTTCTAAGTTGTTTAGCTTGCTTTTTAGTTTTGTCTGCAAAAAACTATGCTAATACTGCCTGGATCACAAGATTGCCGGCAAGGTGCAGAACGCTGCTGGTTGCCGGCACGCAGTACTTGTTTATTAAATTCCCACGTTGTACAAATCTGGTAGCTTGCCCACGGGTATACAGCTAGTTGAAGACTCAGTGGCACCGCGTAGTGCTCAGGGTCCCACTCTAACCCTTGCATGGTGCAGCCCCAGGAAGATTTTTTACAGGTAATGTTCACTGTGCTTGTCCCTATGTCAACCATTCGTTTTATAAGTTTGTATTTATTTGTTAATGGTTTCTACTCTCCACCCGTAGCCCACAGGACAGAGAACCAGCCATGTATTATCAGTTTTTTTTTTTTTTTTTGTACTTAAAACGTGAATGTGTGCACTGTAACAGTTAATCCAGGTCTGAAAGCCAGCAGGTAACCATCAGCAGACAGTAGATCTCTTAACCTAACCCAATGCCTGGCCCTCTGTCTAGATGCTCAGTGATTCTCCGAGAACCTTTTGGGTTTTGTAGTAAGAGAGGCTCATTTCCCTTCAGGTTTGATGAGTTCAGTGACTTTTTCATTGAAATGTTAGATTCTACGATCCACTTTGCTCATTCATTTGTGAGGAATAATATCTAATGACAATATCTAATGACACCCTCTGCACGGTATTTCCCGTCAAAACACTCTATGGGATTATTCCTGATATTAGCAGATGTGTAGCAAAAGGACACACAGCATTAGGTCAGTACAAAAAAGTCTTTTTTAATGTAAAAATTTAATATAGGAGTTCCACATTGTGATATTTTCATGTATCTGTACCTTGCTCTTAGTAGTGGTCCTTTGCCACCCTCCTGCTCCACTTGCTGGTCCCCTTCATCCCCCAAGTAGCCCAACTTTGATGTCATGTATATGCATCTATATGTATATAGTTAAATCTAGATTCCATATAAAAAAAAAAAAAACATGTAGTATTTAGTTTTTCCATTGTCCTCTCAATTCCCCTTGTTTTTAGAAAGTTCTAGGCCAGCTGGGGCTACAGGGAGACTGTGTTTCAAAAGCACTAAAAAATAAAAATAAAGGAAAGCTTCTTGGGTTGTAGAGATAGCTCAGCTTTAAATGCACTTGCCAAGCCTGAGTTCAATCTTCGGGTCCCATATGGTAGAAGAAGAGAACCCTGTTCCTTACAGCATGCACACACAGATAATAAATTTGATAAAAGAGACATCTTTAGGATCATAAGTGCCGTATCTATTAAGCTAGCATGCATATGCAACTTTATGTCACATATTGCAACCTTCAAATACAAACCCTATTTCAAGTATTTACCTGATCCTAGTAACATGTGGTCCCCTCTTCCTGCTCTTTTTCTTTGGTTTGAACTTGGATGAGGACTCCATGGTCTTTTTGTGTATCTTAGTCACTGCCTCTACTTCAGCTGATCCTACTCTTCCTGAAAACCATGTTTTTTTTTTCTTTTTTTGGTGTTTTTGAGACAGGGCCTCCTGTAGCCCCAGCTAGCCTGGAACTGGCTATGTAGACCAGGCTGGCCTTGAACTCACAGAAATCCGCCTGCCTCTGCCTTCCAAGTGCTGGGATCAAACATGTGTACTAGAAATCACTAAGTAGGTAGGCCTGGAGTCTGCAGAGTAGCATAGCAGTTCACATTTTACTTTGAGGAATGGACTCAGTGCTCAAGAGGGTAGTGGCTACCACTGCTTTTGCCTATTTAGTTAAATGATTGACATCTGGCAGATATATTTTGCTACTTGTTTGTATTATAATAAATAGTCTTGGGAATCTAAACAAGGTGTGTTAAGATGATTTGTAGAAATAATCTTGACATGGGGCTGGAGAGATGGCTCAGCGGTTAAGAGCACTGTCTGTTCTTGCAGAAGACTTGGGCTTGATTCCCAGCATCCATGTGGCAGCTAACAACTGTGTGTAACTCCAGTTCCAAGGGATCCTGTGCCTTCTTTCCTTCTGGGGATTATATAACATGGGTGCACTTACATGCATACAGGCAATACACAAATACACATTAAAAAAAGAAAGAATCTGGGCTGGAGAGATGGAGAGATCGCCTAGCGGTTAAGAGCACCGACTGCTCTTGCAGAGGACCCAGGTTCAATCCCCAGCACCCACATGGCAGCTGAAAACCGTCTTTGACTCCAGTTCCAGGGGAAACCGACACCCTCTTCTGACCTCCGAGGCATTGTATGACACAGGTGCACAGTCCTACATGCAGACAGTACATTGATACACATATGAAAATAAATAAAATTAAAAAAAATTAAAAAGAATCAGGGCTGGAGAGATTGCTCAGTGGTTAAGAGCACCGACTGCTCTTGCAGAGGACCTGGGTTCGATTCCCAGCCCCCACATGGCAGCTAAGAACTGTCTTTAACTCTAGTTCTAGGGAAATCTGACGCCCTCTTCTGACCTCTGCAGCATTGCACGATATGGTGAGTGCACCAGCCTACATGCAGACAGTACACTTATACACATAAAAAATAATAAATAAAAAAATTAAAAAAAACAAAAAGAATCTTGAGCTTTCAGGACTATAGTGCCTTGTATGTGTTAATTTAACTATTCTGATGTTCAGAGGAGGATGACATTATTACCAGATCATCTTCTTAAGTTTTGAATTGTGCTAAATTTTTTTTTTTTTTTTTTTTTTCAGAATTTTCCTGGTTAGTGAGCCAAATTATAGCAACAGCCTATGTGGTGTTAAATAATCAGGTTAGGTTCTGAGACTCCAGGACTGTGGGGCTTACATCCATTTGTCCCCTGGTACTAAGAATATTCCACTGGAATGCTCACAGGAGGACAGTTGTGCCTTGACTTACCTTAAACAAACATGCAACTACTGTAGAATATACATTGCTCTGTATAGATCAGTATTAAAGCTGCTGTCTTGTCACACACTGGACTTGATCTTGTGTATCACAGCATGAACAGAAGACTGCTTCCTGCCTCCCCAAGTTGCTCTCTGTTATGAAACCAGTTTTAAAACTCACTTCCAGGACTTCTGGAGTCAAGAGCAAAGCCGTGCTGGAAGCCTGGCTGTTGGGCCCTGCCCTGATTGTGATGAGTTGCTGTGTGGTAGGTTCTCCTGTGTCGTGTGTTCACAGTTGTACCTTGGTAGAATAGACTTTCACAGTTCATGAGTGTATATGCAGAATAATGACTCTCCAAAGGTGGCTGCATATAACTTGTGCAAATTTGATTAAGGATCTTGGATAGAGCATTAATCACCTGGGCCGCTGTTTTCAAAAAGAAAGGAGGAGACCGGAAAGGAAGGTACCTAGGTGGAAGCCGAGGTCAGAGTGACGCAGGGGTCAAAAGCCAAGGACCACGGGCAGCTTCTGGAAGCTTGAACACAGAGGGAGCTGATCCTCTGTCACGGCTTCAGGGGAGCACAGCCTCACCACCTCACTGTAGGTGTCTGACCTCCACTGAATAGTGATAATGTATGTGCTGTTTTTAGCCAATAGGGGTGTGGTCATTTCTCACAGTAGTTTGAAATAAATGTAGCATGCCTTTTGAATGGCTTCTTGATAATGGACATGAACAAGCATGTGCGGTCCCTCTTACCCTTTCTATTTCCTGTGGATTTGTGTTTTCCTTCTTCCTCGTTGGGGTTTCATGTTGCTTTACTAGTGTGTGAATAGCTGATGCAGTGAGTGCCCATGAACCTGACCCTTCCCCAGTGCTTTGCCAGCACTCAGTCACTCTCCCAACAACACCGGATCCCAGTTATGGACATGGAAGTGGAGGTTCAGCAAGGAGTGCGGGTTGCACTGTTAGTAAAGTGACATCTTTTTTTTTTTTTTTGTCTTTTTGAGACAGGGTCTCCATTTAGTCCCAGCTGGCCTGGAGCTCACAGCTGGCCTGGAGCTCTCTTTGTAGACCAGGCTGGCCTTGAACTCATAGAGATCCACCTGCCTCTACCTCCCAAGTGCTAGGATTAAAGGCGTGCACCACCATGCGTGGCTAAAGTGACATTCTTAGCCAGCCCGGACTGGCTGCAGAGGAGCCTAGTCAGCTCTTGCTCAGTGCTCCTCATTAAGCAGTTTCACATCCTATCAGCTTTCTTCCCTCTAACTGCATCTTACAGGATGGAAATCAAGGAGGGTGCTTAAGGCAACAGTAACTGCTCTGCATCACTCACTGAGTTTGTTCCTCTCTTCAGTGCTTAGAGAATTGAAGTGACTAGTTTTTCTTTGGGTCTGCTCTAAAAAAAAGTTGCAATGCTTATTTATTTATTTTTTAAAATTTTTGGTCTTTTTGAGACAGGGTCTCCCTGTAGCCCCAGCTGTCCTGGAATTCGCTCTGTAGACCAGGCTGGCCTTGAACTCACAAAGATCTGCCTGCCTCTGTCTCCCAAGTGCTAGGATTAAAGGCGCACGCCACCACGCCTGGCTGCAGTGCTTATTAAAGAGTTTGATAAAACCTGATTTTTATCTCTTTGGTTTTTTTTTTCAAAAGAATATTTATGCAATGATATAGATGCTAGGGCAGTTTTGGTATGTAAACTTTCATCCTACTTTAAGTAGGTGATAAGTAGACATTTTCATGCTTGCCCATGAGGCTTTCTTTGTTCAGAACATAAAAATGTGGAGGTTATGATTAAAACTTTCACTAATGGATATTGAATTAATAAATTGTTAAATTATCAGACTCTAGACACACCAAATCAATACAGTAGAAAGAAAAGATTTTAGAGGATCTCTGTGAGTTCAAGGCCAGCCTGGTCTACAGAGCGAGCTCCAGGACAGCTGGGACTAAAGGGAGACCCTACCTCAAAAATAAAAAATAAAAAAATAATAAAGCATGATTTGGGCTGGGCTTGGTGGGGCATGCCTTTAATCCTAGTACTTGGTAGGCAGAGGCCAGCCTGGTCTGCATAGCAAGTCCCATGACAGCTGGAGCTGCAGGGAGACCCTGTCATAAAAAGATTAAAAAAAAATCCCCACAAAACCAAAACAAACCATGATTTGGAAGCCAGGCATGGCCAGAGTTTTAATCCCAGCACCCAAAAAGCAGAGATAGGCAGATCTCTGTGAGATCAAGGCCAGCCTGGTCTACATAGTGAGTTCCAGACCAGCTGGGGCAGCAGGGAGACCCTGTCTCAAAAAGCTCCCCCCCCCCAAAGAAAGTACAAGTTGGGGGCTGGAAAGATGCCTCAGCAGTGAGGAGCCCTGGACGCTGGCAGAGGACCAGGCTCAGTTCCCAGCACCAGATGGGAGTAACAGCTGTCCATAACTCCATCCAGGGGATCCAGCGCCCTCTTCTGTCCTCTGTGGTCATTGCACAACACAGGTGTCCTTACACACATGCAGGCAATACATTCACACACATTAAAAGTAATAAACTATTAGCCAGGCTTGGTGGCGCATGCCTTTAATCCTAGCACTTGGGAGTCAGAGGCAGGAGGATCTTTGTGAGTTCAAGGCCAGCCTGGTCTACAGAGTGAGTTCCAGGACAGCTGGGGCTACAGGGAGACCAAAAAACAAACAAAAAAAGTATTAAAAATAAAAAACACAAGTTAATTTGCCCTGAGAGCTGTAGAGAGAAATGCAGCCTTGGCTTTCAGACGTGTGCTACACAAATTCTATTTTCTTTGTAGGCTCATCTCTAGAAATGCCAGAGGAAGAAAGGCAGATGCAGCGTGCTCTGCCCCCAGCTCTGGCAGCAGACAATTTGAGGAAAAGCCCCTGGGGGCTTCTGTTCACCGGGGCTGTTGGCGGGGCTCTCGTGGCTGTGTATGCCGTGGCTGCTCCATTTGTCTTGCCAGCCCTCCGGAAAGTCTGTCTTCCTTTTGTACCTGCAACTTCGAAGCAGATTGAAAATGTTGTGAAGATGTTGCACCAGAGGAAAGGACCCCTGGTGGACATTGGTAGCGGAGATGGACGCATTGTGAGTTATTCCAAAGCATTTAAGGTTGGGAACCAGAACTGTTAACACTTCTACTTTTTCTTAGGCTTCTCGAAGGATTTGCTAAACATGATGGTTTGAAAGGTGCGTTTCATTTTGTACGTGTCTGGTGGGGGGTTGGGGAGGGACCGTTAGAGCACCAGCATGCACTTGGACTTCATTTTTCTGTGATTTATTTTTCTCTTAAAGGAAAAAGTGCTCTGTAAGTGTGCCAGAGAAAAGGCCTAATTAATTGCTAATTATCAAATGGTCTAAGTTTTGGTTCAGGGCTAGGTGTAATGGTACATTCCTTTAATTCCAGTTCTTTCAAGGCAGAGGCAGGAGGATCTCTGAGTTTGAGGCCTCTCTGATCTGCATAGTGAGTTCCAGGCCAGCCAGGGCTACATAGTGAGGCCATGTCTCAAAAATACAAACCAAATCAAACCAAAACAAAGGAGTTTTGGTCCAGTAGAGGGCATAATTAGAAGTTACCTCCCTAGTGGTGATAGAGGGTTAAAATAAGAAAGGGCCACTACTTGACTGAAGATAGGAATTTAGGGGGCTGGGAAGATGGCTCAGTGGATAAGAGCACTGGCTGCTCTTGCAGAGGACTTGCGGTCAGTTCCCAGCAGTGGCTAGAACTGTAACTCCAGTTTCAGGGAATCTGGTGCCCTCTTCTGGTCTCTGTGGGCATTGTACAACATAGGTGCAATTATACACATGCAGGCAGTACACTCATACACAAAATAAAAAGAAAAAGAATAGTTGTATGTAATTATAGTCCCAGCACTTGGGATGGAGAAATAGAAATTCAAGGTCAGTCTGCTATGTATTTAGTTTGAGGCCAGCCCATGCTGGAAAGAAAAGAAGAGAAGAAAAGGAAGAAAAGGAAGGAAGGAGGAAGGAGGGAAGGAAGGAAGGAGGGAAGGAGGGAAGGAGGGAGGGAAGGAAGGAGGGAGGGAGGGAAGAAGAGAGGGAGGGAAGGAAGGAGGGAGGGAAGGAAGGAGGGAGNTGTTCAGATATCGTATGTGTATTTTTCACTACCTTTTTTAGCTAATACATTGCCCTCTGTTTTCACACCACCTAAGCTTATTTATCTCTCCTCCCTCCCCATCTAATGTCCCTCCTTCCCCCCAGTTATAGAACCCCGATTTTCCCCGTGATAATACCTCTCCTGTCCTCCCTCTCTAGTGCTCTTTCTTCCCATTTACCCCCATGGCTCCTTGTACGTTCTTCCATCTTCCCTTCTCAGTTGAATGTCCCCCTTTCCCCTTTGATGACATATTTTCCTATTACTGCCCTTTCTCTGGCTTTCTTTCCCTTTACCTGCGTGGTTTCTTTCCATTTTCCTGGTTTTTGTGGTTACATTAGGATATATACATATTTTTTTTCACATACAAGGATTTGGTGATCCACAAATGAGGGAGCACAGACATCACTTGTTTTTCTGATTCTGGGTTATCTCATTTGGTATAACAGTCTCTAGTTCCGTCCATTTACCTCAAGATTTCATGATTTCAAGTTTCTTTACCTCTGCCAAGTAGTACTACATTGTGTAATCGTATCTGCCGCATTTTCCGTATGTATTCATTCATTGGTTGAAGAACATTTAGGTTGCTCCCATTTCTTTGCTATTGTGAAAAGAGCAGCAACAAAAATGGGTGTACAAGCATTCTTCAGTGTTTTCTTCAGACTGTTCTGTGTTAGGAGCTTTCTCTGTGATTTCGACTTGAAGCCCTTATGACTCCCTCTCTCTCGTGGCTCACACCAAACCTCACTGCTACTTTTAAAAGCTGTCCGACCTTGGGGCTGGAGAGATGGCCTAGCGGTTAAGAGCGCCGATCGCTCTTGCAGAGGACCCGGGTTCGATCCCCAGCACCCACATGGCGGCCAAGAACCGTCTGAAACTCCAGTTCCAGGAGAACTCCAGTTCCAGGTGAATCCGAGACCCTCTTCTGACCTCTGCGGCATTGCACGACATGGGTGCACAGACCTGCATGCAGACAGTACATTCACACATACAGAAATAAATAAAATTAATTAAAAAAAAAATTTTTTTTTAAAAAGCTGTCCAACCTTTCCAGTCAGCTCTTTATGTTGTTTTTGCTTCATTTGGTTTTAGCACATTTTTACTATTTATGTTTCATGTTTGGACTCTACGTGCTCCAGAACTCTGCTGGGGATTATGGATAAAATTCTCATTGTGATACCATGTTTCTGGCTTTGGTAGAACTCACCTACTATCAGGCACAGTGTACTGTGAACAGTGGCCATATCACAAAACAAAGCATCAGGTTTTGTGCCTGAATATAAACAAAATAGCCACTGTGGGTGAAGTTTGTATCTTGTTATAACCATCCTGGAAGAGATAACATTTTTTAATAGCATCATGTCTTACCATACACTACGTATTTAGCCTCAGTTACTTTTCTTGCACAGCTCAGACCCCCCTGGCTGGGGATAGCACTGCCCTCAGTGGGCTGGGTCCTCCTGCACTAATTAGCGGTCAAGAAGATTCCTCAAGGGCACAGCTGAGGCCAGTCTGATGGTGGAAATTCCTCAGTTGAGTGCCCTCTTCCCAGGTGGCTGTAGTTTGTGTCACTTTCACAAAAACTCAGCAACACACTCTGACAAAATATCTAGCTCATTTTTGTCTTTTAGAGACAGTGTCTCCCTGTAGCTCCAGCTGTCCTGGAACTCACTCTGTAGACCAGGCTGGCCTTGAACTCACAAAGATCGCCCTGCCTCTGCCTCCCGGAGTGCTAGGATTAAAGGTGTGGCCACCACGCCCGGCTTTGGGTTTTTTTTTTGTGTGGTTTTTCTTTTTAAAGCTTATATTAATTATACCCAGTCCCAGGTTTCGTGTGAGACTGTACCTGTGTGTAGTCTGCTCTGATTGTCCCCACTCCTCCTGACTCCCTCTTAGCTCCCCTTCCAATCCCTTCCTCTTTCCAGTCGTCCTCCAGGAAGTGCCTTGGGATGGTTAAAAACCATAGCTAGGAAGCACTCCTGTCACTCGGCTTTGCAAAATGACTGTTGTCTTCTGCTAAACCTGACTCTTTCAGGTGATCGCTGCTGCAAAAGAAGGCTTTGAGGCTGTTGGCTATGAACTCAACCCGTGGCTGGTTTGGTACTCCAGATACCGTGCTTGGCAGGAAGGTGTGCAGGGTTCCGCCAGATTTTACGTTTCAGATCTGTGGAAGGTATGCACAACAGAGGGTGTCTGGAAAGCCAATGTGTGATTAGTGAGACTGTCAAAATGTGTCTGCTTTTTAAATTGTTAGATTGTATAAATTAGCTGTACTTTATATAGAAGCTTCACACGTTGATAAAAGTCATGTTAATTCTAAGAATTTACTAAAGTGAGATGTTTCATCTTTCATGAAATCATATAAATTATTCTTGATAATTATATGATGTTTCCATGTGTGTGTATGTATGTATTTATTTGCATGCTTAGAGAGAGACAGATGGATGAGAGAGGAAAGGCTCTGCTTGCTGCTGTCGTGTCCCCATAAATGGATGATGAGGTTTTTCTTAAAAAAATTTTTTTTTAAATTTATTTATTATTTTATGTGTATGAATGTACTGTCTGCATGTAGGTTGGTGCACCTGTGTCATGCAATGCTGCGGAGGTCAGAAGAGGGTGTCGGATTCCCCTGGAACTGGAATTAAAGATGATTCTTAGCCGCCATGTGGGTGCTGGGAATTGAACCCAGGTCCTCTGCAAGAGCAGTTGGTACTCTTAACCGCTGAATCATCTCTCCAGCCCCAAGTGGATGAGGATTTTCTAAATTTATTTGTACTCTTAAAAAAAAAGACCTGTAGTTTTCCTTTAGGAAAGCTCCATAGAATATTTTTCTTAAATAAGACTTTCCCACTGTGATATTTTTACCAGTAGCTTATAAACCCCCCTTGAGTTTTGCTTACATTGTTTTCAGGCCATAGATAACTAAACGATCTCAATAAAGTAAATAAGACTTTTATTGGGCAATAAGAATTTTGACTGGCAAAGCACTTTTACCCTAGTTTTTCAAGTACTGAAAAACCATTTTATTGTAGTATTTTAAGGAGGGGAAGAGGATTAGAATTCTAAGGGTGCTTCAGCATAGCACAAGTGCCTTCGAAGTGTTCCTGTTAAGCTGGTCTGATGGGCAGCTGGTCAGTAAATGTCTACCCTGACTTGCGTGCTGGAGCTGCTGTGAGATGAGTAAGGAATTGGGGGAACATATGGAAGTCTGCTGGACCCCTCCGCAGGCACAGAAGCACAGGCTGGTGTTGGGGGAGCACGTGGAAGTCTGCTGGACCCCTCCGCAGGCACAGAAGCACAGGCTGGAGTTGGGGAGCACGTGGAAGTCTGCTGGACCCCCAGCAGGCACAGAAGCACAGGCTGGTGTTGGGGGAGCACGTGGAAGTCTGCTGGACCCCCAGCAGGCACAGAAGCACAGGCTGGTGTTGGGGGAGCACGTGGAAGTCTGCTGGACCCCCAGCAGGCACAGAAGCACAGGCTGGTGGTGTTTTCTGTGTGCCATCTGAAGGAGTGCTGTTCTTTTTAAGAGTTTGTGAAAGCCCACCATCTGTCAACACTGGAAATTGCCACTCCTGTGAACCAAGGTCCATATAGTGCTTCAATTTTTAGAATTAATCTACGCATTTGTTTCCCATCTCTTTTAGGTCACCTTTTCACAGTACTCAAACGTCGTTATTTTTGGCGTGCCCCAGATGGTGAGTATGCATCCCCTATCCTCTGTTTGACATCATGTTGTCTCTCACCCATGCACAGCGATGGTATCCCAGTGACTTTGAGGGAACATTGGATTTCAGTTCATTGGTTTAATAAAATACTTCAGAGTCTTAAAAGTTTAATCATAAAACATTCAGTCATATTTTTAAACTTTTGTTTCAGATAAAAATCTCAGTGATCTACCAAAACTTTAGAGTTCCCAGTTTGAAAAATCTCAGTGATCTACTAAAACCTTAGAGCTCCCAGTTTGAAAAATCTCAATGATCTACCAAAACCTTAGAACTCCTGGTTTGAAAACTGCTTTGTGAGGTCCCAGTGTCAAATGTAGATCACGAGTTTCACAGCTGCTCACTCACATCCAGCAGGAGTCACTTGCGAGAGTTAATGGTGTGTTCCCTTTGAATTGATCATCCCTCCAATTTTGCAAGAAGATAATTTTCAGGGTGGATGAGCATTGACTACTTTCAATTTCCCTCAATTCACTGATATGCCGAAGAGCTGAATATTGAACTTTGATTATGTACTTTCGGAAGTGAAAATGGTGCTATTGTGCTGAAAATGGTCCTTGGCGGAGTCTGGAAGGACGGTCAGGGTGGGGGCTTTCACCAGAACTGCTGGCTTGGAGACCAGACAAATAAGTCCCTTTTTACTTTTCAAAGACTGTAATTGTAGCTGAATAATCTTGGCAGAATTTCATGTTTGCTGAAATGGCACTATATAATGGATACAGTTTTTAAATTTTTTTTTTTTTTTGGTCTTTTTTGAGACAGGGTCTCCCTACAGCCCCAGCTGTCCTGGAACTCACTCTGCAGACCAGGCTGGCCTTGAACTCACAAAGATCCACCTGCCTCTGCCTCCGTAGTCACCACCATGCCTGGCTAGTTTTTAATTTTAAAAAGAAAGTTAAATTTTGTTTTGTTTTCTATTTATGGTTTNAGATGGAAACTAAATTTATCACCTAGCACTCTAATGTTAGTTTTTTTATTTATTTATTTTTTCTTTTAAAGACATGGTCTCCTGTAGCTCCAGCTGTCCTGGAACTCACTCTGCAGACCAGGCTGGCCTTGAACTCACAAAGATCCACCTGCCTCTGCCTCCCAAGTGCTAGGATTAAAGGCATGAGCTACCATGCCTGGCTAGTTTTTAATTTTAAAAAGAAAGTTAAATTTTGTTTTGTTTTCTATTTATGGTTTGTTTTTGTTGTTGTTGTTGCTTTTTGAGATAGAGCCTCATATATGGCCCTGGTTGGCCTAGAAATTTCTGTTATAAACCCAGGCTGGCGTTAAGCTTACAGCTCTCCTGCCTCTGACTCTGAGGTGCTGTATCACAGGCCCATACTTCCAGGCCTAGCTAGGCCTTAGTTTTTATGTAAGATGTTTAAGTGCCTGAGAAATGTATTCTCAGAATTAGGGCTTTCAGCGTAAGGCCATGCTCTTTAATTTTTATGAACTAGAAATCAATTTATTACAAAATGACTACTCTCCATGTTTGTCATGTGGCCTGACATTAAGACCAAACCTGGGTATCTGTGTGTGAAGACACACAAGGGAGCATGGTTTCTGGTCATTTAAAAACTTGTTTAGGCAGACCTGGTTCCTCACACCTGTAATCCCACTGTTCAAGAGGCCAAGGCCTGAGGATCACTGCAAGTTTGAGGCTAGGTTGAGCTAAAGAGTGAAGTCTTGTCTCAGTTCCCCCACCCAACAAATAACTAATTTGGGATCATATAATAGGAATTCTAATCTTTTACTATGTATCGTGATGTTTGGGATTTCCTTCTAAAATACAGTAGTTAGTATATTGGAAACAGCTTCAGTTTATAAAACAGAAAGTTCTCTTTACCTGGAATTCTGGGTTGTCTGGAACTAGGATGTTAGGTTGGAATGAGGACTGTGAAGCCTGCTGCCTTGTCCCAGTGGGGGGCAGCAGTGGCCTTCGAATGCTAGGGCAGTGGCTGCTTTGGTGGCTGCTGTCAGGGTCTGAGCTGCAAGGTGTCTGAGCCTGTTTCCTCAGGGGCAGTATGAGTCTTGTTATTCTGCAAACACATTTGCAATTATTGCTTATTCTTTCGTACACAGACAACTCTCAGCTAAGAGGTTGTCAGCATTTCACTATTCTTGGGGAGAAAGAGGAGCAGCTGGAATGTGCAGAGCACTCATTCCTTGTGATACGAGAGGCCGAGCCAGCCCGTGTTTCCACACTGGGTTAAACAGGGTACAGAGAGCTCTGCGGCCTCTGTTGTTCTAGTGTGGAGGCCCCACTTTGAGCTTGCATCGAGCTTTCCCCAGGTGGAACTACTGAGGGCCGGGGGAGTTGGAGGCCAGCTATGGCCTGGGGAAGGTCCTTTTCCTGTCCATGTCAGGTGGCTGTTGAACTGCGTCTCTCTCTCTCTGAGCACTGGTCAGTATCCAGTCATGGATAGACAGCTCACCAAGGTTAGCATGTCGTGAAAAGTGTCCCAAGCCAGGGGGAGCCTTTGGGAAGGCAGAGTGTGACAGCGGGCATTGCAGCTCCTCAGCCTGCTTCAGATGCTGACTGACTACTCCTAACAGCACTGGGCAGCTGGAGCTGGACATCAGAACTGACACTTCTACATGAAATTTGTATCAAAGTAGGATGAGGGATCCCATTTGGATCTGGTAAACACACTGCAAGGATTGCAAGTATTCATATTACCACGAACTTACGTACTAAGAGCCTTTCCAAATGTGGAGCAGAGCAGGCAGGGCTTGTTTAAAACCCTCTGTGGGACTGGGGCTGGGGCTCGGTTGGTAGATTGTTTGCCTAGCACACACGGTGACCTGGATTGAGTCCTCTGCACTGTGTGGACCAGGTGTGTCAGTGCACACGCAGTCCTAGCACGCATGGCGTCCTGGTTTTAGTCCTCTGCACTGTGTAAACCAGGTGTGTCAGTGCACACGCAGTCCTAGCATTTGGGAGATAGAGGCACAGGATTAGAAGTTCAAGGCCATCCTTGCTACATAGTGAGTTTGAGCCCACATGGTCTACATGAGACCTTTCAAGCCAAACAAAATCCTGAAACCTGAAAAGCTGTGACTTCCTGCTAATAGGAAAAGGCCCTTCTGCTCCCAGGGCGGAGCCTCTGCTCACTGCTGACTGTACCTTGGCCTGTCTGCACAGTCCTTTGTCCTGTCAGCGCCTGGCCGTGGCTGTGCTTCTCTCCAGAGCCATCCCTTTTTGCTGACTTCAGGGCACTCTGTGTTGGACCTAGTTAGTGTTCACTGCTGGCTGCTTTGAGGCCAGCTGGCCTTTCCTCTGTGAAGCGGCCTGTGGTGGTTTGAATGAGAACATCCCCCATAGGCTTCAAGTATTCAGACATTTGTCCCTAGTTGGTGGAGCTATTTTGGGAAGTCTTAGAAGGTGTGGCCGTGCTGGAGGAAGTATGTCTTAGCGACTTCAAAAAGCCTTGCCAGTCTCTATTCTCTCTCTGCTTCCTGTGCCCACCTGAGGATGTGTACCTCTGCTTTCTGCTCCAGTTCCTGCCACCATGCCTCCCCTTCATGATGGACTTTTATTCCCTAGAACTGTCAGTCATAAGCTCAAATAAACTCTTCCTTTTAAATAAGTTCCCTTGGTCATGGTGGTTTTATCACAGCAACGGGAAAGAGACTAATACACTGCCCTTGATGGCTCAGTGAAATGAGTCTCAGCTTCTGGTCTTCTGCCTCTGTAGCACCTGGATCCCAAGCCTGACTTGTCCACTCTGCACCTGCGAGTTGTCCACTGTGCACCTGTACCCCTGCAAGCTGTCCGCTGTGCACCAGCACCCCTGTGAGCTGTCTACTGTGCACCGGCACCCCTGCAAGCTGTCTACTGTGCACCTGTACCCCTGCGAGCTGTCCATTGTGCTCCTGCACCCCTGCGAGCTGTCCACTGTGCACCTGTACCCCTGCGAGCTGTCCACTGTGCTCCTGCACCCCTGTGAGCTGTCCACTGTGCTCCTGCACCCCTGCGAGTTGTCCACTGAACTCCTGCACCCCTGTGAGCTGTCCACTGTCCACCTGCACCCCTGCGAGCTGTCCACTGTGCATCTGCACCCCTGCGAGTTGTCTAATGTACACCTGTACCCCTGCGAGTTGTCCACTGTGCACCTGCACCCCTGCGAGTTGTCCACTGTACTCCTGCACCCCTGTGAGCTTTCCACTGTACTCTTGCACCCCTGCGAGCTGTCCACTGTGCACCTGTATCCCTGCGAGTTGTCCACTGTGCTCCTGCACCCCTGTGAGTTGTCCACTGTGCACCTGTATCCCTGCGAGTTGTCCACTGTGCTCCTGCACCCCTGTGAGTTGTCCACTGTGCACCTGCACCCCGGCGAGTTGTTTGCTGTGCTCCTGCACTCCTGCGAGTTGTCCACTGTGCACCTGCACCCCTGTGAGCTGTCCACTGTGCACCTGCACCCCTGCGAGCTGTCCACTGTGCTCCTGCACCCCTGCGAGCTGTCCACTGTGCTTCTGCACCCCTGTGAGCTGTCCACTGTGCTCCTGCACCCCTGCGAGCTGTCCACTGTGCACCGGCACCCTTGCGAGCTGTCCACTGTGCACCTGCACCCCTGTGAGCTGTCCACTGTGCACCTGCACCCCTGTGAGCTGTCCACTGTGCACCTGCACCCCTGTGAGCTGTCCACTGTGCTCCTGCACTCTTGTGAGCTGTCCACTGTGCTCCTGCACCCCTGTGAGTTGCCCAATGTGCACCTGCACCCCTGCGAGCTGTCCACTGTGCACCTGCACCCCTGGGAGCTGTCCACTGTGCATGTGGAGGCCTGCAGGCTTTGTTCATGCAGTAAGTGTGGCTGTGGCACACAAGGCCGTTTTTTCATCACTTGCAGTACATAGTGAATAACAAAGCCTGCTTGCCCTGCGGTATTCGGCTTACAACCACAGTCCATCAGCAAGAGAAGCCAAGGCAGGAATTCAGGGCGGGAACCTACCTTGCCTTCTGAATTCCTAGGTGTTGGAATTGCCAGGAGCTTGGCTGGGATGGGTGTAGGCAGATCCATCAGTAGAAGGTCAGCAAAGGTATCTGAAGTCACACTGGCAGTCACAGGTAAGGAAGAGTAAGGGCACAGGGATGAGGAAGTCTAGAAGATCACTTGGGGACATGTTGGTCTCAAGAGATCTGCTCAAGGTCTGAGCCTTGTATGGGAAGTGAGGGTCAGGCAGCTGAGCATTTAAGGAGGAGCCTGATGGCGAGGAAAGCTTACTCTAGGAGCCTGATGGTGAGGGAAGCTTACTCTGGGAGCCTGGTGGTGAGGGAAGCTTACTCTAGGAGCCTGGTGGTGAGGGAAGCTTACTCTAGGAGCCTGGTGGTGAGGGAAGCTTACTCTAGGAGCCTGGTGGTGAGGGAAGCTTACTCTAGGAGCCTGGTGGTGAGGGAAGCTTACTCTAGGAGCCTGGTGGTGAGGGAAGCTTACTCTAGGAGCCTGGTGGTGAGGGAAGCTTACTCTAGGAGCCTGGTGGTGAGGGAAGCTTACTCTGGGAGCCTGGTGGTGAGGGAAGCTTACTCTAGGAGCCTGGTGGTGAGGGAAGCTTACTCTAGGAGCTTGGTGATGAGGGAAGCTTACTCTAGGAGCCTGGTGATGAGGAAAGCTTACTCTGGGAGCCTGGTGGTGAGGAAAGCTTACTCAAGGAGCCTGGTGATGAGGGAAGCTTACTCTAGGAGCCTGGTGATGAGGGAAGCTTCCTCTAGGAGCCTGGTGGTGAGGGAAACTTACTCTAGGAGCCTGGTGATGAGGGAAGCTTACTCTAGGTGTCTGGTGATGAGGGAAGCTTACTGTAGGAGCCTGGTGGTGAGGAAAGCTTACTCTAGGAGCCTGGTGATGAGGGAAGCTTACTCTAGGAGCCTGGTGATGAGGAAAGCTTACTGTAGGAGCCTGGTGGTGAGGAAAGCTTACTTTGGGAGCCTGGTGATGAGGAAAGCTTACTGTAGGAGCCTGGTGGTGAGGAAAGCTTACTCTAGGAGCCTGGTGATGAGGGAAGCTTACTCTAGGTGTCTGGTGGTGAGGGAAGCTTACTCTGGGAGCCTGGTGATGAGGAAAGTTTACTCTGGGAGCCTGGTGATGAGGAAAGCTTCCTCTAAGATGAAGTGTTCAGGAGGAGACAGGTCATGGGTCTGTGGTGCTTGTGGCCTGGGTGGCTACTTCATGCCTTTAGTTGATTCAGCTTGTGCTTAAAGATCTGAAGATGTTGAGTTTGTGTCTCGTTGAAATTCATAGTTGTATGAATAACTTTGACTTCTATTACATAGGCATCACACATCAGTCTTCTCTTTGTGTGTGATATCAGGAAGCAGATTCGTTGCATATTTATGTGTAATTTAGTCAGTTAATTTCTCATGACTGAAATAGCTCCTTTCATTTTTAGGTTTATCTTAGCATATGACAGTCATTTGGAAATAAAAGAAACTGTAAAGAAAAATAAAAAAGAAACTAAAAGAAAAAAGAGTAATAGTAATAAGTTTACAGTTATCCTTTTTATGAACAAAATTAGCATAAGAAACCTTTTGAGATATTTTTGGGAAAATACATATTGTCTCAATCTTTGCTTATTTAATTTTTCCCCTCAGGGAATAAAAAATCCTTTGCTGGTTGTCGAAGAATAGAAATCTTCTATCTTGGGTCGGTGTGGTGTGCATGTCTTTAATCCCAGCACTCCGGAGGCAGAAGCAAGAGGATCTCTGTGAGTTCAAGGCCAGCCTGGTCTACATAGTGAGGTCCAGGTCAGCTGGAACTAAAGGGAGACCCTGTCTCAAAAATACCAAAAAAACTCCCCCAAACAACCCCCCCCAAATGTTCTATCTTTAATAGAATTTACTCTTATGGCAAACTAGAATTTTGCTTCACTCTACCCATATGCTTGGGGAGGAATTTTTCCCAGCCACTTTTATAAGATACAGGCCCAGAATAACCTTCCTAAAGTACCATTGATTTATTTACCATGCTTTATTTGGTATTTTAAAGGGAGTGCATGCACAGTGTTTAGATACTGGTTTCTAAGTGCTATTTCTCACTAAGAAGAACCAAGAGTCTTTGAGAATTGCTGATCCAGGGCTGCAGAAAAGAAAGTACAAACACCTGGATCATTTTGTTGAGCTGAAACATAAAGTACTCAATATGTAACAGGAGCATGTCTAGAGGATGTGGAAGTCAGGTGCAGGAGGCTCCCCAGGGGTGAATTAGGACAGTTTGGGCATTAGAATAAGCAAGGCCAGCAGTGGATTAAGAGCCATTGAATGGAATTAGAATGTGAGAATTCCTGTTTGTTAGACAGATGTTATAGACAAGTACCTACGGGGAGAAGGGAGAAGGGAAAGCTCTCCCTTACAGTGGAACACTAATTGTCCATCTAGAAGTGATGGAATTAGCAAATTGCCAGTCAGAATCATCAATCAACCTTTAGGTCAGGGTCTGATGAGTTGCAGGGTGCTTACATCATCTCTGTAAGTGTCTTCCTGCAGATAGTCACTCCATGTAAAGGGAAAATAGTAAGTATATTATGGAGACTCCAGATTTTACCCTGACCAAGTGGTTAATGTCACTGTCAAGAGCAGAAGGCCTCCTAGGCTTCTGGAGCTCTGGTAGGTTCACAGGCCTACAGCCAGGGGAATTGCCAGAGACCACATACCATTCACTGAACAATCAGGAACCAACATCAGAGGAACCTGAGGTGAAGGCCATTTGTTCATTGTCGTGAAAGACAAAGCTAGAACTGCTCCAGATCCGAGGAGACTGAGATGGAGTGGACTACATAGCTCGGTGGAGGACTGGCCTAGCACGCACAAGACCCTGGGTTCAATCCCCAGGATTGCAAAACAAAAGGAAACAAGCAAACTACCAAGAAAGCAAAGGAGACCTAAGAAACTATACAGATAAGCACAGAAGGTGATTGTGAACTGGATCCTGACTGGGGGATGCAGGACATTCCTGTGACAAAGATTGAATGTTATTGGGATCATTGTAGAAATGGAATGTTGTTTCCTGGATTTAATTACTGTGTTGAGGATGGAGGAAACCCTCAGAAGACACAGAGAGTGAAGGAGGGAGAGGGGTGTGTGGTTGTGTGTGATCTCTTCTCAAGTGGTTCAGAAGAAGTATTCATGAGGAAGAAGGCAAATATACCAGCCAGATGTGACAGAGTGTCAGCATTTGTGCACCTGGGTGAAGGTGCACACGAGCTCTTTGTCCTATTTCAGCCTTTCAGAGCTTGAAGTTACCTCATAATCAGTTGAAGAAAGTGAAGCAAAAGTATTTTTAGGATGTAAGGATGTTAATAGAGTTTTACAAACTGTAGATGAAATGTTGGATGATGATGATGATGATGATTATTATTATTGGTCTTTTTGAGACAGGGTCTCCCTGTAGCCCCAGGCGGCCTGGAGCCTACTCTGTGGACCAGGCTGGCCTTGAACTCACAGAGGTCCCCCTGCTTCTGCCTCCCAGGCACTAGGATTAAAGGTGTACGCCACCACGCCCAGCCTAATTGTTGATTTTTAATCAAAATGTTGGTATACTTTGAGTAAATAGTAAAAAGGCACTTCATTGGTAGATTGGTCACAAAATTATACAGACTTGATACCAGCTGTATTCTTCAGATCCTGACTAGGGGCCTACAGTGGTGGAGGGGTACTTAAGCAGGGCCAGGATGCAGTTTCTAGCACCAAAACAGCCCCCATAGGAAAGAAATTTATTATTATTATATTATAAACACATTTTGAAATTATGGGATATTTCATAATATTTCTAATTGGTAGAATGTTTCTTTTTTTCTTTTGGTCTTTATGAGACAGGGTCTCTCCCTTGCCCCAGCTGTCCTGGAACTCACTATGTAGACCAGGCTGGCCTTGAACTCACAGAGATCCACCTGTCTCTGCCTCCCAAATGCTGAGATTAAAGATGTGCACCACCATGCCCAAGCTGAGTGTGTATTTTACTTAGGGTGTCATTGAGAGATGGCCTAGCAGTTAAGAGCGCCGACTGCTCTTGCAGAGGACCCGGGTTTGATCCCCAGCACCCACATGGTGGCTGAGAACCACCTTTAACTCCAGCTCCAGGGGAATCTGACATCCTCTTCTGACCTCCGCAGCATTGCATGACACGGGTGGACCAACCTACATGCATACAGCACATTCATACACATAAAAAATAAATAAAAAAGTATTTCATTGACTGCAAACATAGGTGCTGAAATGTACTGTTATTGAGAAAAAATATTGCCAGGCTTATAATTCTAAGATACATATGTCAGTTGTGTGATGTATCCCAATTCAGAGATGTTAAAATATGGAAAAATAAGTCTTTTTTTTTTTAATTTTATTTATTTCTGTATGTATATGAATGCACGTCTGCATGCAGGTTTGTGCACCCATGTTGTGCAATGCCGCGGAGGTCAGAAGAGGGCGTCGGATTCCCCTGGAGCTGGAGTTCTCCTGGAATTGGAGTTTCAGACGGTTCTCGGCTGCCATGTGAGTGCTGGGGATCGAACCCAGGTCCTCTGTAAGAGCGGTCGGCGCTCTTAACTGCTAGGCCATCTCTCCAGCCCCGGAAAAATAAGTCTTAAGGAGATGAGACACAGGGTATGTTGAAATGTTTTAATTGGTACTAGAAGATGTTCTTGTAACTACTATTAATGTGTCTTTTTATGTTAATAGATTGCTTGATAATGTATTTGTACCCTGGAGCAATGTATTTCATAAGTTTTTCCAGGACCCTTAAATGCAAAAAGGCATTTTGAAGTCATCTTCTCAGCCCCATTGCTCACTGAACCAAATGGCTCTTATTCTCCACAGATGCTGCAGTTGGAGAAGAAACTTGAACTTGAGCTTGAAGATGATGCAAGAGTCATTGCTTGCCGGTTCCCTTTCCCACACTGGACTCCAGACCACATAACTGGAGAGGGGATAGATACCGTGTGGGCTTATGACATGAGCGCTTTTAGAGGAAGGGAAAAGAGACCCTAGAAAAGGGGCCCTCTAGTGGGTCATTCAGGTAGAAGATTTACTGGGGGTGTTCTTTACTGTGGTCCCTGATGCACTAGAGATTCAACCTTGTATTTAGGCAGGGGGTGGGGGTGGGGAGAATGCATGTGTGTGCGTGTGCATGTGTGTATGTGTGTGTGTGTGTGTGTGTAAAATTACCCATTACTTTCTTTAACTTTTAGAGAAAAACAAACACAACTAGATTTAAAATCTGGTGTATTATCATTATTATCATTTGTCTTTTTGAGACAGCATCTCCCTTTAGTCCCAGCTGGCCTGGAACTTGCTATGTAGACCAGGCTGGCCTTGAACTCACAGAGATCCACCTGCCTCTGCCTCCTGAGTGCTGAGATTAAAGGCATGTGCCACCAAGTGCCCAGCTTGTTTTTTTATTTTATTTTGTATTTTTTCACACAGTAGTAGCTTATTGTTATTTTTCAGTAGTTCGTTCATTTAACAGATGTTTCTTTTTTTTTTAGTATTCCTTTTTAAATTTATTTTTATTGTTATTAAACGTTTTCCATACATCACACATCATTTCTCAATCGAATTTAGAGTCACTTCCCTTTCCATGCCCCCACCCCACCAGAGTTCCTGCACTCTGCCATACATGTCCTGCATCTTTTTCTGAGTCTTTCCAGAGTTTTTGTTTTCCAGTTCTTTGTTGTTGTTCTCTCCAACTTGTATTGCTTATGTATATATACACACACACATACATACTTATATACATAATTATACATAATTATATACATACATATATACATACATAAATATATGCATACATACACATACTACCTGAATTGGAGGATTTTCTTTTCTTTCTTTTTTTTGCTAAAAGATGTCACGTTTTCCTTAAGGAAGTGTTTGAAGATTCCTCCTTGGCAAGCTCAAACAACCAAAAATCTTGCCCTTGAGCTCCACACTGGGGTCTTTCCCTCCTGTGATCCCCCAAATGAGGTCCAGTAAGCACACATCCTGTCTTGATCTTCCTGCACTGGACTCCAGGATACAGCCTGGGTAGTCCAACAATGGGAGTCTATACACTGACGAGGCTGAAATCCTAATAGCTGCTCAGTCCACAAGGTGGATGTCTCAGCATTCCCCATCTGGCCTTGAAGGTTTGGAGAGACATGAGTCTTCAGTCCTATTAGAGGGCTAAAAAGCTGTGTCTCATGTCTTTGAAGAATGGCAAAAGCAGTGGTAGCCACAGAGTAATTGCACTTGCCAGTAAGAATTGAAGACAGGCCAAACAACAGTGCTCTCTCTTTTTTCTTTTTGTCTTTTTACTAAGATCTCAAATTTTATCCCTAATTTTTCAGTCCTCACTGATTATTTATTTCTGGTTGTACTTTCCTTTTGGATGCTTAAGGCCACACAGCCCAGATTAACCAAGGTTTTTTTTTTTTTAGTCCCAGCTGGCCTGGTGCTCACTCTGTAGACCAGGCTGGCTTTGAACTCACAGAGATCCACCTGACTCTGCCTCCCGAGCACTAGGATTAAAGGCGTGTGCCACCATGCCTGGCCAGGTTTTTGTTTTCTTTTTCTTTCTTTCTTTTTTTTTTTTAATCCCTTCAAATTCTATTAAAAAAATTTTTTTTTATTTCTGTATGTGTATGAATGTAATGTCTGCATGCAAGTGTGTGCACCTGTGTTGGGCAATGCTGCCGAGGTCAGAAGGGGGTGTCGGATTCCCCTGGAACTGGAGTTCTCCTGGGATTGGAGTTTCAGATGGTTCTCGGCTGCCATGTGGGTGCTGGGGATCGAACCCGGGTCCTCTGCAAGAGCGGTCGGCGCTCTTAACCACTAGGCCATCTCTTCAGCCCCAGGTTTTTGTTTTCTTAAGATCAGTTGAGGATCTGGTCCTCAGGGGTCACTCGTTTTTTGTTTTTTTTTTTTATTTTGGGGTGGGGTGGGAGGGAGCCCTTGGCTCCTTTCGGCTTTTCATTTACCAGTTCCATCCACTCAAGGACAAAATCAGGTCTTGCTAGACCAGGCTTCCCTTTTTGAAGCATGAGCAGACTTTCCTCTTTATAGACTGGACACTGGCTGAAGTCCCATTAGTGGATCTCCAAGGCCGTTTATTATTATTTTTTAAGCAGTTTCATGTAGCTTGGGATGGTCTTGAACATGCTGTGCAGCCAGCGATGACCTGAACTCCTGATGCCCCTGCCTCTGCCTTTCAAATAAAGTCTGCCCTTCATGGAGTGTTCTAAGCATGATTCCCGTGTTCTCATGGATTGGAATGCGTATTTATGTATCAGAAGCTTGTCATCACTACAGTGTGTTTAATGCCACAGACAAGGAGGATTTTAAAGTGTTTGTTGGCAAGTGTCTGCAGTTTCTTATAACTTTATTCTTGAAATTTATCTTTTCCTGTAGTTTATAGCTAAATTAAATTTCTAAAGCCATTTATATTTTATAACATTTATAAGGAATACTTTACCCCAAGGTTGGTGGCTTACTTTGTTTTACTGAAGATATGTATATGTATATGAGTAAACATGTATGTATAAACAGATGTGTTACAAACATGCACACATTTTGACACTGCTGAAATTGTGACATATCTTCTACTTGGTTTTAATTGCAATATTGTTCATCTTGATATTGCTGTGTGGATAACATGTTAGATTTGATGAAGCATTCAGAAAAGATCTTGACACACCAGTGAAATCAGTAAGGGGTTAATAGTAAAAGCCTTTGAGATTGCAGCTGACCTGACTGAGGTTCCTGCTCTCAGCAGGAAGCCTGGGCAGTGCTTACTGTTTCTCAGCCTTGGTTTCCTGAGTGTCTCTGCCCTGTGGACCGTGACACACTGAGCATGAGACTGGGGACCAATTTGTAAAATTGAATAGCATACAGTCTTTGCTCTATAAATGGTATTTTTATTTTAGACACTAAGGCAAAGCACAATCATAGAAGTTGTAGATTATGTCTGCTAGTCACTTCTCTGTTTTATGAGAACAGCCATTCATTTAATATTTCTCATTTAGGAGAAGAGACTTGACTGATTTAGATAGAAGGCCAGTTAAGGAAAATCTTTGAATGCGAGTAGACAGGCTTCATATGTCTGAAGAATGAATATTAAATGGTGGCTCAACTAATCTGTACTTATCAGAGAAAAGAATTGAATCCCACTCATACACCTGTGACCTAAATACCAAACTGTCCTAATGGGGATTTAATTTTAAAAGATGGCTGAATATTCAACTAAACTGCTAGAAGTACATGTGGTAGTGTTCCGTAAGGAGGACCACTGGGGGGCACATGCATCCGGCCGCACACTCATCACATGGGTGTGGTGTCTGCCCTTTGGGAAGCTCTGCTTTGTCACGGGGTGGGGGGGAGGGCAGTGCTGGTCTCTGGCCCCTGGAATCTGTGTGTGAAGTTCTTGGAAAAAAGTTAAGCTGTGTGGTGCCAAGAACAAGCATGTGTGTTTGTGAGGAAAGCATGGGTGGTGTGGAAATGAAATCATGTTGTTGACCACCATCTCTCCCTTTCCAGAGCTCTGTTTTCCCATGCAGAGTGCATTCTGCACAGGTGGTTGGACCTGTGGAAGGGCAGCTCTTGGTGGTTATCTCTTGGTTGTCCTGTAATTTTTCTGGGCACACAGAGAGGGACCATCATTGTTCCTTGCCACAAAGATGCAGGGAATAAACACAGAGTTGTTTGGGCCTTGGAGCTATTTTAAGAGTTTTCTGTATATATTCCTGATGGGTTTGTGAAGGCATCGAGCTCTGTGGGGTCATTTATAACTTGCCATTTCCCCCCTTTAGCTTTGTAAGAATTATCTGATGCTTGGTCCTGCAACCTCAGAGATTCACAGAGGTATTGTGATTAGATTCTGGAAGATCTTGAATTGCTCTTTGAAATGGTGCTTTGTTAAATAAACTGTGCAGTGAGGAGTTTACTACAGAGTTTATGGTTCTCTTCTCTGGCTAGCTTACATTTTTATCAGTTACTCGAATAAGGACACTGAGTTTGCGCATGACACCCTGAAGGGGATGAGAACATAGCAATGCGGATGACAAAAATAGGGTTCCTAGATGACTGAACCATCTGGGACCAGTGCTAACTGGGTAAAATTCAAAGCTGAAGATAGAGCCCTGCTGGGAATGGAGATCCTGGTCAGCACCCCTGCTCTCCATCCCGGCACATCCCCTAATGCCTGCCGCCAAGGACAGACAGACAGACAGACAGACAACACAACACAAGACGAAAACCCAGCAGCCTCCCCTGGTGAGCAAGGCCAGGCCCCGTCCCAGGACATCATCCTGTTTTTGGAAATGGGTACGGATGAGTCACAGCTTGCTCTCAGCCCTGCCCCCATGCTTTAGGGAGTTTATAGGACAAGCATAATCTTTGTTGTCGGTGAACTGGACTTGGCATTACCTAGGAGATACACGTTTGGATGTGTTTCCAGAGAGCTTTTTTTTTTTAGATTTTAAAAATATTTATTTGATGTGTATTAGTGTTTTACTTGCATGTATGCATATGTGTCATATGCATGCAATGCCTGCAGAGGCCAGAAGAAGGAAGTGGATTGTTTGGAACTGGAGTTACACACAGCCGTGAGCTGCTAGTGGATGCTGGGAACTGAATTTGGGTCCTCTAAAGTGCAGCCGGTGCTCTTAACTGGTGAGCCATCTCTCCAGCCTTTTAGAGAGGTTTACTGAGAAGAGGAGGCTCGTCCTGCATGTTGGATCACTTCCTGGACTGAGTAAAAAGGAAGAAAGGACCGCTGAGCCCCAGCCTTTCTGCTTCCTGACTGTGGATGTGTGAGCAGCTGCCTGAGTGTCCGCCACCAGGCCTTCCCCTACCTGCAGACTGTAAGCCCAAATAAGTCCTGTAGTTGGTTTTTATCCAGTATTTTACTACAGCTATGAGAAGGGTAATTGATAATGAAGGAAGAGATTATTTCTTAGTGTTAGAGAGGATTACTAACTTTGGGAACTGGTTGCTTAGAACAGCCACATCTGGCACTATCCAGGTTTCTGGCTGTAGCAGGCACGCCTTCAGCCCTCAGCAGGGAGTTGGAGTCTCATCATAGGTGGGTTCTATAGTAGGTCAGCAGGAAGGAAAGCTAACTTCCCTGGACTGGTGGTCTGAATTAGCTCTACAAGGCTTGCGGCCTCTCCCGTGCGTGACAGCTGGGCTTCAGGTGGCACTGTCTTCATGGGAAGGCCTCTCTGGGCAGGTGTCTTCTGTGCTCTGCCTCCTGCCTTCTACAGGATTCCCTTGGTATGAGCTTCATGTTACCAGTGGGTATAGATTCTCAGGTGGATGATGTGGATATCAGAAATGGAAAGTGGAACATAAGAAACCACATGGGTACATGCAGGTGAATTCTGGAAATCACGTCCTCAGTTGTGAATGACTACTTGAGAGGCTGTTTAGGGCAGCGTGGCTGAGATCTTTAACAGTTTGAAGGGCATTACTGTGTGCCAGGGAGGACCTAGATCCTGTTTTCCCTTCTCATCCTTAGGAAGGCTGTGCTGTCTTTAACGTACACATTGATATTTTTACACAGTGTGTGTATGTATATACATTTTTTTTCAGAGCTGAAGACTGAACCCAAGACCTTGCACTTACTAGCTGTACCGCTGAACTAATTAATCCTGAACCCCTCTGTGTGTGTGTGCATTTTATATGTCTGAGTGTATTGCCTCATGTATGTAAGTACACTCCTGTCATGCCCAGGGAGGTCAGAAGAGGGCATCAGATCTCCTAGTACTGGAGTTATGGACATATTTGAGCCTCCTTGTGGGTGCTGTGAACTAAACCTGGGTCTCTGCAAAAGCAGTCAGTGTTCTTTACCATTGAGCTGTCTCTCCAGCCCCCAGAATGCATATTTTATTTTTTAAATTTAATTTAATTTTATTATTTTTTGTCTTTTTGAGACAGGGTCTCTCTTTAGTCCCAGCTGTTCTGGAACTTACTATGTAGACCAGGCTGGCTTTAATTCACAGAGATCCTCCTGTCTCTGCCTCCTGAGTGCTGGGTTTAAACCTGGGTCCTATGCAAAAGCAGTCAATGCTCTTCACCATTGAGCTGACTTTCCAGCCCCCAGCATGTATATTTTAATACGAGAGCTTAATCCTTGTTAAGGAGTGTGAGCACTTTATTATGCTTATCTGCCCTGGAGTTAAATTGCTATTTGGCTTTGGAGAAGAAGGTTCTTGGGTAGATGGTAAAAGCACAAGTGCAAGCCCAGTAAGAAGTATGCTCAGTGAAGTCATCTACCACCCGAATGTGGCCCGGATTATCAAGTTCCTTCTTAGAGATGAGAGCAGAGGCTGGATAGCCACTTGGTTGGGATGTTACAGCAGGGATCTATCTGCAGCGGGCATGGAGTCCTCAGAAGAAGCAAAGTGGTGGTGCATTTTCCATTCTTAAAGGCCTCCTGAGTCATTTGGGCACCTCCAAGGCCCTGGGGCAATGAAGCAGCCTTCAAGAAAACGTGGACACAACTCATGCCACACATAAGTGCTTAAGGCTATTTTTCACTGTTGTATTACAAAAAGAAAATGGTCAAAATATGGGATGTTGATGAATGAAGATAAATTGTACCACGGCAGCCATGATGTGTGAGGCTTCAGGAAAGCTGGGATGTAAAATTCCGGACCAGGGGGATTCATTAGAATAGACCCTTTATTTTATTATTTTATTTTATTTTATATTTCATTTATTTTATTTTTTGTCTTTTCGAGACAGGGTCTCCCTGTAGCCCCAGCTGTCCTGGAACTCACTCTGTAGACCAGGCTAGCCTTGAACTCACAAAGATCCTCCTGCCTCTGCCTTCCGAGTGCTAGGATTAAAGGCGTGCGCCAGCACACCCGGCAGAATGGACTCTTTAAAAAGATTATTTAAGGGGCTGGAGAGATGGCCTAGCGGTTAAGAGCACCAACTGCTCTTGCAGAGGACCCAGGTTCGATCCCCAGCACTCACATGGCGGCTGAAAACTGTAACTCCGATTCCAGGAGAACTCCAGTTCCAGGGGAATC
>VZQC01013780.1:25016-77269 GCA_009823505.1 Rhizomys pruinosus | reverse complement strand
GGTGAGCCTCTCTACCTGTTGAGATCATCATCAGGCTTGGCGGTGAGCCTCTCTACCTGTTGAGATCATCATCAGGCTTGGCGGTGAGCCTCTCTACCTGTTGAGATCATCATCAGGCTTGGCGGTGAGCCTCTCTACCTGTTGAGATCATCATCAGGCTTGGTGGTGAGCCTCTCTACCTGTTGAGATCACCATCAGGCTTGGCAGTAAGCCTCTCTACCTGTTGAGATCACCATCAGGCTTGGCGGTGAGCCTCTCTACCTGTTGAGATCATCATCAGGCTTGGTGGTAAGCCTCTCTACCTGTTGACCCATCTCACTGGCCCATGGATACAGTTCTTGAAGCCCCTTGTGAGCATAGGTCATTGTTGATTCCTTATCCTCCCCTAAGTAACACTGCCTTCCCTGGCCTTGTCTAGAGAGCAGCAGTCTGAGGACCATGTATCCTTTGAAACCTCCAATGGTTGGAGCAGTGTTGGGTATCTGAACCCTGAGAGGACTGACACCTGACAGAGAGACAAGGTGAGCTACTCTGACATCAAGAATTTAAAGAACAGAAAGATTGAGGATGGAGAAATAGACATTTTGGACTGGACATAGAGGCCAGAGGACCCTTAATGGTCATTGGAAACATGAGAGTTAACAAGTCGGTCCTGAATGACAGGAGGCAGCCCACAAGCTCAGAGTCCCCAAGTCTCTTAGGAACAGTCTGCAGAGCCGTCACCCCTTATCTTTATTTGCTCAGGGCCTGAGTGATCTGTCCGTGGAAGGATTCCACTCATAAAATAGGTAATTTCAGAACCAATGAAAATCTCACTTGCCAAAAATAGTGTGAGCCCTGTACTTAAATAAGAATGTGTTTATTTATATAAATGTAAGAGTAGCAGCATCTAAATAACACAATAAGTTTCTCAGCTTGGAAACATCTAGTGAGATCCTTAGAGCACCTTCCTTTAGATTGAGGAGTTCTGCAATAATGACACATTATGATTCTTTTGAAAGTGGTGCACTTGTGACTCAATGAACTGATGCAAATTGAACATGAACAAAAGGACCATATAACTTTTATAGGTGGGGGAAATTAGATGTCTTATTTTTCTAATTTAATATTATGGCATGAACATTATCCAGGAAGGATTGATAAAACAATGGCTCATTGATCACCAGGTTTAATCCAGGGGTGGAAGAGAGGAATGAAGTTCTCTTATCTGTCCTATTGCAGGGTGAGAAACTGAGCAGGAAATATGTCTTTCATCTAAGAATTGATCTGAACGCCAGCACAGTTTCTCATAAGTGCACACACCTGCAACTCGGTGGGTAAAGTCAGGTAGTGGATCTGATAGAGTGTGGTGTGTGTGTGAGTGTGTGAGTGTGTGTTTGAGTGTGGATACAGCGTGGCAGTTAGAGGAGTGATGCTGTGGCACTGGGTAAAGTAAAGTAGCAGTTGGCAAAGTCCTAGGCCAGGCAGAATGTGTAGATGGTGCTTTGTGCTCCTCTGCTCCTAGCACTCTCCCATGGTGCTCCCCTACTGGCTCTATCCTGTGGTGCTCCCCTACTCCTGGCTCTCTCCTGTGGTGCTCCCCTGTTCCTGGCACTCTCCTGTGGTGCTCCCCTACTCCTGGCTCTCTCCCGTGATGCTCCCCTACTCCTGACTCTCTCCCGTGGTGCTCCCCTGTTCCTGGCACTCTCCCGTGGTGCTCCCCTACTCCTGGCTCTCTCCCGTGGTGCTCCCCTACTCCTGGCTCTCTCCCGTGGTGCTCCCCTGCTCCTGGCTCTCTCCCGTGGTGCTCCCCTACTCCTGGCTCTCTCCCGTGGTGCTCCCCTACTCCTGGCTCTCTCCCGTGGTGCTCCCCTACTCCTGGCTCTCTCCTGTGGTGCTCCCCTGCTCCTGGCTCTCTCCTGTGGTGCTCCCCTACTCCTGGCTCTCTCCCGTGATGCTCCCCTACTCCTGGCTCTCTCCCGTGGTGCTCCCCTGCTCCTGGCACTCTCCCGTGGTGCTCCCCTACTCCTGGCNATCAAGGAATTTAAGAGAAAAAATAGATTAGAGGAATGGATGAAAGATGTAGAAATTAGTTCCTTGGACTGGATCCTATAGAGGTGCCGAGCGACCTCCCTCTCCAAGATGGTCATGGAGCAAGGAGAACATGTAGGAGTTTACAACAAAGTCGGTCCTGAAGTGACAGGAGGCAGGCCCACAGTAGCTTCAATAGAGTTCCCGGTGCTCGCTAAGTCTCTTAATAGGAAGCAGTCTGCAGAGCCGTCAATCTCACCCACTTATCTTTCTATTTGCATCAGCCAGGCCGTAAGTGTATCGTCCGGATATAGGATCCACTCTAAAATACGCGTCTATTTCAGAAACTAAATAAGAAAAGGAGTGCCTCAACTTGCCAAAAATAGTGTGAGCCCTGTACTTAAATAAGAATGTGTTTATTTATATTTAAAGATAAGATGATCAGCAGCATCTCTAAATTAACACGAATAAAGTTTCCTCTTCAGCCTTGGAAACATTTAGTGAGGATTTCCTATACCGGCCACACGTGTCCTTGATTAGAGGTTGGAGGAGGTTTCTGCAATAATGCAATTCACCATTCAATCGAGTTACTTATTTGAAAGATTGGTCGCCACTTTGTTAGACTGCCAAGTGAAGCTCGAGATGCTAAATTTGGAACATTGAATCAAAGTAGGACCATTTATTATTATCTTTTAAATAGGGGTGTATATATTATATTGTCATTATTTTCTAATTTTAACTGGTATAAGGCTCAGCTAATGAACATTTTATTGCGCAGGAAACGGATTGTATTAAAAGCAATGGCTTCTTGATCACCGGGGCAGGTTTAAGGCCATGGTGGTGGAAGAGAAGGAATGGAATCTCTTCAATCTGATCCTTCGGCAAGGGTGAGAAATCCATGAGCAACCGAAACTTTGGTTACTTTCAATCTAAAGAATTGGAGGCGGACGGGGCGGGGAGTTGTCTACAGTTTCACCACATTAACCTAGTGCATGCACATGACCGCAACTCTGGTGGGTAACTAGCTCCAGGTAGTCCGATTCTTGATAAGAGTGTGTGCTGTTGTGAGTGTCGTGTGTTTGAGTGTGGAGTTACTAGCGTGGCTAGTCCATAGTAGTGAAGTGCAATGCTGTTTGCGCCATTTTTACTTTTCGGTGAAAAGGTGACAACGTAGCAGTTGGGCGAAGAGTGCGCGGTAGGGCAGGTCAGGCTAGAATGTGTAAGATGGGACTCCATCCTTGTGCGCCTCCTCTGCTCCCTAAAAGCACTGGGGGGGGCTTTCCCGATGAGTGCTTATAAATCATCCTTTCTTTACTGGCTCTAGACATGCTTGGTGCATGACCTCCGACTGACCTGATGTCTTTCTCTCCTTGATTGTGTGCTCCTTCTCTTGTCCTTATAGGCCAACTCTCAGTAGCGACTTGTGGCCTGCTTCCCATTCTCTTTGCGTCCCTCATCTCACAGGAGTTCGATGCGGCCCCTACTTCCCTGACGTTTCTACCTCCCGGGTGCTGTCCCTGCTGGATCCTGGCACTCTCGATAATGCCGATTGGAATGCCTCCCCTACTACCTAAGGCTAGCTTACGTCTTCCGTGTGGCTGGCCCCTACGCATGGTCTTCTCTTCCGTACGGTGCTTCCGTTCCTAAGTGCACTTGTCGCAATCGGTGCTGTCCCTTACTGGCCTGGGCTCTCTCGCCATGGTGCGTCCCATGACTTCTGGCATCTCCTCTTCGTTGGTGGCTTTACTCCTACTCCTGTGCCGTCTCGGACCGTGGTGCGTGCTACTAGCCAACTACTGCTCTGGCTCTTACTTCGCTTGCGTGTGTGCGTCGACTGTGTTTCTCTAAGGCTCTCTCCCGTGGTAGCTAGCGCATGCTCCTGGCGTCGTCTGGTTCGTGGGCTTGGAGCCCCCTAATACCATGCTCTCGTTTCTTGGCCTGTGGTGGCGTGGCACTTCCTTGCTTCTGGCTCTCTCCGCGTGGTGGCTGTCTGAATAATTAGTCCCTTGCTTCACCTGCATGCTCTGTACCTGAACTGTGGGTGGCGTACCAGCAAAACTGCGGGGCTGGCATCTTTCCAAGAACCGTGATTCTTCTCACCTAACTTAACCTGGTGCTCTTGCCCATGATAGGTGCTGGGGCTAGCATTGTACGCCTCTGGTTCTCGTCCTAAGTGGTACGGTTCCCCTAACTTGGACCTGCGCAATCTTCTAACGACCGTGGTCTTAACCCCTCATTTCTGCGGGTCGCCACTTGCCTGGGCGATCCAAGTTTATCCGTGGTGGCTGGTCTGTGAATTTTCCAGACTACTCTCTTGGCACTCTCCAGTAGCGTGATCTCAGCGCGGTGAGGCACCTAGGTCTCTTCTCCGCCCCCGTAGTGCTCCCCTATGCTGGGCGCTGGGGTCTCTCTGCTGTGGGGGCGGTCAATCTCTTCTCTGCACTTTTTCTCCTGGTGTTGCATTGGCTCCATTATCCTGCCTGGCAATTGCTCCTGTGAGTGCTTTCCCTTAAACTGGGCTAGGCTCTCCGTCTCGTGGTGCTCCCATAACTCGGTGAGCACTCACTGTCCACTCTCCCGATAATGTGAGTTGCTTTATCCTCCCATATTTGCTCCTTCTGCTGGATCTCTGATGCTGTTGGTGCTGCCGCTTGCTCCTGGGCATCGTACTTCTTCTGTATTGCGTGCCACCCGTCGGCTCCTAGTGCTTCTCTTTGGTTGTGCCTCTCCAACCACATAACACCTCTCGGGTGGCTACTTAACTCTACCTGTTTTTGATGCTATACCTCCTTAAACTGCCTTTACGGCACTTAAACTTCTCCGATTGTTTACTACTGTACATAATGCGACCCTACTGTCTCATGGCTGTCTGTCATCCCTTAAGTTGGTGCTCCATCTATCCTTGTGGCAATATCTTCTAACCGTTTGAGTTGCTCCCTCGCCTCCTGGCTTCTCTCTTCCTGTGGTGCTGTGTCATACGTCTGGCACTGGCTCTCCGTGGGTGCGATCCCCGTCTGTTCCTTTGCGGTGCTCTCTGATTGGTGCTTTCCTCTACTTCCTGGCGCTTCGTCAATCCGGTGGTGCTCGCCAGTATTCTCCTGGTGGCTTCGTGCGTGGTGCTCCCATACTTCTCTGGTCTTCTCTTCTGCGAGGTGCTCCCCAGCTTCCTTGTGTTCTTCTCCGCCGTCGGTGCTTCCTGCTGCTGCTCCTGTGGCTCTCGTCTCGCTGTGGTGCTCGCCCTTACCTGTCCTGGCTTCTTCGGTCCTGTGTGTTGCTCACTTTCTCGCTGTGCACGCTCCCCTGTGGTGCTCCCATATCGCCTGGCACTCTCGTTGTGGTGCTGTCCCTGCTTTACTGCTCGTGCTCTTCTCTTGTTTCTCGTGGTTACTGGATCCCATGATCTCCTGGCACTTTCGTCCGGTCGGTGGCTCTTCTGTGCTCTCGTGGTCTCGTCTCTCAGCGCACGTGGTGCTGCTTCCTGTGTTCTGCCATTGGCTCTCTCTCTGTGGTGTGCTCTCTCGTGCTTGCTCTGGCTTCTCTCTTTTATGGTGCTGTCGCCTATTAGCTAGCTGGCTTCTCTCCGTTGAATGCTCCTGTGCATCCTGCGTCCTCCCGTGGGTGCCTGCCTGTCTCACTGGGGCCCTTCCTGTTGGTGCCTCCCCTGCTCCTTGTCTCTAATGGTACTGTCCCATATTCCTGCTCGACTGTCCTCCGTGTGTGATGCATCCCCGCTTCCCTGTGCTGCTCTCTCGTGGTGCTGATTCCTATTTTTTGGGTCTGCTCCTGGCTCTCTCCTGGATGGTCTCCCATGCTCCCGTGGCTTTCTCTGTTATGGTTGCTTCCCGAGTACTCCTGGGCTTCTCTTCCTGGTATGCGTCCCCTAGTCTCCTGGACTGTCTGCGGTGGTGCTCTCCGCTGTCGTCCTGGTTCTCCTCTCTCCGTGGGCTTCCCGTCTGCTCGCTGGCACCGTCTCCGTGGTGCTCCCTACTCCTGCGCTGACTCTCTGCCTGGTGCACCACTACTCCGTTGGCGTCTCTCTCGTCTCCGTAGTGTGCCGCGCCGTACTCCTGGCTCTTCTTCGTCCGGTGTGCTTCGCCTATCCCTGGCGTCTCTCACCGTGGTAGCTTTCCCCTAATCTCCTGTGTCTCTCCTCATCTGGTGGATGCTCCATCTACGTCACCTTGCGTCTCTCTGCCGCTGGTGTGTGCTCCCGCTGCCCTAGGCTCTCCCCCTGTGGTGCTACCCGCTAACTCCTGCTCTGCTGCCGTGGGTGCCTGCCCGTTATCTTCCTTGGCTCTGTTCTCGCTGTGGTGCTCCCTGCTCCTGGCTCTCTCCGCGGTGGTGCTCCCATGGTGCTCGCTGGCTCATCCTTCCTGTGGTGCTCTCACTCTGCTTCTGGCTCTCTTGGCCGTGATGCTCCCCCTGCTCACTGGCTCTCTCTCCACGCGTGTTGCGTCCCTGTGCTCCCTGGGCCCTCATATGCGGTTCTCCCTGCTCCTGGCTCTCTCCCATGGTTCTCCCCTGCTCCTGGCTCTCTCCCGTGGTGGTCTTGGCCTGTGGTCTTTGTTCTCCCATCCGTGATGTGTGACTTCAGTGTGAAGTTACTTATTGCTTTTAAAGGGGTATTTGTATTCTGTCACACGGTCCCATTGCTTTATACAATATAAATTGATTTGGGTAAGGGTATTGAAGGTTGATTATGTAATGGGAGATATATTGATCAAAAGTGCTCCTGTGCTTACTATCCTGCGTCCTTACGTGATCCCAGTTTCTGAAGCACAAACCCGAGTGGCCCTGGCAGCCCGCTGAAAGGAAGGTTAGCCAATCACAAGCTTATGGATGACGCAGAACTTTGTGGGGCCAGAAGCTGGGTTACGGTGGCTTGCCCCTTACATGTTGAATAGCTGTCACTATCGGTGTCTAGGTCTTCTGCATAACTTATGAACATTTGCTCAGTCATGGTTCGGTGCACTATACACATGACGGTGTAATCCCACACAACGTTTGAGGAGCTTCGAGTGGTAGAGGATCAGAGTTCAAGGTCTCCTCAGACTGTGGTAAAAATTGTTGAGATAAAGCCGATCGGCTGGATTACATGAAACCGTTGTTGTTCAAAAAAAAGAAAAAAAAAAAAGAAGATTGGGGCTAGAGGATTAAAATTCTAAATGTTGGTGCCGGCGTGGTGGCCGACATGCCTTAATCTTAGCACTTGGGGAGGCAGAAGCAAGCTGAATCTTTGTGATTCAAGGCCAGCCTGGTCACAGAGTGAGCCAAGACAGCTGGGGCTACAGGGAATCCCCTGTCTTGAAAAGACCAAAAAAAAAAAAAAAAAAAAAAAAAATTCTCATGTTAACTATGCAGTGTAGACATGAGATTTCTCTGTTGGATAAAATTCTTATGTTAACTATGCAGTGTAGATGTGAAATTTCTCTGTTGGATAAAATTCTCATGTTAACTATGCAGTGTAGACCTGAAATTTCTTTGTTGGATGAACCAAGGCATGTAGCTAGAGACATGCTTGTCGAAGCACACACATGAATCGCTAAGCATAGGAGCTGTCAGAGCACATCCCTGGGTGACGTGGAAGACCCCGAGTTTCCTTTGTTGGCCCTGCCCAGCCAGCACATGTGGAAGGCAGTACCGCCATGATCCCATCCCTTTGACTGTGTGAGATCAGATACAGCAGCGTCTGAGCAGCTGCAGAGTTGGCTTCTGAGCGTTTTGGAATCAGGCTCTCTTTTGGTGGCACAGGGTGGTCCTTGATTGGAAGCATACACCCGAAGGTCAAAGCAGAGATCTAACAGAATTGTTCTACCCACTTGAAAGAAGGTCGCTGTGTTAGAAAACTAGCTTTCCATGTGCACGTCTGTTTTCGCTAGAGCTGCCGTGACTGGAGACCACTGCCTAGAGGCGTAGACACCAGGAATGTGTCCTCTTGCCCTGGAGGCTGGAGTCAGAAGTCCAAGCGCTGGCTGGTTAGTTTCTCCTGTGGCTTCTGTCCCAGGCTTGTCGACAGCCTTCTCTGTTTCGCACGCTGTTTGATCTCTGTGCTCCTGTCCTGGTCTCTCTCCCTGTGCCCTCCCCTCCCTAATCTGCTATCCTCATAGTGACATACCTCTCTCTAACAGCCTGTTTTAACTTACCTCTTTTTCATGTGTGTGTGGTATATGTGTGTATGTGTTTGGTGGCATTCACATACGTATGCTGGTGTGTGCGTGTATGTACAGGCTAGAGACTGATGGTGAGTATTTTCTTGTGTGACTCTCCACTTTGTTTTTTGTGACAAGGTCTTCCACTGAACCTGGAGCTCACTTATCTGACCAGAACAGGCTGGCAGGACTAGGGAATTGTCCTTACTCTGCCCCCTACCTGGTGTTAGGGCTGCAGATGTGCAGTGCTGCGCCTGGGCTCTACGTCTGCTAGGGGTTGAGAAACTTCGGTCCTTATGGCATAAGGGAAAATGCGGTCCCCTTTCAGGGTTCTTAGTCTCATTAATAAAATAATTTAAGAATGGACTCAAAAAGCTTTAGGACTGTAAGACCGAAGTAAATTTGGACCTAGAAACCCCAGAAGTGTTCACCCTTGACTGCTGTGCTGCGCTCTGCAAATGTCACTGTTGCCTTGCTTGGCCACTGGAAGAGAGAAACGCCATGTCGTTTTCAAGCTGTCGGTTCTGATACCAACCACAAGGTGCACAAGCCCTACATCCTACTTCCCTAAGCACCCACACGCCCTAAATCTTACTTTCCCCTAAGTGCTTACACCCTATTGCCCACACCCTGTTGTCTACTTTCCCCTTAAAAAGTCTGCCAGGGGGCTGGAGAGATGGCCTAGCAGTTAAGAGTGCCGACTGCTCTTGCAGAGGACCTGGGTTCGATCCCCAACACCCACATGGTGGCTGAGAACCATCTTTAATTCCAGTTCCAGAAGAATCCGACACCCTCTTCTGACCTCCACAGCATTGCATGACATGGGTGCACAAACCTACATGCAGACAGTACATTCACACACATAAAAAAAAAAAAAAAAGTCTGCCAAAGCAGCCCTGTGGTCGCTGGCTGTCTTGCTAGCCAGATGGCAGACCTGCACCCTAAATAAAGCCCAAGTTACTTTTCTTTCGGAGTCCTGTTTGCTTTCTTGCACTGAGTCTCCCTTCAGTCCTGAACCTAATAAGGATAACTTTATTTGAATTAAAAAAAAAATCTTCAGGGCAGGAAAGCTGTAAATCTCAGCATTTTTCCTGAGGAGGAAGGGAAGGAAGAAGGAAAAAAACCCCTAAAACCATGCCAGTTTAGCACTGCCATGGAGGTCAGACACGTGGACTAGCTGCTACATGGTAGGGAGGGGAAGGGAACTTTAGAGAAAAAGTAAAGGAATACAGATGTTGGGGCAGCCTGAAGCACTAGGGAAAGCGTGGTTAGAAAACAGACATGAAGAAGGAGGGGAGGCTATGCTTTCTGAAGTTTTCAGGAAGGTGAGCAGACCTGTGCAGAGCTATATGTCTGTGGCTGGGTGCACAAGACCACACCAGAGGGTGAGATTCTGGGCAGGAAAAGCTCTGCATCTCAGTAACATACTAGGTGCTCCGTCATCTCTAGAATGACTTAAGTGATCCTGCCTTCCAAGGGTTGGCCCTGGGCATTGACCTGGCAAAACTGGAAAATCGGGCTTGACCCAGGCCAGAGGATTCTTATTCTCTTGACAGCATTTTTTCTCTAAGAGGAACGTTTGCTACCATACAAACAGTCATCCCTCATGCTTCCTGTCGGCTCGGCTCGGATTCCTGCCCATTGAGCCATCTCCCCAGCATTCGCCTCCTTGTTTTTTCTTTTTCTTATTGATTGCTTTGTGTTTTGCATCATTTTTTTTTTTTTTTTTTTCCTTTTCTTGCATAGTCCCTTCCCTTTCCCCCCACCCCACCATCCTACCCATCCCAGATCAATGCATTCTGCCATAATTTTTGCATCTTTCTCTGTTTTTTTGTTTGTTTTGTTTCATTTTTTAACAATAAGTCATATTTGGAGTCCAAGCATTCCTTCATGCTAAAGCATCAATTTGACAGCAGTTGGCCCAAAACACCACCAGAGCGTGCATGGGTCCCCACCTCATCAGCCGGGGGGGGTGGGGGGCCCGTTGTAGTTCAATCAAGTTGAATCAAATGAGTTCCAGGTCTTATTGTTGGTAAGTTTCACCATAACCCCATCGCAGCCCTTGCATGTCTACCGACGCCCCCTCCTTCCAAGATTTGTTCCTAGGCTAAGCTTAGATGAAAAGGGGTAGTAGTGGGGTACAGGTGGATGACGAAGCAAACGAGTCTACTTTCTCTGGAGCTGTGTCTTAGTCTCTAGTTCCAGATTCTGGCTGTTTTCTTTCAGGGGCTAACAGCTTATGGGCAAGGACAGACACTTTTGATGCATCCACTAATGAAGAACACAATCCAATCTTCTAAATTTAGGTCATCCTTAACACCGTACTAATTGTTATGGTAGGTTACTTTGGTATAGACACAGATGTTTGGATGGTATGTTAATCCATGAATTACATTTTCTTCTGTTAAATATGACAGGGTCTTCCTGTGGTTTATAACATCTCCTAACCATTAGAGGATGTAAGCTTGTGGCATCAGCCGTGGGTTATTCCTCCAAGGAGAGAGCTAATAGCCAATTAGATTTGGGATATACAGGCATATGGCTGCCACTGCTGCACAGTATTTCCAGGCAGGTGAGGTGTAGCTGGTGCTGACAGAGGAGTCTTGTTTGACTCAAGGAGAACTATATTTGCTTTATTGGTTTAGTGGCCTTTGGTAACACTCTCTGGCATTCCAGAGACCATCTGTATACTTGCAAGTGCAGTCTCCATACATCTTTCCCATGTTTACATCAGGTCTTCAACAGCAGGGCTTTATCGCCTCTCTTCCTGCAGATATCCCAGTTTGGAGGCAAGGAGCCTTTACCTTTTGTGGGGGTTTGGATCCCCTGGCTAACGTCCCAGCACTTAGCTCTTTAGGTCAGCAGATGCATTTGGGAGTGTTGGTGGTTAATCATCATCGTCAACCTGATTGCATTTAGGATCTCCCTGGCAACAAACCTAGGTGTGTCTGTGAAGGTGTTTCCACAGAGCTGTAACTGAGGTGGGAACCCCCCTTCTGAGCGTGAGCAGAACTATTATGTGAGCTGGGGTCCTTGGCTGAAGAAAAAAGGAGAAACTGGACACCAGCATCCATCTCTCTCTGTTCACTGACTGCAGTTGTGATGTGGGCAGCTGCCTCAAATTCCTGCTGCCCACTTTCCCCACCATGATGGCTGTACCCTCCAACTGTGCCCAAACAAACTGTTCCTTAAGTTGCTTTTGTTAGGTAGCTTGTCGTAGGAAAGAGAAAAGTAACCAGTCCAGAAAACTGGTACCAGAAGTTGAGTCCTTGCTGTGATTAACCTTACCATGTGGTTCCTGGCCTTTGGAATTTCTTTATGGGATGGGTATGGAAGAGTTTGGAGCTGTGGGCTAAGGGAGCCCTAGAATGCTGTAGGGAGGGCTTAGTGGGCCATTCCTGTGGGACTTTCAAAGACCAGAATGCTGAGAGAAATACAGGAAGTGAAGACATGGCTTCTGAGGTTCATGAGGAGCATGAACTATATAATTGAAGAGTTATCAGAAAAACATAATTCTGAAGGGAAACAAAAGTATTCCCAAATGAAATGGGCAACAATACCTATAGCATGACATCATTTCTATCAAATTAAGAAGCAACCAACTACAGGCCACTTTGTGTCATATTCTGCCAAAGAATCTGGCTGCATTCTGCATGTGTCCTGAAAAATTGAGTGAGCTGCATTGAAAAGCAATGGACTAGTCTGGCAGAGGAAGTCACAAGATAAAGCATTCAGGCTGTGGAGTGGTTATGCCTCCTTGCTCTTGTCCAGGTCCACAGTGAGAGAACAAATGGAGCAGAAAGAGACAAAGTGTTCAGTGTGGAAAGGGGTTGGAGTGAGTTTGCATCTGCAGACAAGGAGAATGGGAAAGCAGCTGCTACTGTTAAAAGTGAATTCCCTTAAGCAGAAACTTTCCACTTTGCTGGGACAGTAGGAGACAGTCCCCGAGGGCAAGACTCCCTCATCCTGTCTCCAACTTGTAAAAATGCAAACTCGTTTGAAAGATGAGCTTTACCCAGGGTTCTCTGCTCAGAAACCACTGCCCCGGTTCACCTCTGGAGGCACACCAAGGAGCTGCAACTGTGGTGGTGGGGGGGCGTGTATATCTCAAGCTGCATCGGAGCTTGGTCTTGCAGGCATTTCTTTTTGTCAGGTGGTTTGTCAGAGCAATGAGGAAAGTAATATGTGGAGGGAAGGAGTAATGACACAATTCAGCCTAAGACCTGAGTAAGCAAGTTAGCAAGAGGACCATCGTTGCCTTTATAGTAAGTCACTGGACCTGGGCAAATGGACGTCTGTTGAAAATGAGTTGTGTATACTTGGTACATAATATAGAACAGCTGTGATAAAGATTGCCTGAGAGGAACATGCCAAGGTGGGGCTGATGTAATCCAGGGATCTCTGCTATGTCACATCTGCCATAAGACCCATTGAACATAACTGGCTGTGAATAAGGAGCATTGATGGGAGGCCATTTATAATGCTTTAACAGAATCATTGTTCCTGGAGAGAGAACTGGGATAGTCCCTGGGGGAGCTCAATGGTACTGAGACTGCCCAAGAGGATAGTTATTTTAAACAGTGGCCTGAGAATGCCATTTTGGGTGAGACAGTGCTGATGAACAGAGGAGGATTTAATATCCCAATGCAAACCTGTATGAAGCAGGTTCCCTGTCTGGAGAGGAATAAACATTCCTTTTTCATTTTCTTAAAATATATCAGCACTGTCCCCTGCCTGCCTGTTGAAGGTCCTAATCCTGCTGTCACAATGCAAAATTACACCCCGCTTGCCTAGGAAGAGGCAATTATATGAGCCAACACAGCTTCTGGGTCATCCTGACATCATCCCTCTCTGAACCAGTGGTATATGATGTAATTGGTGTCGTAGCAGAAGTAGATGCCCTAGCAAAGTAGATGCTGTCATCTGCAGAGAACAAAGAACAGTGTAGTGTGACAATGGCTTCCACTTAGCCTGAAGCATTCACACTGTTAGGGTCCGAGAATCCACACCAGACACACAGAAGGATGGAAAACCAAGACTATTTCAGGAAAAGTAAACCAGCATGCTGGGGTGGGAGGGAAAAGGCTCTGACCCTGATAACTTGGCTCCTAGGCCTTTTATACAGGGTCTAGGGGAATCTTAGCAAGGTTTGGGTGACTTCTAGCCTTATTGGATAATAGCAAGGTTACGACTCATGGTTAAGTCAACCCACCTGCCCCCACATACCAACAGTTATCTTTAGACACAATCCTGTGACTGGAAGGAGGAAATGTTAGGTCTGTCCACCTGCCCTCACACACCAACAGTTATCTTTAACAAGTTTAAGTTAGCTGTTCTTGAGGCCTCGAGTAACTGACCTCGACCAGAAAAGATAGTTGCCAATAAATCTTGAGCAATTGACCTTTTCCCCCTGAATTGGGCAGGTTCCAGTAACTGCTTAGAATGGTGGCTCTACTCAAAATGGAGTCAGTGTGGGCCTCTCTTAGAACACATCTACACATATGTGCACATCATCCTGCCATACTTGCATATCCTGCCAGAAGAATCCATGGGTTAAAAATAATTTCAGCTTGGGGCTGGGGAGATGGCTGGGGAGTTAAGAGCATTAAGTGTTCTTGCAGAGGACCCAGGTTCAATTTACAGCACCCAGATGGCAACTAACAACCATCAGTAACTCCAGTTCCAGGTCATTTGACACCCTCTTCTGACCGAGTGTCATGAAGATGAGCCCTGGCTTTGTGATGTGCAGAGGGAACATAGTGTTCATTCATCAATAAATTAAAAATAGTGTGTGTGTGTGGTGCACATGCCACAGCATGTGTGTGAAGGTCAGAGACACCTTTATGGAGTCAGTTCTCACCTTTTATTAGTCACTTTTCTGTTGCTGTGATAAAACACCATGACCAAAGGAACTTATAAAAGGAAGAGTTTATTTTAGCTTATGATTGACAGTTCCAGGGAATTAGAGTCCATTGTGGTGGGAGGCATGGTGGCTGGAGCTGGAGCAGCATGCAGGGGGTCACATCTCGCAATGAGCACAGGAAGCCAAGAGAGCGGGACTGGAGACCAATGAGGCTTGTTAAACTCACTAAGCCCGCCCCCAGTGACATACTTCCTCTAGCACGGCCACACCTTCTAAGACCTCCAAAAACAGTGCCACCAACTGGAGACAAAATGTCTGGCCTATGGGGGACACTCCTTCAAACCACCACGCACCTATACCTGTCAACACAAAAACATAACTCTCACCTCAATGGGGATAAGAGATAGTTTATTCTGGAGTCACATATGAGTGACCATGGCCCAGAAACACAGATTCACATTACCCCAAATTCCATGTTCCAGTTTGGAAACAGTTACATTATGTTTTTGCATTAACAGAACAAAGAAAAGTCATAAATAAAGGCACTTTTCTTTTTTTTTTTTTTTTTTTATTTTTTTTTTGGGGGGGGGGTTGGTATTGTTTTTGGAGACAAGGTCTTGCTATATAGCTTAGGCTGTCCTGAACTCCAAATCCTTTCATCTCCATAGTGCTGAGACCACAGGCACGTGACAGCATGCCTGGTTTATTTGAGGAGAACCCCNATCCAAACAGTGGGTTAAAAAATTCCATTTTTTTATTGGAGTTATAGTAATTTATGATCAGGTATACAATATATTCATATGGTAATATCACCAGCTTGAGCGAATGGAAAACAAGTTAAACTTATATTAAAGAAACATGTTCTATATATGTTGAAAATCAAAGCTTTTGAAGAAAAAGTTTTCTTTTATTAAGAGCACTTAGTGAAATAAGACCAGACCCTTGTCAGGGTGGCAAGTAGCAATCTGTTATTTTTTTTTTTTTCCCCTCAGGCCTACTTCCAACAGCTTACACTTCAACACTTAGAAACTCTTTGTTTCTGGAATTTCCATATATTTTTGAATTCTTGTTGATTATAAGTAGAACCATAAAAAGCAAAAGTACCTAAGGAGGGACTATTGTAAAGGCAGTTAAATAACTTTCAATAAAAGAATGTATCAAAATATTACACAACCTGGATAATTTTAAACAGAGTAACACTAGGAAGAGGGCACAGTGACACTCTAGAGTAACACACACTGCTTTTGTGACTATTTAAGCTTCCAGGGGGAAAAACACAAAATTGTAAAATCCCCAATATAAATACTATAATTATTTTTTTGTTTTGCTATGGAGATTCTATCAAAACATTCATTTTTAGTGTCAAAATATAAGCAATAGACAATCTTTTTTTTTCTTTATTTTTTATTTTTATAATTTTTTTAACAATAAGTAATAATTAATGAGTACAAGCATCCTTCATGTAAAACCAATTTGCAAGCAGTTATGCCCAGACCCACACAACCCAAGGGTCCTACCATCCAGCTGGGGAGGCCTGTACATACAATCTCATTGATCAAATAAGTGTCCAGTCTATTTTGCTGTAGTTTCACCATTCACCCCAATCACAGCCCTTACATTCTAACACACCACCCCCCCCTCATTCTGCAGATTGTTCCCTGCGCTTAGAAAAGGGGCACAGGTGGATGAGAAGCAAAAACAGTCTACTGGCTCGGGAGATGTCATTTTGGACTCTGGTCAGTTCTGGCTATTTCCTTTCATGGGCCTGAGATTTGTCCCAGGAATAACCTTTCAATCCTACTAATGGCTAAGAACCATCTTTAAAAAAAAAAAAAAAAAAAAGTACTAATTGTTATGGTAGTTACTTTGGTATAGACCACAGATGTTTGGGTGATGTTAATCCATGAATTAACGTTTTTTTTTTTGTAAAATATGACAAGGTCTTACCGTGGCTTACAACATCTCCTAACCCTAAGGATGTAAGCTTTTGACATCAGCCGTGGGTATATCCTCCAAGGAGAGGGCTACGTAGCCAAATAGAATTGGGATACACAGACATATGGCTGCACTGGCTGCACAGTAAGTTCCAGGCAGGTGAGGTGTAGCGTTGCTTGATTGAGGAGTCTTGCTTTACTCAAGGAGACCTGTATTTTGGCTTTAATTGGTTTAGTGGCCTTGTTAACACTCTCTGGGTAGTTCCAGAGACCATCTGTACACTAGCAAGTGTGGTCTCAATACATCTTTCCCTGTTTACATCAGGTCTTCGACAGCGGGCCTTTGCCTCTCAATTGCATGTATCTCAGTTTACAAGCAAGAAGCATTTACCTTTTTTTTTTTGGTGGGGGGGGCGCTTGGATCCCCTGGGCCAACATCTCCTTGTTAGAATAATCCATTACTGATATCAAAGCTCTACTGTATAATATATTTTGCTTAATGCACAGCTTAAGGAGTCCTTTAGTATTATATTTGAATAATATTTAGTCTATATTTCTGAATAAAGAATAATCCTTTTCACAGTTCCTCTGTCTATTAGTCAGTTAAAGGCAGTGTTTTACTGGTTTTAAAGAGATTACCTCTATACCAGTTGGCTTCTCTGAAGGGAAGGTAAGAAAGTCTCTCAAAATTACCCCTTTGCAGCATCGAGAAGGTAAGTTTCATTCGGACTCGCAGGAATAAACAGTTGTGACAGGGAGGGTTCCACCAGGGGTTCGATGCTGTAACAGTCGGAGGCTTGTCGTCCTTTCATGTTACCGCATTGAGGCCACCTTTCTGCTGGCCGACTATCCGGGTCACCTCCTACACAATGCCCAACTGTATCCTTATCTTTGTAGCCTTTGAGTTGGTGACGTTTGGACCTGTGGGAACATACAAATGTTTTTCCCGTAGTTAGTTGTAACACTTGGATTGCAAGGTTTTTTTACAAAAATTTTCATATCTATAACCCCCTTTTTAAATTTTAGGTTTTTATTTTTGCCCCATGCGTCTCAAACGGTCAGTTGTAGGCCACCCTACCTACCAGCAGGATTCCCGGCGCAGTTTTCCCCCTCCCCTTGCCCCAAGCGGGTTATTTTGGTGCCTCAGCGACTCTCGTTCCCAGGATTGGGCCGCAAGGCTTTCATTCTTAAGTTAACTCCTCCTCCCAGGTAAAAGAGGAAGCTACAAGAGAGACTGTACAACAGAGAATTTGTAGAGAACATTTGTATATGACAATTCCAAAGTTATTGTAAAACCAAATGTGGACAGCACAATTTATATTTCAAGTTAACTCAGATGCATTGCCATTTTTTTTTTTTTTTTTTTTTTTGTTGTTTAATATACACATATTTAAGTTTTTACTAAGTCCTAAAACACCATGTAACTGTAGACAAGAGTCCGCTGGACAATTGGAAATACTGTTGAACTCACGTCATTTATGCATTAATCGAATATAACCCGTGTCCCCCTCCCAAACCACCCACCCCAGCCCGTTTCATCACCATTTTGGTCAGTTTTCTGATGTAGTTTTTCCATTGTTCTTTTAATATGGATCCATCTCCACAAGAAATAGTTACAACAATGTAATTGGCACTAGAATCCACAGGACCAGGGATACCATTCGTTGTTGTTTGTTTTTCGGGACTGTGTTTGTACTGTGGAGAAGTGTTACTTCACTTAATTATAGTATCGTCGAGCTCCATTCCATTTCCTGCAAAGTTCATGGTGTTGTCTTTCTTTTACTGCTGCTAGAACTCCATTGTGTACATGTACCACAGTTGCTCTATCCACTCGTCAGTGTGAGGGGCATTTTGGGTTGGTTCCACCACCAGCTGTTTTGCTATTGTGAACAAGCCTTGCAATAAATATGTCTGTTGCCTGTGTTTGTCCTGCAGTAAGAGGAGTGCTTGTAGTAATAAACCCCAGGAGTGGTAATGACTGGGTCAAATGGCAAAAAGACTCATTTTGAGTCTTCTGAGGGTTGTCCACATTGCTTTCCATAGTGGCTTACAAGTTTACATTCCCACCAGCAATGGATGGAGTGTTTCCCCTTTCCTCACAACCATCTCCAGCATTTTGATATCCCTTTGTTTCTTGATCCTGGGCCCGCTTTATTTCCGGGAAGTTTCCATATATTTTTGAATTCTTTTTGATTATAAGTAGACCAAAAATCAAAACCCTAAGGAGGGACTAGTGTAAAGGCAGTGTAAATAACTTTCAAAATAAAATTATCAAATATTACACAACCTGGTAATTTTAAACAGAGTAACACTAGGAAGAGGGCACAGAGACACTCTAGAGGAACCCACACTGGTTTTGTGAGTACTTAAGCTTCCAGGGAGGAAAATACACACAAAATTTAAAATATCCCCAATATGAATACTATAATCTGTTTTAATTTTGGTTTTGTCTATGGAGATTCTTATAAGAACATTTATTTTTTAGTGTCAAAATATAGCAAGTAGCAATCTTTTTATTCTTTATTTTTTTAGTTTTATTTTTTTTTTTTTTTTTTTTTTTTTTTTTTTTTAAAGCATTTAAAAAAAATTTTAAGCAGTTGGTTCCTAGACTCACACAGCCCCAGGGTCCTAACCAACCAGTTTGGCGGAATTGTAAATGGTACATCACGTTGATTCAATAATTGTCCAGTCCTATTTTTTGTATTGTTCATCATCATCAATCCACCATTCACCCCAATCGCAGCCATTACATTCCACCACGTCTCCTCTTCTGAGATTGTTCCCTAGGCTTAGAAAGGGGCACAGGTGGATGGAGACAGCAAAACATCTACTTTCTCTTGAGATGTCATTTTGGACTCTGATCTAGTCTGGCTATTTCCTTTCATTGGCTGATAGTTTTTTTGTCAGAATAACCTGTTCTTTATTTTTTTTATTATATTATTTTTTTTTTTGTTTATGTATGTGTATGAAGGTACACCGTCTGCATGTAGGTTTTGTTGCACCCGTGATCGTCAATGCCGTGGAGGTCGAATAGGGTCTCGGGATTCCCTGGACTGGAGTTCTCCTGGATTGGAGTTGCAGACGGTTCGCGGCCACCATGTGGGTTCTGGGGATCGAACCGGGGCCTCTGTAAGAGCGGTTAGGTGCTCTTAACCGAGGGCCTATCTCTCAAGCCCCGGAATAACCTTCAATCCTACTAATGAAACAAAAACAATTAGATATAGATAGGAGGTAAACTGTACTAATTGTTAGGGTAGGATACTTTGGTATAGACGATGTTTGGGTGGTAATGTTAATCCATGAATTAGGTTTTTTTTTTGTTTGTGTTTTGTTTTTTTTTTTTTTTTTTTTTTGTGGCTTATAACATCTCCTAACTGCTAGAGGATGTAAGCTTGTGGCATCAGCCATGGGTTATTCCTCCAAGGAGAGAGCTAATAGCCAATTAGATTTGGGATATATGGGCATATGGCTACCACTGCTGCACAGTATTTCCAGGCAGGTGAGGTGTAGCTGGTGCTGATGGAGGGGTCTTGCTTGACTCAAGGAGAACTATATTTGCTTTATTGGTTTAGTGGCCTTTGGTAACACTCTCTGGTATTCCAGAGACCAACTGTACACTTGCAAGTGTGGTCTCAATATATCTTTCCCATGCTTACATCATGTCTTCGACAGCAGGGCCTTATCACCTCTCTTCTCGCAGGTATCCCAGTTTACAGGCAAGAAGCTTTTACCTTTTGGGGGTCTTGGATTCCCTGGCCAACATCTCCTTGGTAGAATAATCCATTGCTGAAATCAGAGCTCTCCTGTATTAATATATTTTGCTTAAGTGCACAGCTTAAGGAGACTTTAGTATTATATTTGGTTCTGAATAGAGAATAATCTTTTCACAGTTCCTATGTCAATTAGTCAATTAAAGAAGGCAGTTTTACTGGTTTTATAAGAGATTACCTCTATGACAGTTGGCTCCAATTTACAGTTAGAGAACGACCTCATCATCATTATATTCCTCCTTGTTCTATGAAGTAGAGGTAAGAAAATCTCTCCTATTAAAATATATAGAAGGTATATAAGGCACCTAGAAGGTAAGTTTCATTAGGACTCATTATAAATAGTTGTTACAAGTAGGATCCACAGAGGGGTTTGATGCCTGTAGCAGTCTGATGCTTTTCTTCCTTTCAATGTTCAGACAGGCCAACCTTTCTGCTGGCACTTCCTGGTACATCCTACACAATGAAAAGCGGTGTCTTTTCTTTCTCAGCCATTAAGTTGGTGACGTGTTGACCTGTGGGAACATACAAATCTTTTCCCATAGTTAGTTTTAAGATTTGAATTGCAAAGTTTTTGACAAAAAGGTTTCATATATATCTGTATCCCCCCTTTTTATTTTAGGTTTTTGTTTTTTGACCCATGAGTCTCAAAAAGGCAGTTGCAGTACACGTACCTATAGGCAGGAATCAAGGCACAGATTTCATCAAATTCACCCAAGCTATTTTGGGTGACTATATGTCGTTAACTTGGGAAGCAAACTTAATTTCTTAAGTTAAATCATACTACAGGTAAAAGAGAATGCTACACGATGATACAGTACAACAGAAAAATTATAGAGAACATTTGTATGTGCCAATCCCAAAGTTATTGTTGTACAGATTTTAAGTAAAACAAATGTGGACGACAACAATTTATATTTCCAATTAACTAAGGTGCATTATTGTTTTTATCAGAACCTTTAAACCAATGTTTAATATACACATATTTACTTTTACTAAGTCCTAAAACACCATGTAACCTGTAGACAGAGTCTGAGCAAAATTGGGTACTTTTTGAACTCATGACAATTAAATATACATTAATCGAATATAGATCTGTGTCCCTCTCTCGCCCCTCCTACCCCTCCCAATTCATCATTTCAGTCAATTTTCTGCTGCAGTCTTTCTGTTGTTGTTCTTTTAATATGCATCCCTCTTCACAAGAAATATTTACAAGTGGGTTACTGGCGCTGGCATCCGCAGATGAGGGATACCATTCATCATTTGTTTTTCTGGGACTGTGTTACTTCACTTAATATGATATCTTCTAGCTCCATCCATTTACCTGCAAAGTTCATGATGTTGTCTTTCTTTACTGCTGCATAGAACTCCGTTGTGTACATGTACCACATTTTCTCTATCCACTCATCAGTTGAGGAGCATTTGGGTTGGTTCCAGCTTTTTGCTATTGTGAACAGAGCTGCAATAAATATAGCCGTGCATGTATTTCTGCAGTAAGATGAGTCTTGTGTGTATATACCCAGGAGTGGTATGACTAGGTCAAATGGCAAGCTCATTTTGAGTCTCCCAATGGTTCTCCACACTGCTTTCCATAGTGGCTGTACAAATTTATATTCCCACCAGCAATGGATGAGTGTTCCCCTTTCCCCACAATCTCTCCAGCACTTGATATTGTTTGTGTTTTTGATTCTGGCCAGTGTTATTGGAGTGAGATGATAGCTTAGAGTGGTCTTAATTTGCATTTCCCTAATTATTAGTGATGTTGAATGGTTTTTAAAATGTTTCTCAGCCATCTCTAATTCCTCTTCTGTGAAATCTCTATTCAGTTCTTTGCTCCATGTTTTGAGTGGTTCATTTGTTTTCTTTCTTCTTTGTTTTTTGAGTAGCTTGTATACTCTGGAAATTAATACTTTGTCAGATGTATCTGCAGTGAAGGTTTCCTCCCACTCTGTGGGTTTTCTCTTCACTTCCTTGATTGTTTCTTTTGATGTACAGAAGCTTTTGATTTTCATGAGGTCCCATTTGTCAATTGTTGATCTTATTTCTTGTGCAGCTGCTGTCTGATTTAGGAAGTCTTTTCCTACACCTATGTCTTACAGTCTGCTGCCAAGTTTTTCTTCTATCACCTCCAGAGTTTGGGGTTTCATGTTGAGGTCTTTGATCCATCTGGAATTGACTTTTGTACAGGGTGAGAGGTAGGGGTTCAATTTCATTCTTCTACAGGTGGTGATCCAGTTTTGCCAACACCACTTGCTGAAGATGCTGTCTTTCCTCCATTGTGTCTTGTTGGCCCCCTTGTCAAATATGAGGTGACCGAAATTGTATGTGCTTAGGTTTGGATCTTCAGTTTTATTCCATTGGTCAACAGGTATGTTTTTTTGCTAGTGCCAATCTGTTTTTATGACTATAGCCATGTAGTATAGTTTGATGTCTGGTATAGCAATCCCCCCTGTATTGCTCTTTTCACTCAGGGTTGCTTTGGCTATTTGGGGTCTTTTGTTTTTCCAAATGAAATTGGTGATTTTTTTTCCAAGCCTGTGAAGAAGCTCTTGGGGATTTTGATTGGTATTGCATTAAATCTGTACACGAGTTTGGGTAGAATGGACATTTTTACTGTATTTATTTTCCCAATCCATGAGCATGGGAGGTTTGTCCATCTTCTGATGTCTTCCTCAATTTCCTTTTTCAGGGGTTTAAAAATTTTGTTGTAGAGATCCTTGGTGTCTTTGGTTAGGTTTGTTCCTAGATATTTTATTGTTTTTGAGGCTATTGTAAGTGGGAAGGTCTCCTTGTATTCCTTCTTCAGTTGCTTGTTGTTGGTGTAAAGAAATTGCTAACTGATTTTTCTTGATTATTTTTGTATCCTTGTCACTTTACACCAAACTTTTATCGTTCTTAGGAGTTTTCTGGTGGAATCTTCTTGGCAAACCCTTAGGTAGCACATCTGTCATCTCAGCAAAAGGGATAGCTTGACTTCTTTTTATAGAACTTTATTTTTTCTTTTTTTTGCTTTTTGCTTTTAGCAATTTTTTTTTTTTTTTCAAGGCACTATATTGAAAAGAGTTGTGTGACAGGGGACAGCGCCTGCCAAGTTCCTACCTTTTAAGGGGAATGCTGTCTGTTTCCCCATTTAGATGATAGATAGTCTGTGGGTTTCCTGTATATGGCTTTGATAATCAGGAATGATCCCTCCAATCCAAACCCTTCTAAGATTTTAAGCATAAGGATGCTGGATTTTGTCAAAGGCTTTTCAATCCACGTCAATTCGAGAGGATGTGTGTTTTTGTCTTTCGTACATTTTATATGCTTAATGGTATTATTGATTTTCATAGTGGTGAACAATCCCTGCATCTCTGGTGTGAATCCAACTGGGGCACATGATTGGATGGATCTTCTTGATGTGGGGTCTGTATGCGATGCTCAGTATCCTGTTTCAGAATTTTTTGCCATCTGTGTTCAGTACTGAGTGGGTCTACTAGTTTTCCTTTATTGGTTGTACTTAACCTGGTCTTGGTATGTTGTTGTGTGGCTTCTAGAAGGAATCTGCGGAAGAACTACTCCTCATTTGTATCCCTTCTAAACACTGTGGAGTAGAATTGGTTGTAAGTTACTTTTGAAATATTTTAAGAATTCTCCTCCGTGACAAACATTCTGGGCCTGGGCATTTTTTTTAGTTGGAGAGCTACTATTACATCTTTAATTTCTCCTGTATTTTGGGTCTATTTAGGCTGTCAATATCTTCTTTGGTGTGAGCATTTGTGTGATTCCCAGCAGGTGTTTTCAGATATTCATCCCATTTCTTCTGTTTTCAAAACTTGTAGAGGTATAGGTCTTGAAGTATTCCCGGATGATGTCCGGATCTTTTTCTTGTCATGTGATATTTCCCTTTCAGTCACAGATTCTATTGATTGTGGAGTGCCTTCTTTCTTTGGTTTAACTGGGCAAGAGGTCTGTCTATCTTGTTTATTCTCCAAAGAACCACTTTTCGATTCACTGATTTTTTTGTAATGGTGTTTCTTGTTTATTCATTGATTCTGCTCCGATTTTTTTATTTCTTCTTGTTGCTGAGTTTAGGGTTCATTTTTGGTTTGTCTTTCAAGTGTTTTTAGCTGGTAGTGTTAGATCATTCACTTGTGCCTCTTTCTGTTTTTTTGAATGTAGGCATTTAGAGCTATAAAACTTCCCGCTTAGGACTGCGCTATTTAAATTGTCCCTGGTTCTTTATGTTGTATTTTCATTGTTTCATTTTTTTTCAGTTCCAGGAATGTTTTGTTTCTTTCGTTTATTTTCTTCCTTGACCCATTCATTATTGAGGAAGTGTTGTTTAGTCTCCAGTGGTTCTTGCTAGTTTGTAGGGTTTTCTTGGTGTTGAGTTGAGTTTGCATGTCTGTAATTGTTAATTATTTTTTTTTTTTTTTTTTTTTTTTTTTTTTTTTGAGCTTTTTTTCCTGTGTTCCCCAGTATATGGTTATTTTGGAGAATGTCTGGTCGAGGTGCTGTAGTAGATAAGGTAATTCTCTTGTGTTGGATGAAATAATTGATTATTTTTCTTTGTGTTTTTATTTTTGCTTTTTTTTGTTCTTATTCCTTTTTTTTTTTGTTTTTTTTTTTATTGTCCTGTTGTGTTCCAAAGAGTTTTGGGGTATGAAGTCCTCCATTATTAGTGCTTGGGGTTAACCTGTGCCTAGATGATCCTTGAAGAATGTCTTTTATAAAGTTGGGTACACCACGGCATTGGTGGTGGTAATATATTCATATTGTAATTCTTCATCGCGTCAGATTTGTTCCTTTATAAAGATGTAAATGGCCCTCGTTTGTCTCTTTTGATTTTGTTAGTCTATTTTGTTTCTGATATTAGAATGCCATGATCTTGCTTTCTTTGTTCGGTTCCATTTGCTTGGCTATTTCTTTCCGTTCCTTCACCTTTAGTTGTGCCCGGTCCTTGAAATTGAGATGGGTTTTTTTTTTTGGTAAACAGCATATGAGATGGTTTTTTGGTTCCTAATTTTCCCCCATTCTTCTCCCAGTCTTATGGCCTTTTGATTGGGGAGGTAGCCCAATTAATATTAAGGTGTAAAATTGAAAGATCGGATGTTGTTCCCTTTCACCTTATTATCACTTTTGCACTTTTAGCCTCTGATTCTACTCCTAGGTTATGGCTTATTTATGTAGTTTCTTGTCCTAGGGTGTTTTGAGTATCTTGCCTCCATCTCTCTGCCCTATTTGAATTTGTCTTCAAGTGTTTTATGATGAATTACTTTCCAGACTGTATTCATCACTATCTTTTATGTTTCTGAAGATTTTTTCTCTGATTCAACCTAGAATCGACATTTTTTCCTGGGTAAAGTATTCTGGGTTGGCAATCCAGTCTTTAAGACTGGGAATGCTTTGCTCCGTAGTTTCTTCTTGCTTTCAATGGGTTGCGCGAGACAGTCAGTTGTAATTCTCGTGATGGGTTCTTTCCCTTGTATGGTCACTTGCTTTTCTTCTTGTATGTCTTCAGAATTTTGTCGTTGTTTTGGGCAGCTAGCATTTTAACTATGATATGCCATGGGGAAGTTTTCTTTTCGTGATCTGTGTATATTTGGAAGGTCCTATGTGCTGTCTTGCTTTGTATGGGTTTGTCTCTTCAGTTTGTCTTCCATTGCATGTGACAAAACACTCTGAACCAACACCAACTTGGGGAGGAAAGGTGTTATTCAGCTTACATCTCCTGGGTCCACAGTTCTTCCACTTAGGGAGCCCAAGGCAGGAGACAAGGCAGGAACCTGGAGGCAGGAGGCTGAAGCACAGACCATGATGGAAGGCTTGTTCACTGGCTTGTCCTCTGGCCATGCCCCCTGACCTCTTATACGTACGTACACAACCACCTGCCCTGGATGGTAACACTCATTGTGGGTTGGGCCATCCCACAAATGCCTACAATCAAGACAATAACCACAGATGTGCCACAGGCCAAATCCAAATGGAGCCAATGTCCCAACTGAAGGCTCTCTACCAGGTTGCAAGAGTGACACTAAAGTATAGCTACCAGTCACAACTTTGACCCTTCGTACCACTTGACAACATAAACACATCACTATTAAACCACCACCATTTCCCAGTTCTTATCCCCAAGTATGATGTTAACATTAATCACAACCTATGCACAGTACAACCTGTAAAAGGCCCACAGTCCTTAAAATGCTTCCAACACAGCTTAAAGTTCATAGTCTATTAAAAGTCTCTTAACTGTGGGCTGCTGTAAAAAGCCAAAACAATACTACTATATTTCAAAGGGAAGAATCAGGCACTCTTTCAAACAAAACCAAAGTCCAACAATAGCTCAAGGCTGGACACCTGGATTCACTCACAATCTTCTGGGATTCCAAAGGTTTGACATCCCCCTCCCCAACTCTGCTGTCCCGATGGCAACACACAGCTTTCTCGCAGGAGGCCAGACTCCATTCCACACTGGCCGCTGCTCTTGGTGGCGCTCCATGGTCCGGCTCTCCAAAATTCTGGGGTCGCCACTGAAACGAGGCCAGCACCCTTCACCATGGTCCTCTTGCTGACCTCCCTGGTGCACAAGCCCGCTTCTCTCCATGACCCCTGCAGTCCTGGGTCTTCACCTCACCGAGGCTGCACTTTCCACCATGGTCTTTTCCTGATTCTCTCACGCAGTGCCAAGTCCTTTGCTGCTCTATGACCCCCTCAATTTAAACACCATGAAACCATATAGGATGACTCTTACAACATTACCATGCCTGCTGTGCTGTCGAGATGAGGCTCAGATCCCCTTCTGGAAACAAACTTTTGTGTCTGACCTAAGAAATTCTTCGCCAGAAGATTCACCACAGTGATGCTAGGTCTCTTGTGCTTGTACAGATCGATGGGTATTTTCAGCCCCAGCCTATCCAGCATCAATTGCCCGCAGTACACAAAGACTTCATTTCAGGGTTCTGGTGCTCTTGTTACTTACAGCTCAATTTCCAGCCCCAGCTGACCAGAACCCCACAATACACAGTCCTGATGCATCTTCTGTTCCCATTTGAAACTAGAAACTTCACAAGCAGAAGCCTCCATCTTCTACAACTCTTTCAAGCAAAACTGCTCCAAGCTCCACAGCACCAATCTTTAAGCACTCAATAATGATCTTCCCAGCCCAACGTTCCAAAAGCCCTGCACCAGTACTTGCCCCAAAACACCATAGGTCCAGGTCTGTCACAGCAATACCCCCACTCTCTGGTACCAATTTGCTGTTCTAGTCTTTTTCTTATTGCTGTGACAAAACACTCTGACTGGCACCAACCTGGGGAGGAGGGGGTTCTATTAGCGTACATCTGCCTGGGTCACAGTCATCACTTAGGAGCCAAAGGCAGGAACTCCAGGACAGGAACCTGGAGGCAGGAGCTGGAGCACAGGCATGATAAGAATGCTGTTTCACTGGGTTGCTCCCTCCTTGATCAGCCAGCGCCTGGACTCTTATTTCCGTACTTGTCACAACACACCTCGATCCACGGTGGCACCACATCATTTGTGGGCTGGGCCCCCCCACTGACACGCTCGACCATCAAACAACAACCCACAGATGTGTCCACAGGCCAATCCAAAGGAGCCAATTCCCCAATTGAGGCTCCCTCAACCCAGGTCTGTCAGTTGAACACTAAACGCTACTAGCACAGTATGGGTTTGTCGTATTTTTAGTTTGGGAAATTTTCTCTATTTATTCTGTTGAAGAATCTGATCAATGCCTATTCCTCTTGAGATTCTTCTTCCTTCTTTTTATTCATGATGCAGAAGGTTTGTATCTTTTCATAGTGTCCCCATATTTCCGGTTCTCTGGTCTGTCACTTTTGTGATATTTATTAAATTTTGCATATTGTCTTTATTGAGCTTTTTTAGTTGTTCTTTGTTATCTTCACGTATTCTTATTCTTTTCTTCCATTCTACTTCTGAGGCTTTTTCCTGTCCTTTCTTCGTGATGGATGAGGTGTTTTATTTCTTTATTTCCATTTTCTTCATTGTATTTTCTTTAGTATTTTCCATTCCTTTTTTGAATGCTTCCAAGCTCTTTCTTGGTGCTCCCTACTTCGTTGTTGGCATTCATTTTTCAGTGTTTTCTAACTTCTTTTGGAGTTTGTTTTTTTTCTTCTCCCTCTAGTTCTTTCTGAAGTTTGTCACATCTGTTCCTTAGTATCTTTCAGAATTTGTCATGTCTGTTCGTTTGAGTTCTTTCTGAAGTTTGATCATTGTTCCTCTCTAGTTTTTCCTGAGTTTTCATTCTCTCTCCTTAGTTCTCTGGCCTTCTTCTTTCCCCTCACTCGTTCCCCATTCCAGCTCCCGAGAGCTGTCCCTCCAGCAACCGCTGCTCTCCACTCTCCAGCAGACCGCTCCTCACCTCCACTCTCCAGCAGACCGCTCCTCACCTCCACTCTCCAGCAGACCGCTCCTCACCTCCACTCTCCAGCAGACCGCTCCTCACCTCCACTCTCCAGCAGACTGCTCCTCACCTCCACTCTCCAGCAGACCGCTCCTCACCTCCACTCTCCAGCAGACCGCTCCTCACCTCCACTCTCCAGCATACTGCTCCTCACCTCCACTCTCCAGCAGACCCTCCTCACCTCCACTCTCCAGCAGAATCCGCTCCTCACCTCCACTCTCCAGCATACTGCTCCTCACCTCCACTCTCCAGCATACTGCTCCTCACCTCCACTCTCCAGCATACTGCTCCTCACCTCCACTCTCCAGCAGACACTCCTCACCTCCACTCTCCAGCAGACCGCTCCTCACCTCCACTCTCCAGCAGACCGCTCCTCACCTCCACTCTCCAGCAGACCGCTCCTCACCTCCTCACCTCCACTCTCCAGCAGACCGCTCCTCACCTCCACTCTCCAGCAGACTGTTCCTCACCTCCACTCTCCAGCAGACCACTCCTCACCTCCACTCTCCAGCATACTGCTCCTCACCTCCACTCTCCAGCAGACTGCTTCTCACCCCCACTCTCCAGCAGACCGCTCCTCACCTCCACTCTCCAGCAGACCGCTCCTCACCTCCACTCTCCAGCAGACCGCTCCTCACCTCCACTCTCCAGCAGACCATGCCTCACCTCCACTCTCCAGCAGACTGCTCCTCACCTCCACTCTCCAGCAGACTCCTCCTCACCTCCACTCTCCAGCAGACTGCTCCTCACCTCCACTCTCCAGCAGACTCCTCCTCACCTCCACTCTCCAGCAGACTCCTCCTCACCTCCACTCTCCAGCCGACTCCCCCTCACCTCCACTCTCCAGCAGAATCCCCCTCACCTCCACTCTCCAGCAGACCACCTCCTCTGGTCAATCTCCTTTTTTGTCCTTGTGTATTATTTCCTTTTCTGTCGCTCTGATAGACACACTGTGACCATGGGAACTTATAAAAGGAAGAGTGTATCTGAGCGTAGGATTCCAGGGTAATTAGAGTCCACCATGGTGGGGAGGTGTGCTGGCAGGAGTGTCAGAGCAGAGCTGAAACAGAGGTTCACATCTTCAAAACAGGCACAGGAAGCAGAGAGCGAGACTGGAGATTGGCAAGGCTTTTTGAACTCTCTAAGCCCACCCCTAGTGATAAGCTTCCTCCAGCATGACCACACCTTCTAGGATCTCCCAAAACAGTGCCACCAATTGGGGACAAATGTCCAAACACTTGGAGCATATGGGGGACACTCTTATTCAAACCACCACATTCCACTCCCTGGCCCCCATAGGCTCATGACCATATAAAATGCAAAATGCATTTAGTCCAACCTTAAATGCCCCCATAGTCTTTAACAATATCAAACTATTCAAAAGTCTATCACTTAACTCTAAGCTCCTGTAAAATCAAAACACAAATTACATACTCCCAGCGTACAGTGGAACCAAATACACATTCCCATTCCAAAAGGCAGGAATAGAGGCATAGTGAGGAAATACTAGATCAAAACAAGACTGAGGAAAAAAAAAGCTGCGTGAGGTGGCGCACGCCTTTAATCCTAGCACTTGGGAGGCAGAGGCAGGCGGATCTTTGTGAGTTCAAGGCCAGCCTGGTCTACAGAGTAAGTTCCAGGACAGCTGGGGCTACAGGGAGACCCTGTCTTGAAAAGACAAACAAAACAAAACAAAACAAAACAACAATAACAACAACAACAACAACAACAAAACAAGACTGAAAACCAGCAGGGCAAACACCAAGTCCAGTAGTTCCATGTGCAACTTCTGGGACTTCTAAAGGCTTAGATGGCTCAGCTCTTCCAGCTTTTCATTCATCATACATCTCTTTCTTGTGCTGTATGCAGTACTTCTTGGCAAATATCTCAGAGCTCTTGCATCTCTAATGTCTTCTTGGGGTCTCTACTGCCAACCATGCTTCACCTTCACAGCTTTCTTTATGTAGGGACACCCCTGCTGCACTCTGCCTGGCCTTGGTGGCTCTCTGAAACCGTGGAGGAAGAACTGATGACCCCTTGACTCTTGCATCTTTTATGCCTCTAAAGCCAGCACCACGTGAATGACACTGCCAAGTCTGGCTGCAAGTTTGGGATGGACCCTGGCCTGCTTCAACTGTGTCTGCAGCTTTTCTCTGCCCTGGCCTTTTTAGAGCAGAAAGCCCTGCAGCACTTTCCTTTCACTGTAGGTCTGTATAATATTCACCATTAATAGCCACACCACCATTTCTATGTTAGGCTGTCTTGAAATATCATCTGCCAAAGAAATTATTCCATTTCTTTTCAACTCTGGGACAGTCTGCACATGCTCATCGACTAAATGGATGGGGGAGGGTGTCAGGGAGAGCTGCTCACATGTCTTACCATAGTACAGCCATGCTATTTCTTTTTTTTAAATTTTATTTATTTTTGTATGTGTATGAATGTACTGTCTGCATGTAGGTTTGTGCACCCGTGTCGTGCAATGCCGCAGAGGTCAGAAGAGGGTCTCGGTTTCCCCTGGAACTGGAGTTCTCCTGGAATTGGAGTTATAGACAGTTCTTAGCCACCATGTGGGTGCTGGGGATCAAACCCAGGTCCTCTGCAAGAGCAGTCGGTGCTCTTAACTGCTAGGCTATCTCTCCAGCCCCAGCCATGCTATTTCTAAATTTGTTTTTTTTTTTCTTTTGTGGTGAGCATGTGTACAGGTTAAGCAAGCATACTACAGTGAGAGATTACATTATGTGTCCAACTGTTTTCTCTTATCTCAGAACTTAGTGATTTTATCCCTGTACTTAAAAAAAAAAACCAAACTAGTCAAGGTGGTGTTATTCCTTTCTAGAAATCCACACTTTGTCAGGTACCTCAGCTTCCTGTTGAATGCCTAGAGAATACCCTTGGACCCTATGGTCACCCCAGGTTAACACCAGATTCTTTTTGGCCTGTAGTTTCAGAACTGGTCTTCCTCACCTTTTCATCTCACAGTAATAGTTCACACCTCTGTGGACATCTGCCACCTCTTTTGTTTTACAACTTCTCCGACATCCCTAGGAAGAATTTATCTGCTTCATTTACACAAGCTCTCAGTTCTCTAGATAATATAATATGCTTCTGTGCTCAGAGACTAGAATCATTTAGAGTAGTTGATGGAGTTGCTGTCTTTCTGTAGATCAAAAGTCCCTAGTTGGAAAAGATTTTGCTCTCTGTTCTGCTTTTAAAATGTTTCTTTTACTTTTTATGACTATAGAGTTCTAGCTTCTTCCTGATATAATGGATCCAAATATGGAGCTTAAAAATTTTATATTACATTTTTATTTATTATGTGTGTGTGTGTGTGTACACATACCAGCATGTGGAGGTCAGAGGACAGCTTGTAGAAGTCAGTTCTCTCTTTCCACCGTGTGGGGTCCTTCTCACTCAGGTTAGCAAGTAGCTTTAACACTGAGCTGTCTCTCAGGCTTTAATTTGAGAATTCAAAAAAAATTTTCTTTCTTTCTTTTTTTCTTTTTTTCTTTCTTTCTTTTTTTGTCTTTTTTAAAACCTTTATTATTATTATTTGGTCTTTAAAAATTTTTTTTTAATTTTTTAATTTTGTATATGTATGAATGTACTGTATGCATGTAGGTTTGTGCACCCGTGTCGTGCAATGCTGCGGAGGTCAGAAGAGGGTGTCGGATTCCCCTGGAACTGAAGTTAAGAGGGTTCTCAGCCATGTGGGTGCTGGGGATTGAGTCCGGGTCCTCTGCAAGAGCAGTCGGCTCTCTTAACCCCTAGGCCATCTCTCCAGGCCCCCCCCCCTTTTTTTTGTCTTTTCAAGACAGGGTCTCCCTGTAGCGACAGCTGTCCTGGAACTCCCTATGTAGACCAGGCTGGCCTTGAACTCATAAAGATCTGCCTGCCTCTGCCTCCCAAGTGCTAGGATTAAAGGTGTGAGCCACCACGCCTGGCTTGCTTTATTTCTATTTTATGTGTATGCATATACTGCATGCATGTATGGAAGTGCATCTGTGTCATGCAAGAGAACAGAAGAGGGCATCAGATCCTTTGGAACTGGAGTTAGGGACTGTTGTTAGCTGCCATGTGGGGGCTGGGATTCAAACCTGGGTCTTCCGCGAGAACAGCCCATGCTTTTAACCCCTGAGCCATCTCTCCAGCTCCAATTTCGTAATTTTTAATAAAATTTTTTCTTAGTAAATCATTAACTTCCTTCCAACAGTTTTTCCTTTATCCTGTCAGTTATGGTATGTATTTTGGGGTTGTGGAGTCCAAGAGCAGAGCTATGAATTGTACATTTCTCATATTTCTTTTTTTAAAATTTTTATTTATTTATTTTCTATGTGTGTGAATATACTGTCTGCATGCAGGTTTGTGCACCCATGTCATGCAATGCCGCGGAGGTCAGAAGACGGTGTTGGATTCCCCTGGAACTGGAGTTCTCCTGGAATCGGAGTTTCAGATGGTTCTCATCCATCATGTGGGTGCTGGGAATCGAACCCAGGTCCTCTGCAAGAGCAGTCTGTGCTCTTAACCGCTAGGCCATCTCTCCAGCCCCATCTCATGTTTCTATTTTTACTTATGTGCAACATTCTTTCCCACTTATAGTTTTCCATCCCTTGGAAGGTCAAGCTGACTCTTCTCTTTCTCTGACATTCACCTTGGCGTTGCTTTGCTTTATGTCTGTGTCTTGGGCCCTTTGTGCCCTAGTATGTACCATGTGCTTACTGTCCTCCTTGGGATCTTAGATCTTTTACTTCCATGATATAATTTTTCTGAATACAACTTTAGGATGCACAATTCATGTCCTAATGAAGCCTCTTTGTTTTGTTTGAGTTTCCCTGGGTGTCATCTTGTTTTTGTGTGTGTTTTATGTCGTGGCCTATCTGCTGATATAGCATCACTTTTGTTTCCAGTAAATGAAAGGAAAACATTTCCACCCATTTAGTGCTCAGACGAAAAGGGGAGAAAAAGCTGAAGGGCTCAGCAGTTCTTGGGGATGAGATGAGCTTGGGTAGATTTATGTTTAGTCTGCTACAGCGTGGCTCACAGGTGAGTATTTATGTTTAGTCTGCTACAGCGTGGCTCACAGGTGAGTATTTTGTATCTTCAGTTGTTTGGTGATTATTTCTTCAGTTGCTCTTTAAATTTGGTGCCATTTAAGACATAAAATTTTGATCCCATGTAGGGAGTTTCCATGAGAACAGAAGGTTCTGGTTTTTATTTTAGGCATAATGAATTACTTTGCTATCAAACACAGTAGGTTTAGATCATTATCAATAAACAATTTGAAATAATTTTAGATTATCCATATGACTATTGGTCAAATCTTGCAAATACTAGCAAATATGAAGTAATTCATATTAAGCATAATGAAGTCTCTCCAAAGCAAGTGAACTATTGCTGAAATTAAAACAAGAAAGATGATTTGTATGTGAAGGGAAATGAAGGACAGCGATTTGCAGTTTACAAACCTCCCTTTTCCCACAGCAGGAGAAGGCTTTTTTTTTTACACTTTAAAAAAAATTTATTATTAGTTTTATTTATTATTTTTATGTGTATGAGTGTACTGTCTGCATGTAGGTTGGTGCACCTAACCCATGTCATGCAATGGCTTGGAGGTCAGAAGAGGGCCTCAGATTCCCCTGGAACTGGAGTTAAAGACAGTTCTTAGCCGCCATGTGGGTGCTGGGAATCGAACCCGGGTCCTTTGCAAGAGCAGTCGGTGCTCTTAACCGCTGGGCCATCTCTCCAGCCCCAGGAGAAGGCTTTAAAGTAGGTTTGATAATATTTTTCTTAGTCTTCCATCCTTTGTTCAGAAAAGCCAGCAGTCTGTCCTAAGAAACTGGAAATGCCTTGGAGCACAGGCTGATAGTGACAACACACACACACACACCACACATGCCACAGAAATACTTTAACCTTCTGTTTTAACGTGCTCACAATGAGATGTGAAAGCCACACAACTCAACTTTAAGCTATAATTTACATGGAAAAATTGACCTTTTTTAGTTCATAGTACACTACGAATTTTGACAATTCAGTCACATGACTATCATCACAATTAAGACATAGAATGAATCCATTATTCACAAAACTGCCTTCTGTCCCTTTGAAGATGGCCCCTCTTCCTAACTCCTGCCTGGCCGCCACAGAGCCATCTTCCATGCTACGGCTTTGCTTTGTCCCAAACGATACAGAGATAGAATAAGAGATGTAGCTCTTTGGATTGGGTTCTTGGACTCATGAGTTTGAGATTCGTTCAGGTTATTGGGGGATTATTATTATTATTATTATTATTATTATTATTTATTGCTGCATAGAGCCCATTGTATGGCTGTAACTGACTTTGTTTATATCTATTCATCAGTAGAAAAGCATTTGTCTTTATTCTTTTGGGTGATTATATGAATAAATAGAGTTTAATTTACATACAGATTTGCATGCAGACTTTCATTTGTGAATGCACTTTGCTGTCGAAGTAGAGTAGAATCTGTAGGAGCAGATTTCTCAGTACATGCCAACTTCATAGGAAAGCCGGACTTGGCCTGTATGTGCGCTAGCATCTCCACCAGCTGCGGCGAGATCCAGGTGCTCTGTGCACTCGGCCCTCTATCATCTCCCTTCCTTTCCTGTATGTTGTGCAGGTTTCTCATTAAGTTTCTCTTTGCCTTTTCCTCATGATATGCATATGAGATGGAACATCTTTTCATAGCCATTTTTGGTAAAGTGTTTAAGTTTTTGCCTCTTTCAAAATTTATAGTACCTGTTATCTGTTTACTACTTCTCACTGAGTTTTGATAGTTCTTTTTTTTTTCTTTTTGAAACAGGGTCTCCCCAGCAGTTCTGGAACTCACTATGTAGACCAGGCTGGCCTTGAACTCACAGAGATCCACCTGCCTCTGCTTCCTGAGTGCTGGTATTAAAGGCGGGTGCCACCACACCCAGCTAGTTTTGCTAGTTCTTTATTGGGGATATACGTCCTTACTAGGCTTGTATTTTGCCAACATTCCACAGCCTGTGGCCTTTCTTTGCCTTACTGTCCTTTGCAAAGGAGAAGTTTGAAATTTTGATAAAATTCAATTTCATCAAGTTTTCTAAATAAATTGTGCTTTAGTGTATCTCATTAATGTTTGTCAAGGTCACAGGATTTAGAAGTTTTATACTTTAGATTTTGCATTTCATTTGTGTTGTTCTTTATGTCTTTGTGTGTGGCTATCGAGAAGTGTTGCATTATCTGCTGCAAACACTCTTCTTTCTTGTGGACCATCACCTAGTCAGGTCGGGTGTGCTGGCACATGCTGCGGTCCTAGCGCTCAGGAGGCAGAGGCAGGAGGATTCCTGCAAGTTGTGGATCAGCCCAGATTTTTGTCATTGTTCCATGGTTTCAGCACACAAATCTTGCATATGTTTTATTGGATCTAATAGTGCATTTATGGACCTATCAGGATTTTTTGTTTTAATCATAAGACTTGATCTTTAAGAGAAAACTCCATTTTCAGCAGTAAATATAATGTTATCTCAGGGCTTTTTGTATATAGTGTTTATCAGTATAAAGAAGCTCTTCTCTATACCTAGTTTCTTGAATGTTGTCATCATGAAATGGCATTAGGTGTTATCAAATTCTTTTTCTGGGGCTGGAGAGATGGCCTAGCGGTTAAGAGCGCCGACCGCTCTTACAGAGGACCCGGGTTCGATCCCCAGCACCCACATGGCGACCGAGAACCGTCTGAAACTCCAATTCCAGGAGAACTCCAGTTCCAGGGGAATCCGAGACCCTCTTCTGACCTCCGCGGCATTGCACGACACGGGTGCACAGACTTGCATGCAGACAGTACATTCATACACATACAGAAATAAATAAAATTAAAAAAAATTCTTTTTCTATATATGCCGAAATCATGTAATTTCCCCTTCTATCAGTGTGATGTATTACTGTAGATTTTCATGTTTTCTGTCCATCTTGTGCTGATGGGGTAGATCCCATTTGGTTATGGTGAATAATTTTTATATTTTCCTGCATTCTTTTTTTTTTTTTAGTACTTTGTTGAGTATTTTTGTGGCTGTATTCAGAAAGGATGTTGAGATGCAGTTTTATATTCTCGTGGTTTCTTTGTCTGATTTTGGTAATAGGGTGGTTCTAGACTCAGAATAAGCTTGGATATGTTTCCTCTTCTTTGATATAGTTTTGTTTTGATTTGTGAGACAGGATTTTGCTCTGTAGCTCAGGCTGCCCTAGGACTTGGGCTGTGGTCAGGCTGGCCTTGACTTAGGTCCATTCTGTTGGCTCCATCTCCCAACTGTTGGGATTCTAGGCATAAAGCATCATACCTGGCCTCTTTTGATGTTTTTGATGCTCATTTTATAGAGTTTAAGAGGAATTGAAGCTAATTATTCTTTAAACATTTTGTAAAATTCACTAGTGAAGCCATTTGATTACTTGGTGCTTTTGAAGAAATTAAAATTTGTGTTCAGTTTTACATATATCATATTAATAATTGTGCTTTAGTTTGGTTACTGCCTTAATACTTTGCTATTCATGTATCTTTAGAAATAATTGAACCCTTGAAAGCTCAAATCCATCAATAACATACTACCTACAAAATTTTCAGTTTTTTCAGACTAAGGAGTTTTGTTTGATGAGCTCAGTTCTCTTTATCTGATTAAACACATTAGTGGAATAAACCCATTAGTTTAGCAGACATTTATTATACATCCGTTATGGGTTAGATTTAGAAGAGAAATTTTGACATGATTTGCAGATGTTAACTGCAATATCTATCGTCTGTCACCTATCAATCAACCAACAAATCAATAAATTATCTTATCTATCTATAGTTACATACAGTTATTGATGCAATGGTAAAGATAAAGGTTTCCAATCATCAAAAAGAATTCATTTGATAAAGATGTTAAATTGCCAAGTATTTTTTCCCTATAATTAGGTATTTAATTACTTGTTCCTTTTTTGAAAACGTGACTATTTCCATTTGATACTTTCATTGTTTGACGGTATCTAAGAGACTATTTAAAATTTCTGTGCTTATGGAGCCTGTTACAGCTGACATTTTGTTCTTTTGGTATTAATTCATATTAATTAAATTGTTGACTTAATAAAGAGATTTGACCTCCATATTCTAATTAGTAGATATTTAGTCTTCAGAGAATCATTATGACCACAGAGCAAAGAAAATTAGCAGGAGAATAAGATACAAAGACGCTTTGGTTAATTGATAACATGGTGATTTCTTTCGATATACTTTGTTGTTATTCATCCTTTAAACAAAGCCATCTACAGAGAGTATTCTTAGGTAGATGAAAAGAAGCTCTTTCATATATTAAAAAATCGAGCTGATGTCTAAAAAGTTAATCTTACTCTTCTCTACTGCAAAGAATTGCGAAGTGCCCCTTAGTTTGAACAATGCCTTCTTATGGCAGAGGGAAGGGAACTCATGCCACTGCAAGGCAAATGGGAGCCTTAAAATGAAAAATCTGTAGCAGGATGAATCCTTAATCACTCTTCAAGGTCTAATTCTTCTTATTGAATTTCCTGCTTTTGGCCCAGTGACATATTCAGTGAAGGATCATGATTTTATACAATTAATTCCATGACTATAAGTACTGAAAAAAAAAAAGAGGTTATTAAAACTCCGGAGACTTCTCGGTTCTAGTAAAACCATTAAGAAGGAACTAATGTGATAATAAAATGAAAAGCAATTCAAAACTTATCAGCCTAATAAGGAGTATAACCAAATACCTCAGCCATAAAAGTCTTTGAAAATGAAACAAAGGCAAAAACCCTTCCAACTCAGATGAACAATCTGTTGTGATGAGTTTGGCCCTTATTAAGTCAGCCATGGTATCTTGAAGAGGATATTTGGTTATCAGGTGATTTGTAGCCAAATTCAAGGCATAGTTATGGCAGATAATGCTTCGATGTCCTCACCACACACACAGTCCAGCCACAGCGCTGTCTGTCCTGTGATGCTCACCCATCTTTTCTGTGATTGAAGTAGAAGCAATTCTAACTCAGTGAGGGAGTGAGTTATATGTGTGCTTTGAAATAACATCATTCTGCCAAGAAGCATGGAGTATTTAATCTACATGAAGGGAGTCGGATGTCAAGAAATGCTTTGTGGCAGATGGCAATGTGCATGTGCCTCTCATCTTCCATTTTCACGGCCCTGAGAGGAAGAGAGGGTGAGGGATTCAACACTAGGATGCTGATTCTTTCCTACAGAAGAAGGTGGCTTTCCCTGGAGTGGGCTGCTGCCCATTCTGTCTACAGTCTGCTCAGGAGTTGCAGAATACAGGAGGCTTCCACGGCAGAGCCAGCAGAAGCCGCTGAGGAGCTGCTAGGAGTTATCAGAGCTGCAGAGTACCAGGAGTTATCAGAGCTGCAGAATACCAGGAGTTATCAGAGCTGCAGAGTACCAGGAGTTATCAGAGCTGCAGAGTACCAGGAGTTATCAGAGCTGCAGAACACCAGGAGTTATCAGAGCTGCAGAGTACCAGGAGTTATCAGAGTTGCAGAGTACCAGGAGTTATCAGAGCTGCAGAGTACCAGGCTCTCCTGCTCTGTGCCCCCATTCCTCTTTCTCCATGGCATCTTTATAATTTGGCTTTTAATTTTAATTAAGAATTTTTATTTGTTTTTTTTAAATTGTTTTTATTGTTTATGTATGTATTGCCTGCATACATGTAAATGCAATCATGCACCCATGCAATGCCCACAGAGGTCAGAAGAGGGCATAGGATCTCCTGGAACTGGAGTTATGGATGTTTGTTAGCTGCCATGTTGGTGCTGGGAATCGAACCCGGGTCCCCTGCAACAGCAGCCAGTGCTCGTAGCTGCTGAGCCATCTCTAGCTCTTTTATTTTTTCAGACAAGGTCTCTTACTGGGTAGCCTTAACTGGGTGGAACTTGCTCTTGAACCCATGGAGATCTTCCTGCCTCTGCCCCCCAAGTGCTGGAATAGTCACCACAGCTGGGCCTATTCTGGCCTGTGCTTGGTCCCCCACATGTCCTCTGCATGTCCTCTCCATCCCTTGTATGTCCTCTCCATCATCTGCATGTCCTCTCCATCCTCTGCATGTCCTCTCCATCCCCTGCATGTCCTCTCCATCATCTGCATGTCCTCTCCATCCCCTGCATGTCCTCTCCATCCTCTGCATGTCCTCTCAGCCCCCTGCATGTCCTCTCAGTCCCCTGCATGTCCTCTCCATCATCTGCATGTCCTCTCCATCCCCTGCATGTCCTCTCCATCCTCTGCATGTCCTCTCAGCCCCCTGCATGTCCTCTCAGTCCCCTGCATGTCCTCTCCATCATCTGCATGTTCTCTCCATCCCCTGCATGTCCTCTCCATCCTCTGCATGTCCTCTCAGCCCCCTGCATGTCCTCTCAGTCCCCTGCATGTCCTCTCAGTCCCCTGTGTTTCTTCACTGGGCTTTCCTCCTCTCAGGAACCCCCTCTTGTTTCTGCTGGACCCCAATAGACTGTTACAAACCACATGGCTTTGGGGTCCCCTCAGCACAAGTACAGTGCTTATGAATGGTAAAGTTTCCATACTCATTGCCAAGAATTATAAAATTGGAATGAGTTTCAAGAAAATTGAATCCAAATTTCTCAGGTTAAACAACAGGCAACCGAAATAGCCATAGTGAACTCGGTGCACTGGGGTGGGAAAGCCACCTGCCCTTTGCACCCAGGCTAGAAATGGCCAGTGGCAGTGCGCAGTCAGAGACATAAAGCCAGAGAATGAAGAAACCTGGTCCATCTTTTTGGAGCATTGACTTGACTGGAGCCGCTATTAGAAAACAGGCAGGAACTGAGGCAGCTGTCAGTTAAGAGGCCTCTTAGCTCCACACCTACCCTGGGCTCAGGCTAGTGTTGCTACTGTGGAGACTGCAAACACATTTTGCTTTGCCAGCTCTTCCCTATTATGAGTCTGTCAGGAGGGGGTGCTGGGCAGAGGCTACAAGCTTGAAGGAGGGAGATCCACCTGCTTCCTGTTACTGATGCTGAGTCCAGTAATGGCTCTGGACCACATAGTAAAAAAATTGTTTCACATCAATGCTTACTTTCATGTTGCCGTTTTTAATAATTTTTAATTTTATGTGTATGAGTGTTTTGCCTGCATGTGTGTGAGTGCACTGCTTGTGTCTGTGGGAGCCAGAAAATGGTGTCCTATCTTCTGGAACTGGAGTTGTAGACAGTTGCTAGCTGCCATGTGGGTGCTGGGAACTGGATCTGGGTCCTCTGCAGGAGCAGCCAGTGCTCTAAAAGCCCCATGGGTTGCAGTTTCCCACATGTCCAGATCCAGCTCTGATGTGTTAGTTCTATTCTGCATTTTAAGGGTAACCGATATTTGATTATCAACTTTAAATATAAAATTCTTCATTAAAATAATGAGTGCACTTTGTTTCCTGATCAGACCTTGAATGATATAAGCACCTCAGCAGTACTTACTGTCTTAGAATAATCCTAAATATCTACAGAGTGTAATGCACAATTTGTTTAACTATGAAAGAGCAGGAACTTCAAAGGTGTTTCAGTGCTCTTTGGCAGTGCTTCCTGCCCTTCCTCTAGACAGATCACTGCCTCCTGTTAGGGTTACCCAGTGGGAAAGTTGGAGCAGCGCAGGCTCAGTGCCTTGTTCCTGGAGGCATATGAAGCAAGAGAGGCTTGGAGTCTTTCTTTTTTTTTTTTTTAATTTTTTTTGGACTCTTTCTTTAAAGAGGTGGAGAAGGCACGTTGAGTGGGAAGATGATTTTTAGATTAAAGTTTTATTACATTTTTAGCGTGTGTGTGTGTGTGTGTGTGTGTGTGTGTGTGTGTGTGTGTAGCACACATGTGGAGGGAGAACAATTTATGGGAGTTGGTTTGCCCACCACGTGGGGCCTGGAGATTGGACTCAGGCCATCTGGCTTGGAGGTAAGCACTTTTACCTACGGAGACATCCACCAGCCTTTGAAGATAATTAAAAAACATTTTTTTCCTATTGGGGGCTGGAGAGATGGCTCAGCAGTTAAGAGCACTCTTGCAGAGTGCTGCTCTTGCAGGGGACCCGGGTTCAGTTCCCCACACCCACATCACAGCTAACAACCGTCCCTAACTCCAGTTCCAGGGGCTCTGACACCCTCTTTTGGCATGAACATCATCTGCTTAGGTACATGCAAGCAAAACACATACAAAAAATAGAAAGAAATAAAATATTAACCTTTTTCTTTATTCTTCAGGATTTCATACATGTATACAATGAAACATGAGTGTATTCCATTTCCTCCACATCTCATCCTGCATTCCCTCCTCACATCTCCCTCCCAACCTCATGACCCACTGTATTCAGTTTGTGCTGCTCATGTGTGTGGATGTGAGGCTCTTCACTGGAGCCTGGGAACTGGCGGCATCCTCCCAGAGGCAACATTTCCAAAAAAGAGTGATTCTTTCTCCTCCAGCAGCTATGAACAGTCAATAGCTTCTCAGTAAGGGGTGAGGCCTGGGGGTCATCTATTTGTCTATGCTGGAGTTTTTACTGGCTTGACCTTGTATAGTCTTCTGCAGGTAACCACAGTGCTGAGTTCCTGAGTGTGACAGCCATACCGTGCCCAGGGACAACATTTCACAGCCCTCCTTCCCATCCTCTGCTTCTAATGTTCTTTCTGCCTCCTTTTCTGAGATGTTCCCTGTACTCTGTGTGTGTGTGTGTGTGTGTGTGTGTGTGTTGACACAGAGCACTCAACCTCTTACTCTCTGCATTTTGACCACTTATGCATCTCTCTGTTGACTGCAGCCCATTGCAAAAAGAACCTTCTTTGACCACGGTTGAGAGCCGTCCAGGTCTATGGGTATAAACATTGATATTTATAAGGCACTTTGAAAGCATGACCATTTAGCAAGATAACAAGAACAGGTTTTTCTCCAGGACCTGTGACTGGGAGGATAATTTTAACAGCTATAATCTTTAGCTTTGAGCAAGTGTGGTGGTTTGAATGAGAGTGTCCCCCCATAGGCTTTAAGTATTCAGACATTTTGTCTCCAGTTGGTGGCACTGTTCTTGGAGGTCTTAGAAGGTGTGGCTGTGCTGGAGGAAGTATGTCATTGGGGGCGGACTTAGTGAGTTTAACAAGCCTTGAGGGCTCCAGTGTCTCCCTCTCTGCTTCTGGTGCTCATTGCGAGATGTGACCCTCGGCTTGCTGCTCCAGCTCCGGGCTACCATGCTTCCCGCCACAATGGACTCTGATTCACTGGAACCATCAATGCTAAGCTCAAATAAACTCTTCCTTTTATAAATTCCCTTGGTCATGGTGGATTTATCACAGCAACAGAAAAGTGACTAATATAGCAAGTCAGATTGTATTTTCAAATATTAAAAATATGTGGCTATAAATGATGCTGCTAACTAATAATCAGAAAATAGATATGGAATGGTAGCAGAAGCACCATTTTCTTGGACTTGAAATTTGAATAGGAAGTTCCAGCCCTAGCTGAAATGCCTACCCCATATGGCCCGAGTGGTTCATGCATGAATCAGAGTTTTAACCAGCCCTTGGAGATGGCATAAGTCACAATGTGCGATTTGAGCCAGAACTAAACTAGCAGCTGTGGTTCATTCTGTTCACTGAGCAGTGAAGCTTCTTCCTCGCATTGGAATACTCATGTGCATACGCTCGCCAGCCTGGCTAAGTCTTGTTTGAAACTCCCAGAGAAGACATAACTGTGGAGCATTATCCTTCTTGAGTGTGTTCCCGATGTGGTTGAAAAAAAATAAGACAAGAACACAGGAAGGGAGGAAACGGTCTTGGGAATGAAACAGATACCAAGTTGTTTATAGCGCAGTTTAGCAGCAGGAGAGGAGCAAGCCTTGCATTTCTAAAGGCCGGAGCATGTGCTAACTCAGGTATGAATGTGGACAGAGGTACCTATACTCCCTAGGGAAAAGCAGGGCATAGTGGTTACAGGGCTGCCCAAAGCTGGGGTGGTCTCCAGAAATGGTATACCCTAGTAATAGTGCCAATAAAGAGAAGCTTCATGGGTCTAGGCCAGGAAGCTCTGGAATAGGTGTGGCCTCGAAGGAGTAAAGTCACCCGCATGCAGATTACAAGATAATTTGTGAGAAAAGAATCCCCGAAAGGGGAACCTTAGCATTGTGTAGCAAAGAAAATGTCCAACCCCATACCTTTGACCATGTTAAGTGGAGAGACCCTGCCATGGGGTATTACACCCATGAACACCAGGCACTTTGCACCAACTAAACAATGCGTCCCTTCCATCAAAGAACCACAGTAGTGACAGGTTGGCGTGCTGGGGTAGAGGGCATGGACCACTTCAGATACGGCTGATTCCTCAAACGCCACAGTGCACATCTTCCAGAATAACCACGTTCAGAATAATTTCACCTGGGAAGTAAACCCAGGCACAACCCAGAAAGTGTAGTTTTAGAGGTGAGAGCACTTCCCCCACGGTGTGTTTGAACCATATCGCTATCCTGAGTGGTTCTGTAGTGAAGGCTACCACTCTGCTTGATATCCATCAGAGTCTGTTACAACAACACACACACTTCCTTTTACACACTGCATCTCTTACAATCCAGCATGTTGAGGATTCCTCCAGGAAATGGTGAGGTATTCTCACACATGTAGACGCCTGGATGAAGACGGGTGCTTCTTTTTAACTGTAGGCTTGTGGAAAGTCTGCTTGGAACTCATTCTGAAGTACTTTAAAACAACACAAAGAAGAATAGACACGGGACTGTCTTATTATTTTTCTGGTACTGTGCTTTCCAGGGACAAGGTAAAATTGGACTTCCCTGCCACAAATTAGACGTGGTCAAGTGACTTGAGTTGGCTAATACAATGTGGTCAGAAGTCTTTAAGATTGAATGCACCAATTATATTCATATTTTCTGGCTATAACAGTTCCAGATGGAAGGGCCTTTGTCAGACTGCACCCCTAAATGAAGATGACATAGAGCCAAGTCTGCTCCTGCTTCTCTCACCGGCTAATTCATAATGGCATGCCACTTGAAGAAATAATTATTTATTTTTTCAGCGATTTTCCATAATTTAGTTTTATTCAGACTAATATAGAAATTGCTAGCAGGAGCAAGACACTAACATAATTAGAAAAGTATAGTGTGTCATTGGTTTGAAGGACAAGTTGTTGGCAGCAAAGAAACCATTACCAAGTCTTGGAAACTGACACGTGGTATAGCAGTGAAAAAATTAGCTAAACTGCTACCCACAGTGTCTTGGGAAGGCAGATTATAAATGAATGATAGCTCTCGGCACAGGGGGGTGGGAAACAACAATAGTAATATGTATTGGTTTCTATTGGTTGAGTTTGACAAGGTGTTTGTAAGAGACAAGGTCACAAAAGAATTTCCAAGCTAATGGCAAATGTGAAGCCTAGCATTGTCAGAAAGGCTGACTGATTTTAGATTCCAAATGTAGGAGATTAAACCTGGAGAGCCTTTTGGCAACAAAAGTATATTAAAGCTGAGCCTTGTGGCAAAGGGCATGACCTATATATTCACTGTTAAAAACCACTCAACTGGCAATATTTCATTTGCCATCGCATCCTCGTCAAAATTTCTGAAAGGACTAATATGTACCAGAATGAAGATCTAAGTAATCTTTGAAGAAAATTGTGGGTGTGGTTGTTAGCACATGGAGCTGTAATCAAGCATATACAAAGCAGATTAATTTATTGCAAGAGGTGTACTTCCCAAGGAGCCACCAGACTGAAGGAGAAATGGCTGAAGTACTAAAGGCTTAAAATGACCTGTGAACCACCAACAATTGTGAGCACGAAGTGAAATGAGAGAGCTGTGCAGCCCGTAAGCAAAGTGTTCTCTGACGCCATGCTTTAGATGCGCCATGGAGCATAACAGAAAAGAAAGCCAGAGGCCACAGAGGATTATGGGTAATGAGGGTTTCTCCCGACTGAGCACATTAAGGGCTGGTTTGTTTCCAGGTGGACCTCATACTATTTGTCCAAAGGTTTTCAGAAATACGATCAGTGCCCTTTCCCTCCACTCAGGTAGGACTGCTCCTTGGAGGTGTCCATTCTGGTTTTCTCATTGTAAACCGAGTGTGAACACATAGAGGCCCAGTTTGGTCACGATGTTGCCTCTTGCTGAGGACTCCATTGTATCCCTAACAATTTTATGTTGAAACCCAATCTCCTAGTGGGATTGTGTTTGGAAATAGGAACTGTAAAAGGACACGTAGGGGGCTGGAGAGATAGCTTAGCTAAGGGCACTGGCTGCTCTTGCAGAGGACCCAGGTGGAGGTTCCCAGCACCCACGTGGTAGCTAGCGACTGTCTGAAACTCCAGTTCCAGGAAATCCGATACCCTCTTCTGACCTCCATGGGCATTGAACACACAGGTGTATTTACATACATGCAGGCAATACACTTATTTGTTTATTTATTTATTATTTTTATGTGTATGAGTGTACTGTCTGCATGTAGGTTGGTGCACTCCTGTCGTGCAATGCCGCAGAGGTCAGAAGAGGGCGTCGGATTCCCCTGGAACTGGAGTTAAAGACGGTTCTTAGCTGCCATGTGGGTGCTGGGAATTGAACCCGGGTCCTCTGAAAGAGCAGGTGGTGCTCTTAACCGGTGAGCCATCTCTCTAGCCCCAACATTCAAAAAAAAGGGTAATTGGTGTTGCTGAAGTCATAGGAGTGGTCCTTAATCTAACTTGACCTGTGTCTTTATGAGAAGAGGAAGACAGCGGTGGTGTTTCCTCACAGAGGAAAGGCCACATGTCAGGGGAGAACGTGGAGAAAAGATGGCTGCCTGCAAGCTGCACAGAGGCCACAGGAGAACGCAAGCCCCGGAGGCCTTGCTTACCACTTGCGCCTCCAGAATTTCTGAGAGACACATCTCCCCTGTTGAAGTCACCTAGGGTGTGGTGTCTTGCTTGTTATGGTGTTCCTAGCAAATGATGCCTCACTGATGAAGATACTGTTAGGCTCAATCCGTCACACTCACGTAAGAAAGATGCCTGGGGGGCCACAAATAGTTATAGATATAAGTTTAATTGAGGGTTAGTTACAAGCAAGCAGAAAAGAAGCCACAACAACCAACAACCCAGACAGAATAGCTACAGCAGACGACACGTCGGGCCTGGCACACTCCCATGGGACTGGAGGGCAGTGGCCTTGAGACCCAATTTCCCTTAGCTTTTATTCCAGTTAGGGGGTTTTCCATCATGGTGACTCCTCCTCTGATTGATGGGATCTTGGTTACAGATCAATCAGTTTTTTTTATTATATGTATTCACCTGCTCTGGACTCTTTGTTCTATTGTTTTACCTGGTTTGGACCTTCTGTTCTCATAAAGTCTTTAACTGTATGCTTTTTGGCAGAAGTTAAATCGCTCTACTAATAAAGGATTGATTTATATATGTCATGCCTTTTTTTTTTTTTTAAACTCTGGGGTGAACTCTAGGCCAAGATGGAGCTGACCAAGCTAAAATGGAGTCAGCTTGGTCCTCACATTACTACAGAACATTCCCCAGAGGTGCTTGATCCATGACTGGATAGGAGTTTTGAAATGTCTCTCTTGGGGAGAGAATAAATGAATTTTTACTTCCAGGCAGAAAACTGAATTCTGGTCAGCCGAAGGGTGGACTGGTGTTTCTTCTGCATGGTCTCTTTTTGTTTCATTGTTTTTGAGATAGGATCTCGTATAGCCCAGGCTGGCCATGAACTCCTGACCCTTCTGGCGCTGTCTCCCAAGTGCTGGGAGTACAGGTGTCTGCCACCACCAGGCAGAGTCTCTTAGGTGCTGAAGAACAATTTGCTGTGTTCCCTCCTCCATCACTGAAATCTGTGACATTCAGATGGTGGAGTATCTGTCCCCCTGTGTTCCTGAATACAGAACAATGGGACAGAGTCTTAGCTAACCTACAACAGTCATGGCACAGGGGAGATGCAGTATCTAAAGCCATTGAGGTCTGTGGCTGGTTTATAGTGGCACAAACTTCAAGTCTATCACTGATCAAATCAATATAAGAGTAGGTAAAATTTCCCAAATTCTCATTGAATTTGATTGCAATATGATCACTTAATTCAACATACTGGAGTTTGCCCTTCATTAATTAAAGAAGAGAGCTAGCCTCAGAAGATGGCCATCCATCACTGACTGCACTGAGCTTTGTATTCAAAGGTGATGCTACTGAGTCACTGTCGGAAGAACATGCTTTAAGTTAATTTGTCAGTAGTGGTGATAGATTCTCTTAAAACAACTCTGGCTTCTCTTCTCGGCTGCCTCTAGCTAGTGAGGGCTATATGTAATTATTGATCAGAGTTGAGCCTGGGCCTCATTCCTATAGTGTTAGTTCCACTCACTTTGGGCCTCAGCAATGTACATGAAGAATTGAACCTGAGGAGGCTGAACTACCAAGAAAACTTTGGACTGTGTTGAGATTAGAGCACAAGCCAGGAATAGGGTCAGGCAATCCACACTCAACAGAGTACTGTGATCCCATGAAGGATTGCAAACCTTTCTGAATGGTGAGATTTACAAGGAACTTACAATGCATATGGTGGCACCTTGTTATAATAGGGAGTTGAGACGAGCTTAAGACATTTTAGGGCATACAAAGCATTGTGGTCTAGTATGGTTTAGAGAATCTCAAGGGAAGAGGAGATGGAGGGAAACAGACTCTAAAGAGGACTCCTGGGAAAGACTGAACATGAGGGAGAAGGTGGAATTGAATTGCAAATTAAAACAGTACTCCTTTCTTCTAGAAGCTTCTTGATGTCTTCCGCCATGTTTACTTGTGAGCCATTTTGTACAGCATGTAAACCTTCTCTTCTTACAACTAATTGTCCCAAGAGGCTCTCAATTCAGTGGCAGAGGTTAGAAGGGCCCAGGCTAGGAGTTGTTGGTGGAGCAGTCTTTGCCCACTGGAGGGTCTGAAGTGAAAGACAGAATGGTAAAACCATTGTGTAGAGCCTAGAGACCATGAAAGAGGCCTGCCAAGCACACTTCTTTTTTTAAAATATTTTTTTTAATTTTATCTATTTATTTGTTTTTATGTGTATGAATGTACTGTCTGCATGTAGGTTTGTGCCAGCCCCAGGTATTTTGTTCTAGCAACAGCAGCCAAGATCCTTCCTTCAGTTTGATTCATTTTCAATTAGAAGATATGGTAAGAGCCAAATCAGCCTTGAGAACTTACCAACTCTGACAGCAGGCACTTGAGCTCAGTAGCATAGAGTGTGGATCCGGAATTAAGTCATCTTGTGTTAGAGTAAGACAAAGTAGCTCTTAGTGCTAGTCCAGTTTCTGCCTCATCCTTCCAGGCATAAGCTTAAGCATGAATGGATGTAAGAAATGAGTCTTCAAAGCCGTTAACAGACCTAGCCCAAAGTATTTCACCTAGAAAGTCTTCCCTATCTCTGGTTTATCTTCAGTTTCATGAAGATAAAAACAGAAGGGTAGGAGAAGAGGGCACACCTCCTCTCTCGATGCCTCACTGCTATTTCATAGTGATGTGCAATCCTAGTAGCTTATTAGTAGTTTCTCTTAAATCATTTTTGGCATGAATGAGTACTCCTATTTATGGGAGTTTGTTTCATTACCTGTACATGGCATAGGATGTTCAAATCAGGAGAAGCAAGCCTGTCCCCTCAAACATTGATCCTTGGTAACAATATTCAAAGTCCTTTCTTCCAGCTTTTTGTGAAAAGTACTATTCTTTATAGCCCTCCTACTGTGCACAGAGCACCTAGCTAACAGTAACTTAGAGTGCTCCTCCCTCCCCGCTGTCCTCTCCTAGTCTTCCCAGCTGTGGCAACCATCATTCTGCCCTCAGCTTCTATAAGAACTGCTTGTGTAGATGCTGCAGGAGTGATGTCACGTAGTAATTGTATTTCTGTGCCTGGCTCATTTCACTTGGCAGGATGACCTCCAATTTCGTCTGTATTGTTGCAGATAAAAGGATCTTGTCCTTTTTATGTCTGAGTAATACTCTACTGTTGAAGTACAGTTTTAAAAATATATTTATATAGCAGCCATATGTCTGTATATCACAAATCTAATTGGCTATTAGCTCTCTCCTTGGAGGAATAATTCACAGCTGATGCCACAAGCTTATGTCCTCTAGTGGTTAGGAGATGTTACAAGCCACAGTAAGACCCTGTCATCTTTTACAGAAAAGCTATAGTTCATGGATTAGCATACCATCCAAACACCTGTGTCTATACCAACGTAACCTACCATAATAATTCGGACTGTTTAAATGTCTGTATATCTAATTGCTCATGCTTCATCAGTAGGAGTAAAAGGTTATTCCTGGATAATCTGCCAACCCATGAAAGGGAACAGCCTGAACTGATGCGAGACCAAAACGACATCTTCAGAGCAAGTAGACTGTTTTGCTTCTCGACCACTTGTGTCCTTTTTCTAAAGCCTAGGGAACAATTTGCAGAAGAGAGGGTATGGTAGAATGTAAGGGCTGTGACTGGGGTGAATTATGAAACTACAGCAATATAGACTGGACTCCTTTTTAAAATATTAATTAATTAATTAATTAATTTAATGTGTATGAATGTACTGTCTGCATGTAGGTCTGTGCACCCGTGTCATGCAATGCCGCGATATCAGAAGAGGATGTCGGATTCCCCTGGAACTGGAGTTCTCCTGGAATTGGAGTTATGGATGGTTCTCAGCTGCCATGTGGGTGCTGGGGATCGAACCTGGGTCCTCTGCAAGAGCAGTTGGTGCTCTTAACCACTAGGCCATCTCTCCAGCCCTAGACAGGACTCTTATTTGATCAACATGATTGTACATACAAACTCCTGCAGCTGGACAGTGGGGGCCTTGGGCTGTATAAGTTTGGGCATAGCTGCATGCAAATTGGTTTTACACGAAGTATGCTTGTATTCATTACTTATTACTTATTATTAAAAAAACCAAATGGTCGTGGGGACTTACACAACTTTGGAAGGTCTGGGGGATGATGGCAGAGGAGATGACACTGGAATCTCAGCAAAAGCCTGAAGGTGTATGTATGATTCACAAGAGCTGCTGTGGTTCTCAGGAGTCCCTGGAAGCTTTCTCCATATGTCTGGTGGTGTTGTGAAAGGTGGGTGGTTCTCAAGAGCTTGCTCAGAGTGCCTGCCCACCTAGCATCTGGCTCCAGCTTCTCCTGGAAGGCATGAGGGCTCCTCTCTGTCTCTCATCACCACAGGGCTCTCACTGGAGGACTCTAACTCAGAACCACTGTTGGAGTTGTAGCTCCTCACTTCTCTGTGGATGAAAAGACTCGAAGGAGGTGGTGGTGACAAGGAGTTATTAACAGACAATCCCACAGAAGATACGGATTGAGTGATGAATTTTGTGTTACACTTACAAAGGCCTTCCCTACTTTAGGAAGAGAATTTGCCCTTGTTTTCTTAAAAGGTCCATCTGATTGTGGAGTAGTGATTAATCCAGCTGGGAATGGTTGAAGGAGGCAGGACAAAGGAGTGTGGATAACACAGAAGGAAGGTGTAAGATCTTGTGTGTGTAATGTAGTCTACAATAACCTATTGCACATTTCAAAAGTAACTAAAAGAGAGGAGCTTCAAGGCACTAAGCCTAAAGTAATGACAAGGAAGCAGTTGTGTTTGATCAGTACACATTGCATTCATGTATCAAATATCACAGTGTGCCTTGTGAAGATGTCCAGTTATTATGTGTTAATATAAAGAATTTGTTTCTAAGGAGATGGAAAGGCTAATTGTCCATATTTTATCATTACATCATATAAATTTATCAAATTGTTGCACTGTATCCAAGAAACATATAGAACTAGAATAACATATATATTTTTTTGCTCTCCCTGCAGCCACACACAGCTGGCCTGAAACTTGCTATTTAGACCAAGGTGACCTTGAGCTCACAGAGATCCACCTGCCTCTGCCTCCTGAGTGCTGGGATTAAAGGAATGTACCACCATGCCTGGATAAAATAATTTTTTTTTGGTCTTTTTGAGACAGGGTGGCCTTGTAGTCCCAGCTGTCCTGAAACTCACTCTGTAGACCAGGCTGGCCTTGAATTCACAAAGATCTGCTTGCCCCTGCCTCCTGAGTGCTAGGATTTAAGGTGTGCAGCACCATGCCCGGCTCTAAAATAATAATTTTTAAAAAGACTGATAATGTGTTTTGGTGGGATGAACAGGGTGGACTTCTATCGCAACCCTTTCCAAATGAACTGAGAAAAACCACAGTTGTTCTAGATTAAATTTCATTCTTTCTAATGCTTTCTAGAAGTTAAAATTTCCAGGCTCAGGGGCTAGAGAGCTGGCTTAGTGGTTAAGAGCACTGGCCACTCTTCCAGTGGGCCCTGGTTTGGTTCCCAGAACCCATATATTGGGGATCTTATGCATTATTCTGGCCGTAATGGCACTTATATTCATGCAGGCAAAACACTCATACACATAAAAATAAATGAGAAAGATTCCAGAGTCATAGCTTCAATCAGTGCCCTTATATTGATGTGTACAAGTAAAATTGGGTAGGCAGAGGACCCGAGAAACTTTTTAGGTTGGAGAGATGCTGGGCAGTGGTAGTGAGCTGGTTCAGTCACAGACAGAGAGTGAGACTGGCACCTGGGAGAGGCTGGGCAATATAGCCTGGAGAATGGCTAAATCATGTTGTTCGGTAGGATGCAGTTACACCATGGGAGTGCCTTCATATCTGGTTCAAGGCAACGAGCAGAGACTGTAGTAATTGAGAAAGGCCCATGTATATTGGTCAGCTTTCTGTAGGCATGATTGAAATACCCAATAGTATCTTACAGGAGGAATGACTCATTTTTGCTAATGGCTTCAGGTGGTTTAGTTTATAGAATTTGGGTTTGTTGTTTCTGGGCCCATGGTGAGGTAAGATCACATCGTGGTAGCAGGACCTTAGGGCAGAGGCTCCTCATTTCATGTCATATAGAAGACAGAGAGGGAGAGGGAGAGAGAGAAGGAGAGGAAGAAGGAGGGGAGGGAGAGAGAGACGGAAAGGAGGAGGAGGGGAGAGAGGGGGAAGGGAAGAGGGAGGGGAAGAGGGAGGGAGAGAGGAAAGAAGACACGGGGAAGAGAGAGGGAGAAGAAGGGAAGGGGAGGGG
>VZQC01013780.1:0-18678 GCA_009823505.1 Rhizomys pruinosus | reverse complement strand
CAAACTTTATTGTGTACAGCTCTCTTGTGAGAAGGACCCCGAAATGGGGAAGAGGCACTGCTTATATAGCAGTCCAGAGGGTTTGTGCATGCTCTGGATAGGTGCGCTGACTCGATGCCTCATTTGCATGTTAAAGGCACGAATTTAGAGAGCAGTAGTCATGCGCAGTTTTGCCCTAGTGCGGAAGAGGTGGCTACATGCGGAAAAGGTGGCTAGTTGTTGTTCTCTAGCCATCTCAGGAAGTCGGCGCCATCTTTAAGGCGCGACGTAGAGCCACACTGTTAGCAGTGTGATAGGCTGCCAACAGGAGGGAAGCCAAGGAAACTCACAAGGGTCAAGAAGCTGGGAAAGTGACAAGGCTCCCAAGGCCCCTCCCCAAGACTAGAAAGCAGCAAACAGTTGCTTCTGGAGGGAAGACTGTGGAGGGAGCTGTGGGCTGCAGCTTTTGTGAGTGACCCATGCTAGGGAGGGCTTTTTGAAGATGCAGATGCCTGAGAGTCACCCACACTCTTGCAACTCACCCCAATAAACTGATAGGTTCAGCAAGGTAGACTTGGGTGGAGCTGCTCCTTTGGTCTCTCATCAGTGCTGGGACTGTTTGTTCCTATCTCCCTAGGAACTCACAATGAACCTTTCTCACCCTTCTTAGGGTACAGTTGGTGTGGTTAAGAGCATCCTGTTGTCATGTGCCATCACCATCCCTCATCTCCAGGACAGTTACCTCTGGTAAAGTGAAGCTTTGTGTCATTAAATACCAAATCCCATACCCATCTGCCCACAGCTCCTGGCAGCCACTGTACTTCTCTCTGAACCTGTGAATTCCACTACTTTAAATACCTCATGTGAGTGAGAGCTTGCAGTATTTCTCCACATCCAGCCCCCACCAAGAACAGCAGTATTTCAGCAGCAGTTCATATCTCTGTGTTGACCTAATTAAATTTTCTTTCTTTTTCCCACCTTTACTAGAGAGGATATTTCTTTCCCATACATTTTAATGCTTTCACTCTATATTTAAATACTCATAGATAATCTATTATGGTACTGTTGAAATACTCATAACATTTAAAAATTTAAATGAACAGTCTTTTACAGCATCATCCTGAAACTTGCTTTCTGGAATCAACAACATGTTTGGGATTTATCATATTGACACTTAAATGGCCAGTTTATGCATTTTATCTATTCTATACATTTTATTATGGGAAAACCATATCTAGTCTCTTATAGGTGAAGATTTACGCTGCTCCCTTCCTTTCCTGTTTCTTACAAAGCTCTCAGGAGTACTCTTGTTTTAGTTATGATCCACACAGGCAAGTGTTTCCTGTGTACCTTGGGATGGAGTGGTGGGACTGTGGGCTCTAACTGCAGTGTGGCATGCCAATGGCTACTTCAAAATTGTTTTCCCAATGAGGCAAACAACCCACTTTTCTATCTGTACTGTTGAAAGCATTTTGTTTTTGTCATCCATTGAATATAAAATGGTATTTCATTGGGATTAAGAATTTTTTTGACAGGGTCTCCTATAGCCTGGCCCACCTGGAACTCACTATATAGACCAGGCTGGTCTCAATCTCACAGAGATCCACCTGCCTTTGCCTTCCAAATGCTGGAATTAAAGGCATGTGTCACATGCCTGGTGTGTCTTAGGAACACGCTCCTGCAGTCAGATGTTACTCAGTTTCTGCTGGGAAGGGGGTTTTAGCCGCCCGTGGAAAACTGGGGAGCTGGCAGCAGTCTGCAGCCCAATCTGAGTGGCTTCTGCCCCTCTCAGAATCTCATCTGGCTGTGATTCCTTCACCAATCCAGGAGTTTATGGCTCTGGGGACTGGAATTTCAGCTTAGCACCTGATTGGCTCTCCCTAGGCTACACCACCAGCAGTTAGCTCTCCAGGTTGGTGACTTGCTATGCCTCCATCCAGCCACACTGCTAGCACACCAGGCTGGTGCTCTGATAGACCCCAGTGCAGCCCCACTAGCACAGGACACTGGAGACTCAGGCCTGCTTTGGCCTACACACGCACAAAATAACAGACCAGGAGATCTTGTCAGGTGTTAAGGAAGATTGTATGTAGCAGGTCACTTTTATAGGTAGAACGATGTCATCTCTTAGGTCCAATCCCAGACCCCTGCATCACGCCCCCTGCATACATCACTCACTGTTGCTCCACCCAGCTTCATGTGCTGGGCCACTAGCTGCTGTCTCATGGGGTGGGGTCAGGGAGTCTCATCACCCCCACCTGTGCCCCTAGGAGATGCTGGCTGAAAAACTAGCCCATTCATATCTAACTCAAACGGGATTTTCCCACAGTGTGTGAGTTAAAATTTTTATTGTTCGATAGCTTCATACATTTATAGAAAGAATTTCACTCATTTTACCCCATTCCCCTCCTTTCTTTCTTTCTTTCTTTCTTTCTTTCTTTCTTTCTTTCTTTCTTTCTTTCTTCCTTTCTTTATTACACTGAAGTTCATTTTATTTTATTCAAGCAAAGTAATAAAAGTTCATTGAAATGCTTGCTAGGGCAATAAGGCAAGAAAGTGAAATTAAAGGAGTAATAATTGGAAAAGAGGAAGTAAAACTATCCTTTTTGCAGACAATATGATAGTTTACCTAAGGGATGCTAAAAACTCCATCAGAAAACTCTTAGAAATGATCAAAAGTTTCAGTAAAGTGGCAGGATACAAAATAAGCCTAGAAAAATCAGTAGCCTTCCTTTACACCAAAAATAAGCAACTGGAGAAGGAATATAAGGAGACCTTCCCAATCACAATAGCCTCAAAAAATACCTAGGAATAAACCTAACCAAAGACACCAAAGACCTCTACAACAAAAAATTTAAAACCCTGAAGAAGGAGATTGAAAATGACATCAAAAGATGGAAAGACCTCCCATGCTCATGGATTGGAAAAATTAATATAGTAAAAATGTACATTCTATCCAAATTAATATACAGATTCAATGCAATCCCAATCAAAATCCCCATGAGCTTTTTCACAGACTTAGAAAAAAAATCCTTAAATTCATATGGAAAAACAAAAGACCCTGAATAGTTAAAGCAGCCATGAGTGAAAACTGCAACCCTGGGGGATTACATTACCAGACTTCAAGCTATATTACAGGGCTATAGTCATAAAGACAGCCTGGTACTGGCAAAAAAAAAAAAACAAAAAACAAAAAAAAAACAGAACCGTTGACCAATGGAACAAAATTGAAGATCCAAACTTGAGCTCATATAACTTCAGCCACCTCATATTTGACAAAGGGGCCAAAAAAGCTCAATGGAGGAAAGATAGCATCTTCAACAAATGGTGTTGGCAAAACTGGATCACCATTTGCAGAAGAACAAAATTAAACCCCTACCTCTCACCCTGTACAAAAATAAACTCCAAGTGGATCAAAGATCTCAACCTAAAACCTGAAAACCTGAAGGTGATAGAACAAAAAGTCGGCAGCAACCTACAAGACATAGGTGTAGGGAAAGACTTTCTAAATCAAATAGCAGCTGCACAGGAAATAAGGAAAACAGCTGACAAGTGGGACCTCATCAAATTCAAAAGCTTTTGTATAGCTAAAGAAACAATCAAGGAAGTGAGAGAAAACCCACAGAGTGGGAGGAAACCTTCACCACTGATACATCGGACAAGGGATTAACATCCAGAATATATAAGCTACTTAAAAAAACCAAGAAGTAAGAAAACAAATGACCTACTTGAAAGATGGAGTAAAGAGCTGAACAGGGACTTCACCAGTAAGGAAGTAAAGATGGCTGAGAAACATCTTAAAAAGTGTTCAACATCATTAATAATTAAGGAAATGCAAATTAAAACCACACTAAGGTATTGTATTAGTCAGGGTTCTCTAAAAAAACAGAAGCAACAGGATGAATATATATAGCTATATACAATTTATTGATTTGCTCACGTGACAGAGTTCAAGGATTCCAACAGTAGCTGCACCACACTGGAAAGGCCGAGACGAGAATCCAGGGAACTACTCAGTCTTTAAGGCTGGATGTCTCAGTAGTCCCAATCCAGTGCTGAAGGCCCAAATGGGTTCCAGGAGATCTGCCGGTCTCAGTACACGCTGGGATCCGAAAGGTTGATCACAGCAGCAAGACAAACTCACCAGATGAGAGAGGCAAGCCGCAGGAGAACAGGGACCAGCTCTTTCTGCCATGGCCTTAAATACTGCCTGCCGGCAGAAGGTAACGCCCACATTTGGGGTGGGCCATCCAGGTTGAGGTGGTCCAATCAGACGACCCTTTTTCTCTTATTTGTTCCTTAGTCCAGTCAAGTTGACACCCAGGATTAACCATCACAGGTATCATCTCACTCCAATAAGGCTAGCTAAGATCAAGAAAACAAAAGACACCAAATGCTGGAGAGGTTTGTGGGTAAAGAGAAACACTCAACCACTGCTGGTGGGAATGTAAACTGATACAACCACTGTGGAAAGCAGTGTGGAGAATCCTTAAAAAACTCAAAATGAGCCTATCACTTGACCCACCCATACCACTCCTGGGTATATACCCACAAGACGCATCCTACTGCAAAGATACATGCACAGCTATGTTTATTGCAGCTCTCTTCACAATAGCAAAGAGCTGGAACCAACCCAAATGCCCCTCAACTGATGACTGGATAACAAAAATGTGGTATATCTAGACAATGGAGTTCTATGCAGCAGTAAAGAAAGATGACATCATGAGCTTTGCTGGTAAATGGATGGAACTCAAAGCAATTATACTAAGTGAAGTAACACAGTCCCAGAAAAAAAAGGCAAATGTTTTCCCTCATTTGTGGATACTAACACCAAATCCCCAGTTGGCAGGCAAACTGAGAAAGTTTATTATTATATTTCATTGTATCTGAAAGCAACTGTGCTATTCCAATGTGAATCTCTAAATGGGCTCTAGAATTGCCCTACCACTTATATTCATACATTGTAATTACCATAATTGGATGGAAGACATGTAGTCATATTCTAAAAAAAAAAGAATATAAAGTTACACATCTTTATACCTGCATGCAAATTTACTGTTAAAATGTGAATCTCTAAATGTGTTTAAGAATCAACCTATAGTTTATTTTCAGAATTTGTAATTTTGACTTATGTGTGGAGTGTATATATGCATATTTTAGAATAATGTAAAATAGTCCTACAAGTAAAAGAAAGTAGGACTATTTTACATTATTCTAAAATATGCATATATACACTTCACACATAAGTTTCTACAATATAACAACACAGTTGTTTTCAGATAACATTGATGTTACTCGGTTTGCTATACAATTAGGTGATTGGTGCATTTTGCAAATATCTATGTCCAAATTTTGAACAACCCAAGGTTCCCATAGTCCAGTTGGTAATGCTTGTATGCACAGGCATGTTGATCAATTAGGAGTCCAGTCTATATTGCTGTAGCAATATACGTCACTTGCTAATGTACAACCGGCCTCAGAAATGCCAGAGAGCATTACCAAAGGCCACTAAAGCAATACAGCAAAATATTGGTCTCTTTGAGACAAGCAAGTCTCCTCCATCAGTATCACCTACACCTCAACTGCCTGGAGATACTGTGCAACAGTGGCAGCCATGTGTCTATATATATCCCAAATCTAATTGACTATTAGCTCTCTCCTTGGAGGAATAACTCACAGCGGATGCCACAAGCTTATGTCCTCTAGTGGTTAGGAGATGTTATAAGCCACAATAAGAACTTGTCACCCTTTATAGAGAAACCACAGTTTGCGGATTAGCATACCATCCAAGCATCTGTGTCTATGCTCACAGCTTAGCTTGACATAATAATTGGTACTGCTTAAATGCCTGTACATCCAATAGCTTGTGCTTTGTTAGTATGACTAAAAAGGGTATCACTGGGAAAGCTGTCAATCCATGAAGGGAAACAACCTGAACAGACTGGAGTCCAAAATGATAACTCCAAAGAAAGTAGACTGTTTTCTTCTCACCCACTTGTGCCCCTTTCCCAAAGCCTAGGGAACAACTTGCAGAAGAGGAGGCATGGTAGAATGTAAGGGCTGCGGAGAGATAGGGGTGAATCATGAGACTACAGCAATATAGACTGGACTCCTAATTGATCAACATGCCTGTGCATACAAGCATCACCAACTGGACTATGGGAACCTTGGGTTGTTCAAAATTTGGACATAGATATTTGCAAAATGCACCAATTACCTAATTGTATGGCAAACTGAGTAACATCAATGTTATCTGAAAACAACTGTGTCATTATATTGTAGAATCCCTTAAAAATAAATAAAAGAGAAAAAAGAGAGTAATGTAAAAAAAAAAACTTAAAAAAGTGAAGGGTCAGGCGATTTTTGTTTTTGCAATAAAAATGTAAATCCCTGAGTTCTGCAGTCAAGAGTGAGCAGTGCCTGGACACATTTCTCCATTCATCAGTCTTTGCACCCCAGGTCTTTCTCAGAAGCTGCATCTGTATCTGGCAGTCATATGAAGCCACTCAGCTTCAGTCAAGGCACCCTGGGTAGAGATGCTTATCGAAGCTCTTGGGGTCATCATCCCCTGGTAAGGCATCTAGCTGTATGAATTCCTCAATCTGGAGGGGCGTGTCTGCCCCAGGGAAGCTCTGAATCAAGGCAGATCTGCTCCAGGTCTAAAGGCTGAGAATCACACAAAGGTCTCACTACAGAGGCGCGAGCAAATCCTGGTTGCTCCAATCCAGTGGTCTCCTGTGATTCACTAGTGCAGTCACCTGAGCTGCTGGTGCTCAGGGATGACACCTCCTCTTCTTCCTCCTCTTCCTCCTCCTCCTCCTCTTCCTCCTCATAATCATCATAGTCATTATCATCACCTTCGTCATCATCTTTGTCATCGTCATCATCTTTGTTATCATCATTGGCATCATTGGCGGCATCATTATAATCGTCATCATAACCGCCATCATAATAGCCATTATAATTACCATCATAATTGCCATCATAATTATCATAATTGTAATCATCGTCAGAATCATCATGGGCATCATAGTCATTGGCATCTCATCATAGTCATCGGCGTCATCAGCGTCATCATTGGCATCATCCAGGATCTCCTCCTCTTTTGCTAACTTGGCCCTCCTGGGTGCTGTGGTGACTTCCTGCCATGGTCTGGTGGGATGATGGTCCAGGAGATGGATTCAAATGTCTTTGTCACTGCTCCCTCCTCAGTTTACCTTCCTGATTTTGAAACACCATCTCTGGGTCACTGAGCTGGAACCCTGAAGCCAGCTCCTGTACAGGCTGGTGCTTGCAGGTGCTCTCCCTGGGGGAGCATTTCCCTCTGCAGGCACTTCTCAATACTCTGATTTGATTCAGCATGATAATGTGAAGCACTTCCCTACAGAGCATGAGGTACTCGCACAGCCACACCACCTGTTTCTCTTTTATATATAAGGCCAACAACCTACGAGTGGGATGTCATGAAATTAAAAACCTTCTGTTCTGTCTGCAAAGGACACTGTTGTGTGAAGAGAAACCTACACAATGGGAGAAAGTGTCCCCTACTGTATCAGTAAATTTCTGTTGCTGTGATGAAATACCAAGATCAGAAGCAACTTAAGGGAGAAAGTTTATTTGGCTTAGGATTCCAGAGGGAGAGTCCATAATGGGGAAGGACATGGTGGCAAGTGGCTGGAGCAGGAATATGAGAGGTCACGTCTTCAACTACAAACATGAAGCAGAGAATAAACTGCAAGTGCAGAGAGGCTGTGAACCCTCGAAGCCCATCCCTGGTGACACAGGTTCTCCACAAGTCTCCACCTGCTAAAGGTTCCATAACCTCTGAACACAGCACTCCCAACTGGGCAGCAAGTGTTCAAATGCATGGGTGTCTGGGGGACATTTCTTATTTAAGCCACCACATTCCATGCTCTAGCCCCCATAAACTCATGACTACTTCACAATGCAATGTGCATAAGTCCAGAGGCTCTTCTGGGACTAAAGGTCATCTCTTAACTGTGACCCTCATGTAAAACCAAAAAGCATATACCAGACTTCAACATACAACGGCACAGAATACACATTCATATTCCCAAAGGAGGAGTGGAGGCATAGGAGGGAATATTGTGCCAAAACAAGACTGAAACCCAGCAGGGCAAATACCAAATCCTGTTGCTCCATGTCTAGTTTGGGAGACTTTATTTTTTAAAGAGTTTAGATGGCTCAGCCCCTCCCTCTCTCATACAGATATATGAGAGAAATGCCTGTAACATACAACTTTCTCTTGGGCTGGTTCTAGTCTCTGTATATAGCTGTCCTTGGCAGAGTTCAGTGCTGGCACATGTGTAGCCTCAGTAGCTCTCCGAATCATGGAGGAGACCCTATGACCTCCCAACTCCTGCATCTTTCATGCCTCCAAAGCCAACACTGCATGAATGATAACTTTCAAGTTTGGCTGTCAACTTGGGATAGACCCTTACCCATTTGGGCCACATTAGCAATATCTTTTGTATGTTGAAGCAGTTGCTTTCTAGGAGTAAATAGCCTTTTAGGCTTTCTTATTTCATGGGTTGGAACCAGAAGCCAAAATAAACTTTTTCTAATGCAGAGCAGGAGGCTTCTCCTTAATGGCATCAATCTCCTTGACAATTACAGCTTATCTTCCAGCACATGCCTTGGCTGTAACATTAATTGCTCTTTTCCTCTCCAAACTGTACATTTTGTATTTGTTTTTGCCTTACCTGTTGTTTTCCATCGTAGAACAGCTTAAAAGTTATTAGTAGGGGCTGGAAAGATGGCTCAGCAGTTAAGAGTACCAGCTGTTCTTGCAGAGGGCCAGGTTCGATTCTCAGCACTTACATGGTGGCTAACAACTGTTTGGTTTGATCCAACTCCCAGGGATCTGATGCCCTCTTCTGACCTCTGTGGGCCTTGTATGACATGGGTGCACTTACATGCATGCAGGCAATGTACTTATACACACAAAAATAATAAAATATTTTCCAAAAAAGTTATTAGTAATAACCATTCCACAGACTCAGTGTTATGCTGTCTTGACAATTCCTCTACCAAATAAATTAGTCTATTACTTTAAAATGTAGCCTCAGTCAAGTTCTTGGGACATGGGTGGAAGGGAGCCAGATTGTTTTGCCAAAATTTCACATGAATGGCCCAGTTGCTAATAGAGACCTTATTTTCCCCTGAAATATCTTGGTTGGGGCTTCCACATGCTGTATTATTCTCAGCACTACCGCACTCTGGCTCCTAATGGAATGTCTAGTATGTTCTGGTTATAGCTTTCAATGGATTCTCTAGTCAAAATTCCAAATCTTCCACATTCCTTCAAAGAAAATGACATGGTCAGGTTCTGTGAAGAACCCTACATCCCCTGGTACCAGTTTCCATAGTTTTTCTGTGGTTGTGATAAAATACGATAACTAGGAGCAACTTAAAGAAGAAAGTTTATTTTGGCTTATGGTTCCAGAGAGATTCCATAGTGGAGGGGAAAGCATGGCAGCAGGTGGCTGGAGCAGGAAGCTGAGAAATCATGTCTTCAACCACAAAACTGAAGCAGAGAGAGAACTGGAAGGAAGGCGAGGCTATAGACGCCTAGTGATGCACTTCCTCCAACAAGGCTCCCCCTCCTAGAGGTTCTGTAACTTCCCCAAATCACACCACCAACTGGGGACCAAATGTTCAAATATATCCTCTTATGGAGGGTAGTTCCCACTTAAATCACTACCATTTGCTCTATATATGACAAGGGATTAGTGTCTAGAACAGATGAAGAGATTTAAAATCAAACATCCAGCCAGGCATGGTGGTTCACGCCTTTAATCCCAGCACTCTGGGAGGCAGAGGAAGGTGGATCTCTGTGAGTTCAAGGCCAGCCTTGTCTACATAGTGAACTCCAGGCCACCTAGGACTAAAGGGAGACCCAGTCTCAGAAATAAAAAAAAACAAACGATCCAATTGAAAATGGTCTGGGAACTGAACAGAGAGCTCTCAAAGGAAGAAACACAAATGTCTAACAAGTACTTAAAAAATGTCCAACATCTTAGCCGTCAGAGAAATGCAGATTGAAACTACTTTGAGGTTTCATCTTATTCCATTCAGAGTGGGAATGATCAAACAAACACATGGCTACAAATGATGGCAAAGAGTTTGGGAAAGGAGAAGCCTTCTCTACTGTGGATGGAGCTGCCAGCTTGTGCAGCCACTATGGAAATCAGCACAGATGTCCCTAAAAAGCCAAAATAGAGCTTCCATACAATCCATCTATACAAGTCCTGTGTGAGGAGAAATCAGCTTGACAGATGACTGAACAAATAGACCATCTACTCAGCCACCATCCCAGGAGGCAGCTACACCTATTTTTAGAACTCATGGCCCCTAGCAAAAGACACCAGGTTCTTATTAGTCTCCTCATAGATCTGGTTCCCCCCCCCCTTTTTTTTTTTAAATTTCTGTATGTGTATGAATGTACTGTCTGCATGTAGGTCTGTGCACCCATGGTTACCTTTTTCAAATTTTATTTATTTTGTGTGTGTATGAATGTACTGTCTGCATGTAGGTCTGTGCACCCGTGCCGTGCAATGCCACGGAGGTCAGAAGAGGGCATCGGATTCCCCTGGAAATGGAGTCAAAGATGGTTCTCAGCCACCATGTGGGTGCTGGGGATTGAACTCTCCAGCAAGAGTCCTCTGCAAGAGCAGTCAGTGCTCTTAACTGCTAGGCTATCTCTCCAGCCCCAAGAATGCCCATCTCTCCTTCTCAGGTCCCAGGAAGGAGCATGATACCATTCTAGAACGCATGAGCCATATTCTGGGATTCCAGGAAGGCACAACCCCCTTTCTGGAATTTTCTGGGCCCACCTATAAAACCAAGAGCTCCCTCAAGCCTGAATGCCAACCTCCATTTCCTCAGGAAGGTTGCCCATCTCTCCAGGATAATACCGCTATCTGAATCTGTTGAGGTCAGATTCCATTCCTACTTCTTTATTTCCGTGTTGCCTTCTCATCCTGAATTCTAACATTTGGTGCTGAAACCTGGGTTTTGAGGTCCTGAGTGCTGGCCCTTCCCTCTGGGCTACCTTTCCTCTAAGTCTCATTTTGAGACCCATCCTGTTGGGAGTGTGACCACCCTCTGAGCTTACTATAGGGACTAACCAGCCTCCAGCTGCAATCTGTAGCCCCCAGAGAATAGCTGGGGATTGGCAGTGTGAGGAAAGGCCATTGGCGAAGGTGCACCTTGGTTGCTGTGAAGACCCCAGGGGTCATGCTTTGCACCACAAGAGGTCAGAAGTGCTCATTGGTGAAGGTGCATCCTCAGTTTCAGTGGAGACCCCAGCTTTTTGGAGATGCCAGGATCATGGGATGACCACTAAGAGCATCAGTAGGTATGGAATGGAGAAGGCCTGGTTCTGTGAGATGAGCTGTGTGGGCTGTGGACTGCAGAGTCTGAGAAGCAGAGTTGCCAAAACCCTTTGGAGACCAGAAGATCGTGAGTGAATCCCAAATGTCCAGCCTTGAGCTACTTTGCTGGACTTAGGTTTTGCTTAGGTGTGCCTGATTCTTCCTTTTGAAATAAGACAGTACTTGTTTTGGATTTTACAGGAGCCTACAGTTAAGAGATTTTTTTTTGGTCTTTTCAAGACAGGGTCTCCCTGTACCCCCAGCTGGCCTGAAACTTACTCTGTAGACCAGGCTGGCCTTGAACTCACAAAGATCCACCTGCCTCTGCCTCCCGAGTGCTAGGATTAAAGGCAAGTGCCACCACGCCTGGCCAGTTAAGAGACTTTTAAAAGAGACTGCAAACATTTAAGTGTTTGGATTTTTAAGGACTGTGGGGCTTTTAAGGTTGAACTGTCTTATGCTGTGATATTAATGCTAACATCACACTTGGGAACAAGAAAAGGTTGTGGTTTAATAGTGATGTGTTTTGTGTGTCAAGTTGACAAAGGATCAGTTGTGCTGGAAAGCTTTAGTGTCAACTTGACACACCTGTGTTGAGGGAGCCTCAACTGGAGAATTGGCTCCATTGGACTGGTCTGTGGCCACATCTATGAGGTATTTCCTTGACTGTTGAGTGATGTGGGAGGGCCCAGCCCACTATGGGTGGTGCCACCTCTGGGCAGGTTGTTGTGTGTTGTATAAGAAGCAGGCTGAGGGGCTGGAGAGATGGCCTAGCAGTTAAGAGCACCGACTGGTCTTGCAGAGGACCTGGGTTCGATCCCCATCACCTACATTGTGGCTGAGAACTGTCTTTAACTCCAGTTCCAGGGGAATCTGACACCCTCTTCTGACCTCTGCAGCACTGCACGACACAGGTGCACAAACCTACATGCAGACAGTACATTCATACACATGCATACCATACAAAATAAATAAAAAAAATTAAAAAAGGGAAGCAGGCAGAGTATGGTCAGGGCGAGCAAGCCATAAAGCAGCCTTCATCGCATGGCCTGTGCTTCAAGTCTCCTGCCCTCCAGTTCATGCCTTTGAAAGATTTCTGTCTTGGGGCTCCCAAGTGACCAAACTGTTACTCAGGAGATGTATGACAAATTGAACTCTTTGCCTTCCATAGTTCACAAGTGTCAGAGTGTTTTGTCACAAGCAAATTGAAGAGAAACTGTAGAACATCTCCTTTCCGAGATCATTTACAAGGGTGAGGATTCGGTTCTTATGAAGACAGAATTACTCACTTCTGACTGTTCCTCTGACTAAAACAATCTCCTCATAAACTCCCTTACCATGCCTTAAAGGCACCCCCAAAATGGACTCCAAATCTTTGCGCCCCGGGGGGGCCCCCAAAAAGGGGAACACCCCCTTTGGTCCTGCTTGAGATCAAACCATAAAATCCTCCAATTAGGAGATGTCAGGTCTGCCAGTTTCCTTCGACTCTCATCCCAAATCTGGCTCCCAATACCAAATGGACAAGGGTCATAGATGGCTTGATTTTGGCATTTTTGATTTTCAGATCCTAACTGATTTGGAGAACTACAGTGAACAAATAATGGCCCCCCCCCCCCCAAAATGGACCCAAAGATCTCCGTTATGTCCACTTGCTCCAATTGTCAGTGTGACAAAAGCAGCTCGACCCATTACAACTTGAGGAAAACCGGTTTTTAGACTTACAGTACTCAGGCACAGTCATCATACACTCAGGAGCCCAAGGTGTAAGAAGCAAGTGACAGGGAAAGTGACTGGATGGCAGGAGACGTGCAAGCACAGGAGCATGGAGGATAGCTGACTATGGACATATTGGCCCCACTGCCCCTATGCTCCATTGCCTTCTATTCTTTTAAAATTATCATAAATGTATATATATATACAAGATTATAGGTACAAAAGAATAAGATCATGTCCTCCCGTCACCCCAAACACTCTCCCACACCAGATTCACCTATTTCAGTCAGTCTTTGAGTGACTGAGTCTTTTCCATTGTTGCGGTGCGTATGCTTGTTTTTCCAATATGCATCACTCACAACAAGAAAATATTTACACTGTGCGTTATCTGGCAACTACGCATCACAGTGAAGGGGATGCTCTATTCAAGTTGTTTGTTTTTCTGGGACTGTGTACTTCACTTACATAATATCCACAACTGTACTAGTTCTATCCATTTACTTGCGACACACATTCATGTTGTTGTCATTTTTTTTATCTGCTGCATAGAACTCACACTGTGTAGCACTGGTACCACAATTTTTTCTCTCGTACCACTTGGTACGTTTGAAGGCCCAGTTTGGGCCGTTGAGTTCCAGATTTCTTGAATTGTGAACAGAACGCGTGCAATGAATATCAGCGATTGCTAATTGCACAGTAATCTACTCTGCAGACCATCACAGTACTTGTGCCGATAGGTACTATACCCAGGGAGTGGTGATGACTGGGTGACGAATGGCAAGCTCATTTTTTGGTCTAATCCAGGCGTTTCCACACTGCTATTCCATAGTGGACATGTACAAGTTTATACGATTCGGCACACAATGCAATGAACAATGATGTCTCCCTTTTCCCCACAACCCTCTCAGCACGTTGCACGGTATCATTTGTTTCTTGATCCTAGCCAGTCTTATCAGGTGAGATGTATATCTTAAATGTTATTTAATTTGTATTTTCCTATGATTAAGTAAAAATAAAAAATTCTTTAAGATGTTTCTCACGCCATCTCAAATCGCTCACTTGTGATAACTAGCTGCTTCAGCTCTTTGCAGTGCACATCTTTTGCCACGTGTTTATTCAATTTGTTGTTCTTATTATTCTTTGTATTTATTGTAGTTAGTTTAGTATGCGCTCTGAAATCAAATCGCTTTGTCAGAGATGTGATCTGCAGGTGACAGAAGATTTCTTCCCACTCTGTGGTTTTTCTTTACACTATCTTTTTTGTTCTTTTGATGTATCAAAAGCCTTGTGATGTCTATAACTTAGGCTCACCATTTGTTATTTTTTCAATTCTTGACTCAGCTGCTACTTTCTGATTTAGGGAAATCTTTTTCCATAGCCTATCATTGTAGTGCTGCTGCACAGTTTCCTTCCATCGATACCTCCTGAGGTTTGGGGTTTCATGTTGATATCCGTTTGGACTCCATTTGATATATTGGAACTTTATGTACAGGCGAATGTAGAGTGTAGGGGTCTTAATTTACATTCTTTCTACGAAGTGTGATCCAATTCTGTCGCAACACTCCTTTGGCTGAAGATTAGTCTTTTTCCTCCGATTGTGTTTCTTGGCTTGCCATTGTGCAAATATGAAGGTGGGGCTGAATGCTTGTGCTCATAGTTTGTGCCTTGATTTTCAGTGTTGTTCCATTCGTGTCACAGTTCTGTTTTCTGTAGGCCAGATACCTCAGCCTTGTTTTTTTTGTCAGTCCTGTCTGTAGATAGTCTTGAAAGTCTTGTATAGAGATTCCCCCAGTAATTAGCTCTTTTCCACTCCAGAGAGTTGTTTTGGCTACTTTGGTCGCGTCTTTTGTTTTTCCAAATGACAAATAAGTGGACCTTTTTTTCTTGTTTAAGCCTTGGGTGAATGATAGCTCTGTGGTTTCTGAATGGGATTGCATTAAATCTTGTCACAAGCGGTTTGGCGTTAGACATGGACATTTTACTACATATTAATTTTCCCAATTCCGCTTCATGAACATGGTACGAGGTTTTTCCATCTTTCGTGATATCTCTTCAATTTCCTTCTTCACGAGGTTCAAGATTATTGTTTGTCATGAGAGTGTGTTGGTGTCTTGGTTAGGTATCGTGTTCTGAAGTATTTTTTACTTAGTTATTGTCAGGTTATTGTCGAAGTGGGCAAGGTACTCCTCTAATTCCTTTCTTCACTGCCTGTGTTCGTGGTGTAAACGACAAAAGCTACTATTATTTGTCCATGTCGTTATTTTGTTGATCCTGCCATGAAGCTGAAGCTCGTAATCATGTTCTAGTGGAGTTATTCTGAGGTGTGGCAGTATTTTCAGGCGATAATCTTAACTTAAAACATAGAATATCATCAGCACAAAAGAGAATAGCTTGGATTCCTCTTTTCCAATTAGACCAATCTCTTAATATTCCTTATTCTTGCAGCATTATTTCTCCCTAGCAAGTGTGTCAAGCACTAATATGCGAACAAGGCAGTAGGTCGACAGGGGCGGCAGCCTTGACCGAGGTTCCTACCCTTAAAGAACTGCTATCGGTCATTTTCCTCCACTAATAGGATGATACTGTGGCCATATGGTTTCTCCTGTATATGGCTACTGAATTACATTGGCTAATGAGGAATGAATTCACCTCCAATTCCCTTCCCTCTCAGCATTTAAGCAATGCAAAGGGCCATTGCCGAATTTTTTTCAAAGGCTCTTTTTCAAATCAATTGAGTATGATTGTCTGGATTTTTGCCTTTCAGGCCATTATACTTTTTAATTTTGTAATTTTTATATAGTTGAACTGAATCTGTGTATGAATCCAAACTCGTGGTCGTGATGGATACATTCTGGTCTATGATGTGGACATGTATGTAGTTTGCATTATTTTGTTGAGATTCTTGCAATCGTGTTCACTAAAGATTTGGCTCTATTAGTTTCTCCTTTTTGATGTATCTTTAGCCTTGGGTTTTGTATAGAAAGATGATGCTGACCTTCATATAAAGGATTTAGGGAGAAGCATTCCTTCTTGTTTTGTGATCCTTATCTAAAAATTTGGACGTTTATCTCAGAAAAGTCTGTTCCCACTAGAAAATGGCCGAAGCTCCATTAATAGTAAGTTCTAGACACACTTACAGCTTCTTTTGGGAGGAGCACTTTGATTCAATTCTCCTATATATTTTTTCCTTGTGTGTTACTTCTCTTTAACCCATTGAGAGATTGCTCAGAGAATTATTCATTTGAACATATATGGACATTCATTTGTCTGAGTCAGTTTCAGATGTGAGTTTCTGTTGTGTGTTTGAGGTAGAGTGTACCCCATACAGGGCATGAAGATTATCAGACTATTATTGTCTCCTTTTGGTGCATGAGGAGGCTAATCTCTCTCAATAGTATGAGATAACGTGGTCCGAGTGGAGGCTGGTGGCGATGAGCTGTGTCAGACTGGAGGGCTGTCCGTGAGGGCAGGCTTCAGTGTAGGTTTAACAGCTCCGTGTCTATCACATCGGTGCTCTCTCCTGCTATCCTGTGCTCTCTTGCGATGATGTAGACCCTCTGCTTGCTGCTCCAATTCAGCCAGCTATGCACTGCCCATTCACAATGGACTCTGATTCCCTGGAACCGTCCAATGTAAGTCAAATAAACTTCTTCCTTATAAGTTCCTTTGTATGGTGTCTTTATCACAGCGACAGCAGAAAAATGGACCAATACAATTCTCTTTCAGATTCTCATTATTTAATTCCTCTATCATTCTTCATTTCATTCAGCTGTTTGTTGGCTTTTAATAAGAACTGATTTTAGAGGCTGGAGAGAGGATGGGCTTAGCGACTTAATGAAGAGCGCAACTTGCTCTTGGTTAGAGACCCGGGCTGTTGATCCCCAGGAACAACCCACATCGCGCCGTTTGGAACGACCATCTTTGACTCCAGTTCCAGGGAGGCGTCTGCACGCTCCCTCTTGCTATCTCCGCGCTATTGCAGACGACGATGGGTGCATAAAACCTCACATGAGCAGTATATTCATACACATACTAACAAATAAATAAAGTTAAAAAAAGAACTTATGTATTTATAGTTTTGCATTGTTATTAACCTTGTTTTCTAACAAGCACTTATTTGGCTCCATGTGGCTTTTGCGGCATCCATAAGTATATTTACTAGTTCTTCTAAAACTTACTACTTGTGATACTAATACTCATCTGTTTTTGATGAGATCGTTCCCTATGCATATGTCGGCCGGCCCTGTCTTACTTTCCAGGTCATCCTGTCCTCTCTCTATTTTAGCTTTCACTTCTTACTCGGGATCTCCATAAACCACTCCTTCCTTGGTACTGTGGGACTTCTCCGCCTCACCCTTTCACCGCTTTCACTCCTTCACTCATAGGATTACTTTGGCAAACCTCAATTTTCGATACAACGTCTTCTCCACTGTTCGTATCGCTCCATTCTATACTGCATTCAAGATACGCTATAAAACCTCTTCTGAACCTTTGTTTTTCATATCCTAAGTTCTCATCCAGGACTCTTCATCCAATGGAGCTACTCCTAGTCCATGTGCAATCACTGGGCTAAGCTATTATTACCTTTTCTTTTGTGCTTGATTTTAGTAAAATAAAGCTACATAGCACTGTCTGCTGAGTCAAACAGTTGACTTCTTCATGACTTCAGCTGTGCCTATTTGCAAAAGATCATCCTAATCAAATTTGTTGATTATCATGTTTTGAGTGCACCTAGGTTTCATGAATTATGTCATATGTGTCTATGATGGTAATTTTTCACGTGCTCAGGTTTCATGTGTTCAGATCTCACATAATTGTGTCATGTGTGACTATGATGATTGTCTTCAGATGTTTCCATCAAAACTTTTTTTTAAACTGTGGCCATTTTAGTTTTTTTTTTCATTCTTTTTATTGTACACAAAATCATTGGTTTTATTAAACTTATACATAATTTGGCATGCCTAATTACAAAGCAGCATGTTAAAGATTTATATAAATATGGTATTTTGGATGATGCATTCAATGGGCCTATAACACATTGGGTACGCTAAACATCCTTAAAATCTGGACGTTGACAGTTGTGGTCATTGTCACTGGCTCTTAAGTATTTCACCACACTTTTTAAATTGATTAATAGTTTTATTACCAAAAAGAGCATCTGCGTCATTTGTTAGATACTTTTTGATTTTGTTTTGCTTTTTCAAAGCTTTTTAAAGTATACATGCTTTCTTTGTTTGCTTTGAATGTATTTTGGTTTTGACTTTTTTTGTTGTTGCTTTCAGACTTCTGAGGCATGTTTGATTCTAACCATTTCTTTGTTAAAATTTGCTAGGAGCATTTTTTTTTCTTTTTCTCTGGACACCTTTCCCATATCTAGTCTAAGAAATGGAGAAATGTTTTGAGCAAACCAAACTCCAGCTCGTTATAGGTTTGATTAGTATGTTAATCCATCTTAAAAATGTAATAAAAAACTACAAGTGAGTAAAGGGAAATATTGAAATTAAGAAATTAATTAAAAAATTTTAGAGAGTATATCAGAACTAAAGGTGAGAATCCATTTGGACCTGTCTTCCTATGTCGCCTTTCTCTA